>CM051274.1:52513635-52753624 GCA_027921565.1 Artemia sinica | reverse complement strand
TAGGTTAAGAGACGACAAAAAGTAACCATTAGAACCGGCCTTGTATCCGAATCCTCATATAAAGGAAAACTTACCCTCCCTTTGGCATCTTGAATAACAAAGAAAATATATTAATATGCTGTGAAAATCAAGAAAAATTGACTTTTACACGTTATTCTCCACAAACGGGGATATTTTTTTCTTTCGCTTTTTCTTTCTGCTCAGCTAGCTGGGCACTGGAAAATCATTAGAGAGCTGTATAATAGCTCATTTTAAAGGAAATTGCAACATCTAGTCACTTTTGTATTTAAAAATAAAATACTTTTTAAAGTAGAATCAATTTTGTCAAAAAAATTGCATTTTTGATGTATTTCATACTGCAGTCTTTTCAAAGATATTTGAATTTTGAAGCAATAAAACAGTCCATGTAATGAACTCTATAGTAATAATAGCTACTTGTCTCAATAGTAACCGAAACTCCTGGAACCAAAATTTTCTTTTTGGCTTAATCGCTAAAATTATTATGTAAAACTGCAAAAATATTTATGATGCCTAATCAGTAATAGTAATTTTTTAATTTAAACAAACAAAAAAATACATGAAAATTCTAAAATTAGTTTTGCTTTTTGTCTCCTGGAAGAAATTTTTTTTTCATCTCAGTTCAAATTTATTATTGTATCCTGTAACCCGTAAAGTACATATCCTCCATATTATTGTCTCATAATTGCAATTATTTTAGTTTTCAGTCCAGAATCACTAACTTATTATTTAAACTGCAAAAATATTTATGGGTGTCTAACCAATAATACTAATTTTGTAATTCAAACAAGATAAATACATGAAAATTTTAAAATAGTTTTGTTTTATGCTAGGTTTTTAGATACTCGACACGGGATTTTGTGTGCTTAATAATTTTAAATCTTGAAAAAATATGGTCTCACGCGAGTGGAAAAAAAGAAAGAATAACCAAAAACAATATCAAAATAGAACAATCCAAATTTCTACTAATAGAAAACTTTACTACACAAAAAATAAAGCTAACATCCTGAAATATAAGAAAAGTTTATTTAAAAGAGATAAAAATGCCACCAAACGCAATAAAGCTCGAGCACGCGTAAGGATTGCTACTAAGATGTCTTGTGATCCAGGATTTAAGAAAATGAAATATGACAGAGCAAAACAGAGGTATCTTACGGATCAGGGGTATCGAGAAGGGAAAATTGAGACAGCGAAACAAAAGAGCAAGGAACGGTATGATAACGATATAGATTACCGAAACAAACATAAGAAAAAAGTTGCTACCAGAATAATGGGTAGATACTGGGGTGACAAAAGCTATAATGAAAAAATTAAATTCTCTGCGAGGTTTGTACCGAAGAACGCATAAGGACAAAGGGAAAAATTACATTCAGAAATACAAGAAGATGGCAAAAATGCAGGCTGATCTTTGTAAATTGAGAAACATTTTACGCATGTTTTATCGGGATCACGAAAAGTATTCGAAATTACAGATTAAAATTCTCTTTGAAAGAGCGGATGCTGTTGAAAAGTCGGCTAGAAATGCTTTGGCACAGCTTCATGGCAATATCCAAAAGAAATGTTGTCAGTTTAACGAAAAGCTTCCAAGGTATGGATTGGCAACTGCGGAACAGTTTATAGATGCAATGGAAAATGTTCGACAACACAGTGAATATACGGAGGCGTACTTCTTAGAAAATTCGTATATTAATTTTGGAAGGAGCAATTGCAGTTTATGTAGCAGCAGTAAAAATATATATACAAGCATACCTATCAACAGCGAAGGAAAAGCAATGTTTTTCAATTATGGCGAAAACGAGCCTGTTAGGGTTATTAGTAAATGTGTTTGTAAGACTAATGATTTAGAACAAATTCCTGGAACACCGACTCAAGAAAAAAGCATTTCTAACTGTGTTTTAAACAGTTCGTTTAGTTCTACTGAATATTTGGCAAAAAAATTCTCTGTGTAGTAGAACACACTGTCCTGAAAAGTACGAGACAACTATTGAAAAATGCTCTAAAACTAGATCTGACAAGGAAATTATGATGGCTGAAGTCACCTATAACAAATCTGAGTAAAAATTCAAAACCAAAAATTGGGCAGCAGGTTACTTGGCAATGTCACCCTGATATCTGCAAGCTCTATCCGACGGATATTGAATTATGTCAAATTCTTTTTGATATCCTTGAAAAACAATATAGCATTAAATTTTCAACTGACAAAGTGGTTAATTTCTACCTTGGCGGCTTGGATTATTGTGAAATCAATTACAGGGACACAAGAAAGCATGGGCATTCGTTATACTGTAGCCCAAATGAGGGATGTCAGAGCTATTTGCGTTCTCTAAGGGCACTAGCTCCACATTTTCCTGTCTTGAACTGTTTCATTAATAGCGTATATAAGGCAGTATCAAAATGTAAGATTATACAACATATTAATCTACTAAAAGTCGAGGGCTCGTACAAGGAACTAAGTCATCACATAGAAGAAGTGTCAAGTAGACTCTGTCGTAATAATAGTCAAGACTTCATTTACGGTGATGGCAATATTAGAGTTTCTGTGGATGAAAATACAATAATAAAATTATTTGGTGAGAGCCTTGATAAGGTAGCTAACATTAGGGATGTATACCCCACAATGCATTGTGACAGTTGTGAGCAGATAAAGACAAAATACCAATTGAAGAGTCTAAGATCCCTTTCAAATAAGAAAGGTTTTGATGTAATGATGGCCACGATTTTAGAACACCTACAACAGGACATACCCAAAGATGACAGAGAGAAGAACTAATTCAATGTACAGGTTGGAAAGAGGATGTCATAGATTCATTCTTTGTCTGTGATTACTGTGCTGGGAAAATGTTGAAAAGTCAGGAGAATGTCCGATCAGTATTAAATAAACCTTCATATAGACTGTACACCGGAATGTATAAAGTGTTTAAATAATTTTGAAATGGCAATGATTCGATTTGTAATCCGGGTTGCAGCGGTAGCTAGCAACCTAGTAAGAGACGATCACCTCCAATGTCAAGAAATATAAAAACCCCCCAACTCCTAAAAAAAGAGTCAGATCAAAACAAAAAGTACACCATTAGAACCGCCTTGTCCGAATCCTCTATAAAGGAAACTTACCTCCCTTTGGCTTGAATAACAAAGAAAATATATTGGCTTGAAAATCAAGAAAATTGATTTTTACCACGTTATTCTCCACAAACGGGATATTTTTTTCTTTCCGCTTTTTCTTTCTGCTCAGCTAGCTGGGCACTGGAAAATCGTCATAGAGAGCTGTATAATAGCTCATTTTAAAGGAAATTGCAACATCTAGTCACTTTTGTATTTAAAAATAATCCGGGTTGCAGCGGTAGCTAGCAACCTAGTAAGAGACGATCACCTCCAATGTCAAGAAATATAAAACCCCCCAACTCCTAAAAAAAGAGTCAGATCAAAACAAAAAGTACACCATTAGAACCGCCTTGTCCGAATCCTCTATAAAGGAAAACTTACCTCCCTTTGGCTTGAATAACAAAGAAAATATATTGGCTTGAAAATCAAGAAATTGACTTTTACCACGTTATTCTCCACAAACGGGATATTTTTTTCTTTCCGCTTTTTCTTTCTTTTACATAAAGGATCGATGTGGTTCATTATAAATTAGAAAACGTTTAGAGCTTCTAATGTTCGAAGATTATAGTGTTAAAAATTTTCCAATACCGGGAATCGAACCCGGGCCTGCTAGATGAAAGCCAGCTATCCTATCCGCTACACCATATGGGTCTATAAAACAGCCTGATTTAAGAACCATATGCATATTATTATTTCATCATACCAATTATAATAAGGTCAAAACAAAATCGTTGACTTGCAGCCTTACTTTTGACACATCAGTTAAATCTTCATTACACTTAAAAAACGTTTTCCTAGCATCCGGGGTTGCAGCGGTAGCTAGCAACCTAGTAAGAGACGATCACCTCCAATGTAAAGAAATATAAAACCCCTAACTCCTAAAAAAAAGAGTCAGATCAAAACAAAAGTATACCATTAGAACCATCTTGTCCGAAACCCCTATTAGGGAAATTTACCGCCCTTTGGCTTGAATAACAAAGAAAATATATTGGCTTGAAAATCAAGAAAATTGACTTTTACCACGTTATTCTCCACAAACGAGATATTTTTTTCTTTCTGCTTGATTTTTCTTCTCAGCTAGCTGGGCACTGGAAAATCATAGAGAGCTGTATAATAGCTCATTTTAAAGAAAATTCCAACATCTAGTCACTTTTGTAATTAAAAATAAAATACTTTTTAAAGTAGAATCAATTTTGTCAAAAAAATTGCATTTTTGATGTATTTTCACGTTGCAGTATTTCAAAGGTATTTCAATTTGGAAGCAATCAAAACAGTTCATGGTAATGAACTCTATAGTAATAATAGCTACTTGTCTCAATAGTAACCAAAACTCCTGGAACCAAAATTTTCTTTTTTGGCTTAATCGCTAAAATTATTATGTAAACTGTAAAAATATCTATGATGCCTAATCAGTAATAGTAATTTCTTAATTTAAACAACAAAAATACATGAAAATTTTTATAATTAGTTTTACTTTTTGTCTCCTGGAAGAAAATCTTTTTTCATCTCAGTTCAAAGTTATTATTGTATCCTGGAACCAAACTTTTTGGTTTGTATCCCGTAAAGTACGTATCTCCATATTATTGTCTTATATTGCAATTATTTTAGTTTTCAGTCCAGAATCAGAAACTTTTATTAGGTTAAACTGCTAAAATTATTGTATTAACTTAAACTGGTACCCATGAAAAAAATTGATTTATTTTGATGGTGTTTACTATTATGTAAAAAGCTTACCAATAATACTAAAACTTTTAATATATGCTAAATTTTGCAAACAAGATAAATACCTGAAAATTTAAAAATTAGTTTTTTTTTGCTAGGTTTTAGATACTCGACACGGGGTATTGTGTACTTAATAATTTTCAACCTTGAAAAATATGGTCTCACGCGAGTGGAAAAAAAGAAAGAATAACCAAAAAAACTATCAAAATAGAGCAATCCAAATTTCTACTAATAGAAAACTTTACTATACAAAAAATAAAGCTAACATCCTGAAATATAGGGAAAGTTTATTTAAAAGAGAGAGCTGTTGAAAAGTCGGCTAGAAATGCTTTGGCAAAGCTTCATAGCAATATCCAAAAGAAATGTTGTCAGTTTAATGAAAAGCTTCCAAGGTATGGACTAGCAACTGCGGAACAGTTTATAGATACAATGGAAAATATTCGACAACACAGTGAATATACAGAGGCGTACTTCTTAGAAAGTTCGTATATTAATTTTGGAAGGAGCAATTGCAGTTTATGTAGCAGCAATAAAAATATATATACAAGCATACCTATCAACAGCGAAGGAAAAAGCAATGTTTTTCAATTATGGCGAAAACGAGCCTGTTAGGGTTATTAGTATATGTGTTTGTAAGACTAATGATTTAGAACAAATTCCTGGAACACCGACTCAAGAAAAAAGTATTTCTAACTGTTTTTTAAACATACAATATAATAAAGAACGACCTCTTACCTATATTAATTTATATTCTTTATAAATTATATAAATTAATATTCTTATTAGCTTGTGTAAACTGCAAAAATATCCATGGTATCTGAGCAGTAGTTTGAATATTTCAATACAAGCTAGAAAAAATACCTTAAAATGTTAAAATTAGTTTTATTTTTTGGTTAGGTTCTAACTACCCGATGTGGGATTGACTATATAGTTTCAGACCAAAAAATTCCATTTTTTAATATATCTTATTTTTCAGTTTAGAATCGCTAAAGTTATTATGTAAACTGCAAAAATATTTATGATATCTGAGCAATAATTTTAATCTTTTTCATTCAAACTAACAAAATACCTGAAAATTTAAAAATTAGTTTTACTTTTTGTTTGGTTATGGATATTTGATACGAATCATAAGAAGTGTTATGAGTTTAAATAAAGTATTATGACGAGTCATAAGAAGCGAGTTAGTACAAAAAACAGAGACAAACATCTTGAAAAAATGAAATAGTAGAGATGAAAACACAACGACCTTTTGCCTATACTAGATAAATGCTTACGCAAAGAAGATAATAAAGACGCCTACTATTCTTCTTAAAAGATACAGTAAAGAACAAGCCTTAGCCCATAGTAGCAGAAATAAGAATATCTAGGTTGCAGTGGTAGCTAGCAACCTAGTAAGAAACGCCAAATTAAAAGATGAACATTAGAAGAACAAACCATTGCTTATATTGAACTTAGTTAGCTGCCTGATTCTTTGAGGTTCGTCTCTTACTATTCCAAAGAAGAAAAAGCCGTAGGCTTTTTCTTATAATAAAGAACGACCTCTTGCCTATGCTATATTTTATTGGCCACTTAACTATAGTATAGGTTAATCAAGTTTGCATAAAGTTCACAGTAAAGAACGAATTTCAGCCCATAGTAAATAAAATAAGGTTATAATTTATGACTCAAACAAGTAATTTGTTTGCTTTTGGTCTAAAATACTATCAGCGGTGGGATTCGAACTTATGCCTCCGAAGCAACGGATGGCTAACACCAGCACCTTAAACCACTCGACCACGCTGCCTCACATAACTATGTGAATATTTAGAATAAAGAACAAACTCTAGCCAATAGTAACTTAAGAGTAACTTCACCGGGGCAACTATTTCTGTTGATCTGGGTTGCAGCGGTAGCTAGCAACCTAGTAAGAGACGATCACGTCCAATGTTAAGAAATAAAAAAACTCATAGCTCCTAAAAAAGGAGTCAGATCAAAACAAAAAGTACACCATTAGAACCGCCTTGTCCGAAACCCCTTTATAGGAAACTTTCTGTCCCTTGGCTTGAACAGCAAGGGAAATATATTGGCTTTAAAATCAAGAAAAATTGACTTTAACCACGTTATTCTCCCCAAACGGGATATTTTTTTCTCTTTTCTTTGTATCCAGAGATAGCTTGGCACTGGAACATCGTAGAGAGTTTTTCAATGGCTCATTTTAAAGGAAATTAATTGGGTTAAAAAACTTTAGTAACTAAAATAAATTATTTCTAAAAGAGAATAAATTTTTCCACCAAAAAACTGCATTTTTGATGTCTTTTCATGCTGCAGTCTTTTCAAAGATATTTGATTTTTGTACTTCCGGGTTGCAGCGGTAGCTAGCAAACTAGTAAGAGACGATCACGTCCAATGTTAAGAAATATAAAAACCCATAGTTCCTAAAAATGGAGTCAGATCAAAACAATCCGGGTTGCAGCGGTAGCCATTAACCTAGTAAGAGACGATCACGTCCAATGTTAAGAAATATAAAAAACCATAGTTCCTAACAAAGGAGTCAGATCAAAACAAAAAGTACACCATTAGAACCGCCTTGTCCGAAACCCCTGTATAGGAAACTTTCTTTCCCTTGGCTTGAACAGCAAGGGAAATATATTGGCTTGAAAATCAAGAAAATTGACTTTAAACCACGTTATTCTCCCCAAACGGGATATTTTTTTCTTTTTCTTTTTTTTTTTCTTTTCCACAGATAGCTTGGCACTGGAACATCGTAGAGGGTTGTTCAATAGCTCATTTTAAAGTAAATTAATTGGGTTAAAAACCTTTTGTAACTAAAATAAATTATTTCTAAAAGAGAATAAATTTTTCCACCAAAAACTGCATTTTCGCTGTCTTTTCACACTCCAGTCTTTCAAACATAATCGTATACCAGCGGTAAGATTTGAACCCACGCCTCCGAAGAGACTGGTGGCTAACATCCGGGTTGCAGCGGTAGCTAGCAATCCGGGTTGCAGCGGTAGCTAGCAACCTAGTAAGAGACGATCACGTCCAATGTTAAGAAATATAAAAAACCCATAGCTCCTAAAGCAGGAGTCAGATCAAAACAAAAAGTACACCATTAGAATTGCCTTGTCCGAAACCCCTGTATAGGAAACTTTCTGTCCCTTGGCTTGAACAGCAAGGGAAATATATTGGCTTGAAAATCAAGCAAATTGACTTTTACCACGTTATTCTCCCCAAACGAGATATTTTTTTCTTTTTTTTTTTCTTTGTATCCAGAGATAGCTTGGCACTGGAACATCGTAGAGGGTTGTTCAATAGCTCATTTTAAAGGAAATTAATTGGGTTAAAAAACCTTTTGTAACTAAAATAAATTATTTCTAAAAGAGAATAAATTTTTCCAATAAAAACTGTATTTTTGATGCAGTGACGTCATAATTAATACTATATAAGAAACGTCAAAACTGTAAATGGTCTCATTCATGAATATCACAATAAGAGACGATCACGTCCAATGCTAACATAACAATAAAGAACGAACTCTAATTAAATTTGTGTTATTATTATATTACAGTAAGGAACGAAGTCTATCTCATAGTATAACAGAGAAAAGAAAAAGAGGTATAATGTATATGAAGTCATTATAATGATAAAATAACTCTTGGCTATACTAACTGGCATAGTCAAGTTAGTATAGCCGTTAGAATACATTTATCAAAATCTATTTATCCGTATATACACAGATTTGTGGAAAAATCAAGTCAATGAATACCTTACTACAGCACAATGGATGAAAGTGTGCCTCATGATTCGAGGTTTGCGGGTTCAAATCCACCTGTAGTAAGGGATCAATATTAAACGATTGGCTTTTCCTTCTTTAAAAGAAGATTACATTAAGAGACGATCATTGGAAACAACAAACTATTGCATAATTTGGACTTAGTTAGCTACTTGATTGTTTTGAGGTTCGTCTCTTACTATTTCAAAGAAGAAAAAAGCCGTAGGCTTTTTCCTGTTTGTAATCATATAGCATAGAATCTGGGTTGCAGCGGTAGCTAGCAACCTAGTAAGAGACGATCAGTCCAATGTTAAGAAATCCGGTTTGCATTGGTAGTTTACAGTAAAGAACGATCTCTCATCCGGGTTGCAGCGGTAGCTAGCAACCTAGTAAGAGACGATCACGTCCAATGTTAAGAAATATAAAAACCCATAGTTCCTAAAAAAGGAGTCAGATCAAAACAAAAAGTACACCATTAGAACCGCCTTGTCCGAAACCTCTATAAAGGAAACTTACCGCCCTTTGGCTTGAATTATAATAAAGACCGATCTGTAGTCCATAGTAACTGAAGTCTTATAAGATACAGTAAATTCGAATCTGGGTTGCAGCGGTATTATAATAAAGAACGAATATTTTACCGATTATCTACTAATAACCATATATGACGTAATAAGTGACAAGACGTAATATCTAAAACCTATTGTGTACTAATAACCGTATATGACTTAATGAGCGACGTGACGTAAAAATTGAAAAAATTAATTTTTATTTTATTTTCGTTTTTAGTTCAGAATCGCTAAAGTTATAAACTGCAAAAATATTTATGGTGTCTGAACAATAGTTTTAATCTTTTAATTTAGACTAGAAAAATACCTGAAAAATTTAAAAAAATTAGTTTAATTTTTTGTTAGGTTCTTGATACTTGATACGTGACATAAACATTCAACTAATGGTTACATAATGGTTTCAATCAAGCAATCTACACGCAAGTTAAAAAAAAACAGTACTACCAAAAAAAACAGAGATAGTATCTTGAAAAGAGAAAAGCAAAGGTATTCAACCGACCATTCACAGTAAAGAACGAACTTCCAGCCCATTGTAACCAAAATAAGACTATAGTTTCATGTCAAAGATTGCTCAATGATGTCAATGTTTGTAATCAATTAGAAAGAGTTCTACCTTTAAAATGAGTTACGTAGTCCGAGTTGCAGCGGTAGCTACGAACCTAGTAAGAGACGATCACGTCCAATGTTAAGAAATATAAAAACCCATAGTTCCTAAAAAAGGAGTCAGATCAAAACAAAAAAGTACACCATTAGAACCGCCTTGTCCGAAACCCCTGTATAGGAAAATTTCTTGTCCCTTGGCTTGAACAGCAAGGGAAATATATTGGCTTGAAAATCAAGAAAAGTGGCAGCTATTACAACATTCTGCCTAAACGGGATATTTTTTTTCTTTTCTTTTTTTCTTTTCCACAGATAGCTTGGCACTGGAACATCGTAGAGGGTTGTTCAATAGCTCATTTTAAAGGAAATTAATTGGGTTAAAAATCTATAGTAACTAAAAATAAATTATTTCTAAAAGAGAATAAATTTTTCCACCAAAAAACTGCATTTTTGATGTCTTTTCACACTGCAGTCTTTCAAACATAATCGTATACCAGCGCTAAGATTTGAACCCACGCCTCCGAAGAGACTGGTGGCTAACACCAGTGCCTTGAACCACTCGGCCAGGCTGCCTCTTATAATTTGGGTTGCAGCAGTAGCTAGCAACCTAGTAAGAGACGATCAGTCCATGCTAAGAAATATAAAAACCCAAAACTCCTAAAAATAGAGTAAGATCAAAACAAAAGTACATCATTAGAACTACCTTGTCTGAAACCCTACTAGATAAATAATGAATGTCGTCATTACAATAAAGAACGACACCTAACCCATGTTAACTGAGACACAAATAGGGATTATGTAATTTCCATCAGTTTCATGGTTGCAGAGATGGCTGAAACCTAGTTGCATTAAATACGATCATTGAAATAACAAACAATTGCATACATTGGAATTAGCTATCTACTTGATTGTCTTAGACTCGTCTCTTACTATTTGAAAGAAGAAAAAGCCGTAGGCTTTTTCCTGTGTGTAATCAGTTTATTATCATAGGCAGCGCGCTAGCACTGCCTGAGTAAAGAAAGATGTGGGCACAGTGTGTTTTTTTCTTCTTCAGTCAGGCACCTCGTGTCAAAGGAGTTCTCGTATCCTGTTTTTACATTAAAAGACAATCATTGGAATAACAACCCATTGCGTACATTGGACTTAGTTAGCTACTCAATTATTTTATTATAAAGAACGAACTCTTGCCTCTAGTTTATATTAAAAGACGATCATTAGAAAAACAAAGTGTTGCATATCTTTATTGCATATATTGGACTTAGTTAGCTTCCTGATTCTTTGAGGTTCGTCTCATGCTATTCCAAATAAGAAAAAAGCGGTAGGATTTTTTTTCTGTTTGTAATCAGGGTTTTTATCAAACAGTTCGTGGTAAAGAACTGTATAGTAAGAGCGACTCGTCTCAATAGTAACCGAAACTCTAAAAAACGGAACTTTTACATTTTTATGATGATTTTAAATATTTAATAACCTTATACGACGTAATAAGTGATTACTTTAAAATTGAAAAAAAAAAATCAATTTCTATTTATTTTTACATAAAAGACCGATATAGTTCATCATAAATGGTGTTTGTCAATACAGTTTCATTTTATTTAGTTATCCATTATCCGGGTTGCAGCGGTAGCTAGCAACCTAGTAAGAGACGATCACCTCCAATGTTAAGAAATATAAAAACCCGTAGCTCCTAAAAAAAGAGTCAGATCAAAACAAAAAAAGTACACCATTAGAACCGCCTTGTCCAAATCCTCCATAAAGGAAACTTACCGCCCTTTGGCTTGAACAGAAAGGGAAATATATTGGCTTGAAAATCAAGAAAATAGACTTTTACCACGTTATTCTCCCCAAACGGGATATTTTTTTTTTTCTTTTTTTGTCTCCAGAGATAGCTTGGCACTGGAACATCGTAGAGGGTTGTTCAATAGCTCATTTTAAAGGAAATTAATTGGGTTAAAAACCTTTTGTAACTAAAATAAATTATTTCTAAAAGAGAATAAATTTTTCCAATAAAAACTGTATTTTTGATGCAGTGACGTCATAATTACTATATAAGAAACGTCAAAACTGTAAATGGTCTCATTCATGAATACATAATGGTTAGATCAAAGCAAGCTACACGCAAGTTAAAAAATCAGTGCTAAAATATCCGGGTTGCAGCGGTAGCTAGCAACCTAGTAAGAGACGATCACCTCCAATGTCAAGAAATATAAAACCCCCCCAACTCCTAAAAAAAGAGTCAGATCAAAACAAAAAGTACACCATTAGAACCGCCTTGTCCGAATCCTCTATAAAGGAAACTTACCTCCCTTTGGCTTGAATAACAAAGAAAATATATTGGCTTGAAAATCAAGAAAATTGACTTTTACCACGTTATTCTCCACAAACGGGATATTTTTTTCTTTCCGCTTTTTCTTTGCTCAGCTAGCTGGGCACTGGAAAAATCATAGAGAGCTGTATAATAGCTCATTTTAAAGGAAATTGCAACATCTAGTCACTTTTGTATTTAAAAATAAAATACTTTTTAAAGTAGAATCAATTTTGTCAAAAAAATTGCATTTTTGATGTATTTTCATACTGCAGTCTTTTCAAAGATATTTGAATTTTGAAGCAATAAAACAGTCCATGTAATGAACTCTATAGTAATAATAGCTACTTGTCTCAATAGTAACCAAAACTCCTGGAACCAAAATTTTCTTTTTTGGCTTTATCGCTAAAATTATTATGTAAACTGCAAAAAAAATATTTATGATGCCTAATCAGTAATAGTAATTTTTAATTTAAACAACAACAAAAATACATGAAAATTCTAAAATTAGTTTTGCTTTTTGTCTCCTGGAAGAAATTTTTTTTTCATCTCAGTTCAAATTTATTATTGTATCCTGTAACCCGTAAAGTACATATCTCCATATTATTGTCTCATAATTGCAATTATTTTAGTTTTCAGTCCAGAATCACTAAACTTATTATTTAAACTGCAAAAATATTTATGGTGTCTAACCAATAATACTAATTTTGTAATTCAAACAAGATAAATACCTGAAAATTTTAAAATTAGTTTTGTTTTATGCTAGGTTTTAGATACTCGACACGGGATTTTGTGTGCTTAATATTATCCGGGTTGCAGCGGTAGCTAGCAACCTAGTAAGAGACGATCACCTCCAATGTCAAGAAATATAAAACCCCCCAACTCCTAAAAAAAATAGTCAGATCAAAACAAAAAAGTACACCATTAGAACCGCCTTGTCCGAATCCTCTATAAAGGAAACTTACCTCCCTTTGGCTTGAATAACAAAGAAAAATATTGGCTTGAAAATCAAGAAAATTGACTTTTACCACGTTATTCTCCACAAACGGGATATTTTTTCTTTCCGCTTTTTCTTTCTGCTCAGCTAGCTGGGCACTGGAAAATCATAGAGAGCTGTATAATAGCTCATTTTAAAGGAAATTGCAACATCTAGTCACTTTTGTATTTAAAAATAAAATACTTTTTAAAGTAGAATCAATTTTGTCAAAAAAATTGCATTTTTGATGTATTTTCATACTGCAGTCTTTTCAAAGATATTTGAATTTTGAAGCAATAAAACAGTCCATGTAATGAACTCTATAGTAATAATAGCTACTTGTCTCAATAGTAACCGAAACTCCTGGAACCAAAATTTTCTTTTTTGGCTTAATCGCTAAAAATATTATGTAAACTGCAAAAATATTTATGATGCCTAATCAGTAATAGTAATTTTTTAATTTAAACAAACAAAAATACATGAAAATTCTAAAATTAGTTTTGCTTTTTGTCTCCTGGAAGAAATTTTTTTTTCATCTCAGTTCAAATTTATTATTGTATCCTGTAACCCGTAAAGTACATATCTCCATATTATTGTCTCATAATTGCAATTATTTTAGTTTCAGTCCAGAATCACTAAACTTATTATTTAAACTGCAAAAATATTTATGGTGTCTAACCAATAATACTAATTTTGTAATTCAAACAAGATAAATACCTGAAAATTTTAAAATTAGTTTTGTTTTATGCTAGGTTTTAGATACTCGACACGGGATTTTGTGTGCTTAATAATTTTAAATCTTGAAAAAATATGGTCTCACGCGAGTGGAAAAAAAGAAAAGAATAACCAAAAACAATATCAAAATAGAACAATCCAAATTTCTACTAATAGAAAACTTTACTACACAAAAAAATAAAGCTAACATCCTGAAATATAAGAAAAGTTTATTTAAAAGAGATAAAAATGCCACCAAACGCAATAAAGCTCGAGCACGCGTAAGGATTGCTACTAAGATGTCTTGTGATCCAGGATTTAAGAAAATGAAATATGACAGAGCAAAACAGAGGTATCTTACGGATCAGGGGTATCGAGAAGGGAAAATGAGACAGCGAAACAAAAGAGCAAGGAACGGTATGATAACGATATAGATTACCGAAACAAACATAAGAAAAAAGTTGCTACCAGAATAATGGGTAGATACTGGGGTGACAAAAGCTATAATGAAAAAATTAAATTCTCTGCGAGGTTGTACCGAAGAACGCATAAGGACAAAGGGAAAAATTACATTCAGAAATACAAGAAGATGGCAAAAATGCAGGCTGATCTTTGTAAATTGAGAAACATTTTACGCATGTTTTATCGGGATCACGAAAAGTATTCGAAAATTACAGATTAAAATTCTCTTTGAAAGAGCGGATGCTGTTGAAAAGTCGGCTAGAAATGCTTTGGCAAAGCTTCATGGCAATATCCAAAAGAAATGTTGTCAGTTTAACGAAAAGCTTCCAAGGTATGGATTGGCAACTGCGGAACAGTTTATAGATGCAATGGAAAATGTTCGACAACACAGTGAATATACGGAGGCGTACTTCTTAGAAAATTTCGTATATTAATTTTGGAAGGAGCAATTGCAGTTTATGTAGCAGCAATAAAAATATATATACAAGCATACCTATCAACAGCGAAGGAAAAGCAATGTTTTTCAATTATGGCGAAAACGAGCCTGTTAGGGTTATTAGTAAATGTGTTTGTAAGACTAATGATTTAGAACAAATTCCTGGAACACCGACTCAAGAAAAAAGCATTTCTAACTGTGTTTTAAACAGTTCGTTTAGTTCTACTGAATATTTGGCAAAAAATTCTCTGTGTAGTAGAAACACACTGTCCTGAAAAGTACGAGACAACTATTGAAAAATGCTCTAAAACTAGATCTGACAAGGAAATTATGATGGCTGAAGTCACCTATAACAATCTGAGTAAAAATTCAAAACCAAAAAATTGGGCAGCAGGGTTACTTGGCAATGTCACCCTGATATCTGCAAGCTCTATCCGACGGATATTGAATTATGTCAAATTCTTTTTGATATCCTTGAAAACAATATAGCATTAAAATTTTCAACTGACAAAGTGGTTAATTTCTACCTTGGCGGCTTGGATTATTGTGAAATCAATTACAGGGACACAAGAAAGCATGGGCATTCGTTATACTGTAGCCCAAATGAGGGATGTCAGAGCTATTTGCGTTCTCTAAGGGCACTAGCTCCACATTTTCTGTCTTGAACTGTTTCATTAATAGCGATATAAGGCAGTATCAAAATGTAAGATTATACAACATATTAATCTACTAAAAGTCGAGGGCTCGTACAAGGAACTAAGTCATCACATAGAAGAAGTGTCAAGTAGACTCTGTCGTAATAATAGTCAAGACTTTCATTTACGGTGATGGCAATATTAGAGTTTCTGTGGATGAAAATACAATAATAAAATTATTTGGTGAGAGCCTTGATAAGGTAGCTAACATTAGGGATGTATACCCCACAATGCATTGTGACAGTTGTGAGCAGATAAAGACAAAATACCAATTGAAGAGTCTAAGATCCCTTTCAAATAAGAAAGGTTTTGATGTAATGATGGCCACGATTTTAGAACACCTACAACAGGACATACCCAAAAAGATGACAGAGAAGAACTAATTCAATGTACAGGTTGGAAAGAGGATGTCATAGATTCATTCTTTGTCTGTGATTACTGTGCTGGGAAAATGTTGAAAAGTCAGGAGAATGTCCGATCAGTATTAAATAACCTTCATATAGACTGTACACCGGAATGTATAAAGTGTTTAAATAATTTTGAAATGGCAATGATTCGATTTGCAATGCCTTGTCTTACGATCGTCAGATTAGGGCAAGTAACTTTGCATTTGAAGAGACCTAGAACAGAACTTGTTGACGCTCTTAAGGGGAGAATAGTATATCTACCTGTTGATGTGCAAGCAAATGCAGATATTCAGCCTGAAAAACTTCTTAACATTGATAGTTTTGTAGTCATTGTCAATGGTCAGCCTACTTACAACAAGAATGTTTGGACTGCAAACTAATAGATCTGAGAAAAGTCCATGAAGCACTGTTGTGGTTAAGAGAGAACAACAGTCTCTATAAAACAATACATGCATACACCCTAGAAGATAAAAAAAAAAAAATACTTGAAGCCCGTCTTGCTGAAAAAGCGGTTGGTATTGATAATTTACCTGAAATACCGGAAGCTGCAATCCTTCAGAAACTGACAGAAAGTGCAAAATCTACATTGGTTGAACATTTTTCTGTCCAGCCTCTCAATTCAGCGGTTCCAAAAGACTTCATTGAAGATTTTAAGCAAATGAAAGATTATAATAAAGAACGACCTCTTACCTATGCTAAATATTATACGCCACTTAATTATAGTATAGGTTATCTGGGTTGCTACAGTAAAGAACGATCTCTCATCCATAGTAACTAATAAATGGTGGTTCCAGGGGTAGTACACTTGAGGTTCGTCTCTTACTATTTAAAAGAAGAAAAAGCCGTAGGCTTTTTCCTGTTTGTAATGATATAACATAAAAGAAAAACCCAAGTGGTAACTGATTACAGTAAAGAACGATCTCTCGCTCATAGTAACTGATTTGTCAATTATTACGATAAAAGACGATCATTGGAATAACAAACAATTGCATACAATGGAATTAGCTGGCTACTTGATTTTTTTGAGACTCGTCTTTCCGGGTTGCAGCGGTAGCTAGCAACCTAGTAAGAGACGATCACGTCCAATGTTAAGAAATATAAAAACCCATAGTTCCTAAAGAGAGGAGTCAGATCAAAACAAAAGTACACCATTAGAACCGCCTTGTCCGAAACCCCTGTATAGAAAACTTTCTGTCCCTTGGTTTGAACAGCAAGGGAAATATATTGGCTTAAAAATCAAGAAAAGTGGCAGCTACTACAACATTCTGCCTAAACGGGATATTTTTTTCTTTTTTTCTCTTTTCTTTCTTTTCCACAGATAGCTTGGCACTGGAATTACAATAAAGAACGAACTCTTGCCTATACAAACTTGTATAGTGGGACATAAGGATTGATCATAAATGGTGTTAGTCAAGAGGATCTTATCCGGGTTGCAGCGGTAGTATAATAAAGATCGAATTCTTCCCTATACTAACTTGCATAGGCAACTTCACTATAGTTAAGATTACAGTATTTATAAGAGTTAAAAATTTTCCCACACCGGGAATCGAACCCGGGGCCTGTTAAGTGAAAGTTAACTATCCTAGACACTAGACCATATGGGACCATAAAGAAGTATGATTTAAGAACCATATGCATATTATTATTTCACCATACCAATTATAATAAGGCCAAAACATCCGGGTTGCAGCGGTAGCTAGCAATCTAGTAAGAGACGATCATGTCCAATGTTAAGAAATATAAAACCCATAGTTCCTAAAAAAGGAGTCAGATCAAAACAAAAAGTACACCATTAGAACCGCCTTGTCCGAAACCCCTGTATAGGAAACTTTCTGTCCTTGGCTTGAACAGCAAGAGAAATATATTGGCTTGAAAATCAAGAAAAGTGGCAGCTACTACAACATTCTTCCTAAACGGGATATTTTTTTCTTTTTTTCTTTGTTTCCAGAGATAGCTTGGCACTGGAACATCGTAGAGGGTTGTTTCAATAGCTCATTTTAAAGGATATTAATTGGGTTAAAAACCTTTTGTAACTATTTACAGTAAAGAATCCGGGTTGCAGCGGTTTATAATAAAGAACGAACTCTTTCCTATACTAAATAAGCCACTATTTTTATTAAGGTTATATGACTTTTAGGGGTTTTATAATAAAGATCGAACTCTTCCCTATACTAACTTGCATAGGCAACTTAACTATAGTTAAGATTTTATAATAAAGAACGAATATTTTACCGATTATCTACTAATAACCATATATGACGTAATAAGTGACATGACGTAATATCTAAAACCTATTGTGTACTAATAATTATCCGGGTACAACATTCTGCCTAAACGGGATATTTTTTTTTCTTTTTTTCTTTTTACAATAAAGAACGACACCTAGCCCATGTTAACTGAAAGATTTTTTTTCCCTCAGCTAGCTGGGCACTGGAAAATCATAGAGAGCTGTATAATAGCTCATTTTAAAGGAAATTGCTACATCTAGTGCTTTTTGTAATTAAAAATAAAATAGTCTTTGAAGTAGAATCAATTTTGTCCAAAAACTTCATTTTTGATGTATTTTCATACTGCATTGTTTCCAAAGATGTTTGAATTTTGAAGTTACATTAAAAGACGATCATTGGGATAAAAAAAAACCATTGCACATATTGGAATTAGTTAGCCCTTTGAGTTTTTGAGGTTCGTCTCTTACTATTTCATTATTTTATAATAAAGAACGACCTCTTGCCTATACTAATTTTTATGCACCACTTAATTATAGTATAGGTTAGTAATTCCACAGATAGCTACACACTGGAACATCGTAGGGAGTTGTTCAATGGCTCATTTTAAAGGAAATTAATGGGGTTGAAAATATCCGGCTTGCAACGGTAGCTAGCGACCTAGTAAGAGACGATCACGTCCAATGTTAAGAAATATAAAAAATCCCTAACTCCTAAAAAAAAGTCAGATCCAAACAAAAAGTACACCATTAGTATTACAGTAAAGAACGACATGACCATGCTAAGTGAAATAATCTATTTTACATTAAAAGACGATCATTAGAATAATAAAACCTTTGCATACATTCGACTTAGTTAGCTAATTGATTGTTTGAGGTTCGTCTCTTACTATTTCAGAGAATAAAAAAGCCGTAGGCTTTTTCCTGTTTGTAATCAGGGGTATTTATAATAAAGAACCACCTCTTACCTATACTAAATTTTATGCGTCACTTAATTATAGTTAAGGTTTTCCGGGTTGTTACAATAAATCCGGGTTGCAGCGGTAGCTAGCAACCTAGTAAGAGACGATCACCTCCAATGTTAAGAAATATAAAACCCCCCAACTCCTAAAAAAAAGAGTCAGATCAAAACAAAAAGTACACCATTAGAACCGCCTTGTCCGAAAACCTCTATAAAGGAAACTTACCGCCCTTTGGCTTGAATAACAAAGAAAATATATGGCTTGAAAATCAAGAAAATTGACTTTTACCACGTTATTCTCCACAAACGGGATATTTTTTTTCTTTCCGCTTGATTTTCCTCCTCAGCTAGCTGGGCACTGGAAAATCATAGAGAGCTGTATAATAGCTCATTTTAAAGGAAATTGCAACATCTAGTGCCTTTTGTAATTAAAAATAAAATACTTTTTAAGTAGTTTACAATAAAGAACGACACCTTGCCCATGTTAACTAAAACATAAATGGGGATTATATAATTTCCATCAGTATCATGGCTGTAGAGATGGCTGAAACCTAGTCCGGGTTGCAGCGGTAGCTAGCAACCTAGTAAGAGACGATCACGTCCAATGTTAAGAAATGTAAAAAAAAAACCCATAGTTCCTAAAAAAGGAGTCAGATCAAAACAAAAAGTATACCATTAGAACCGCCTTGTCCGAAACCCCCTGAAAGGAAACTTACCGCCCTTTGGCTTGAACAGCAAGGGAAATATATTGGCTTGAAAAATCAAGGAAATTGACTTTAACCACATTACTCTCCACAAACGGGATATTTTTTCTTTTTTTCTTCTTTTCCAGAGATAGCTTTGCACTGGAACATCGTAGAGAGTTGTTCAATGGCTCATTTTAAAGGAAACTAATTGGGTTAAAAAGCTTTTGTAACTAAAACAAATTATTTTAAAACAGGATAAATTTTTCCACTAAATTATAATAAAGAACGACCTCTTGCCTATACTAAATTTTATACGCCACTTATTTATAGTATAGGTTAGTAATTCAACAGATAGATTGGTACTGGAACATCGTAGAGAATTGTTCAATGGCTCATTTTAATCCGGGTTGCAGCGTTAGCTAGCAACCTAGTAAGAGACGATCACGTCCAATGTTAAGAAATATAAAAACCCATAGCTCCTAAAAAAGGAGTCAGATCAAAACAAAAAGTACACCATTAGAACCGCCTTGTCCGAAAAAACCCTGTATAGGAAACTTTCTGTCCCTTGGCTTGAACAGCAATGGAAATATATTGGCTTGAAAATCAAGAAAATTTGACTTTAACCACGTTATTCTCGTCAAAAGGGATATTTTTTTCTTTTTTTTTGTATCCAGAGATAGCTTGGCACTGGAACATCGTAGAGGGTTGTTCAATAGCTCATTTTAAAGGAAATTAATTGTGTTAAAAATCTATAGTAACTAAAATAAATTATTTCTAAAAGAGAATAAATTTTTCCAATAAAAAAAACTGTATTTTGATGCAGTGACGTCATAATTACTATATAAGATCATCATAGTTTTATATTAGAGCTATGACGTGAATAGAGTGACGTCATAATTAGTATATAAGGATTTTACAGTAAAGAACGAACCTTAGCCCATAGTAGCAGAAATAAGAATATCTAGGTTGCAGCGGTAGCTAGCAACCTATTAATTACATAGTCCGGGTTGCAGTGGTAGCTAGCAACCTCGTAAGAAACACCAAATTAAAAGATGATCATTAGAAGAACAAACCATTGCTTATATTGGACTTAGCTGCCTGATTCTTTTAGGTTCGTCTCTTACTATTCCAAGAAAGAAAAAGCCGTAGGCTTTTTTCTGTTTGTAATAATACATTAAAAGATCACCATATGTGACGTGATAAGTGAATGCAATATTTATACACGTTCTTTCGACAAGTATTGCATTTAACAACGGGCTATAACCTATAGTAATTATAGTAAAGATCCGGGTTGCATCCGGGTTGCAGCGGTAGCTAGCAACCTAGTAAGAGACGATCACCTCCAATGTTAAGAAATATAAAAAACCATAACTCCTAAAAAAAGAGTCAGATCAAAACAAAAAAGTACACCATTAGAACCGCCTTGTCCAAATCCTCCATAAAGGAAACTTACCGCCCTTTGGCTTGAATAACAAAGAAAATATATTGGCTTGAAAATCAAGAAAAATAGACTTTTACCACGTTATTCTCCCCAAACGGGATATTTTTTTCTTTTTTTCTTTGTCTCCAGAGATAGCTTGGCACTGGAACATCGTAGAGGGTTGTTCAATAGCTCATTTTAAAGGAAATTAATTGGGTTAAAAACCTTTTGTAACTAAAATAAATTATTTCTAAAAGAGAATAAATTTTTCCAATAAAAACTGTATTTTTGATGCAGTGACGTCATAATTACTATATAAGAAACGTCAAAACTGTAAATGGTCTCATTCATGAATACATAATGGTTAGATCAAAGCAAGCTACACGCAAGTTAAAAAAATCAGTACTAAAATATTATAATAAAGATCGAACTCTTCCCTATACTAACTTGCATACGCAACTTCACTATAGTTAAGATTACAGTATTTATATTATACATCATTATAGATTATAAAAGGTTCAAATGTTATAATGATAAAATAACTCTTGGCTATACTAACTGGCATAGTCAAGTTAGTATAGCCGTTAGAATACGTTTATCAAAATCTATTTATCCGTATATACACAGATTTGTGGAAAAATCAAATCAATGAATACCTTACTACAGCACAATGGATGAAAGTGTGCCTCATGATTCGAGGTTTGCGGGTTCAAATCCACCTGTAGTAAGGGATCAATATTAAACGATTGGCTTTTCCTTCTTTAAAAGATTACATTAAAAGACGATCATTGGAATAACATACCACTGCATACATTGGACTTAGTTAACTACTTGATTGCTTGAGGTTCGTCTCTTACTATTTCAAAGAAGAAAAAGCCGTAGGCTTTTTCCTGTTTGTAATGATATAGCATAAATTTATAATAAAGATCGAACTCTTCCCTATACTAACTTGCATAGGCAACTTTAATATAGTGAAGATTACAGTATTTATATTATACATCATTATAAATTATTAAAAGGTTCGAATTTTCGAAGATTATAGAGTTAAAAATTTCCCTCACCGGGAAGCGAACCCGGTCCTCTTAAGTGAAAGTTAACTATCCTAGCCACTAGACCAAATGAGACCATAAAGAATCATGATTTAACAACCATATGCATATTATTATTTCACCATATATAATAAAGAACGACCTCTTGCCTATACTAAATTTTATACGCCACTTAATTATAGTTTAGGTTAGTAATTCAACAGATAGCATGGCATTGGAACATCGTAGAGAGTTGTTCAATGGCTCATTTTAAAGGAAATTAATGGGGTTAAAAACATTTTGTAATTAAAACAAATTATTTTTATTGTATTAAGAAATTTTTAATTATGTTCCTTAAGAAATCATCATGAGTAAAAATTTCCCATACGGAAACTGAACTCAAGCCTACTGAGTGAGAGCTATCCAAACCTCTAGACCATATAGGATATATTAAAATATCCGATTAATGAAGTTTATGTTAAAGAATTATAGTAAAGAACGAACTTCAGTCCATAGTAACTAAAACAAGATTATAATCAGCTTTGGTATAAAATACTGTCAGCGGTGGGATTCGAACCCATGCCTCCGAATTGAAGAGTGGCTAACACCAGCACCTTAAACCGCTCGACCACGCTGCCTCACATAACTATGCCGTTATAATGCCATTATAAACGCCATAATACTCTAAATTAAAACTCTAAACTAAAACTTAAACTCTTCTTTGTGTTTTGCTATCAGGCTACCTTTCTATGAAGCTGTAACTGAATATGATGCTATAGAAAAATCAAAACTCTAAGATCATTTAGTTTTAGTTGAAAATTATAATAAAGAACGACCTCTTTCCTATACTAAATTTTATACGCCACTTAATTATAGTATAGGTTAGTAATTCTACATATAGTTTATAATAAAGAACGACCTCTTGCCTATACTAAATTTTACACGCCACTTAATTATAGTATTGGTTAGTAATTCAACAGATAGCTTGGCACTGTAACATCGTAGAGAGTTGTTCAACGACTCATTTTAAAGGAAATTAGTGGGGTTAAAAATAACAATAAAAGACGATCATTGGAATAACAAACAATTGCATACATTGGAATTAGCTAGCTACTTGATTACATTAAAGGACGAGTTATAGCCCACAGTAAGTGGAATCCGGGTTGTAATAGTAGCTTTCAGCCTACCCGGGTTGAGGCGGTAGCTAGAACCCGGTAAGAGACGATAATGCCCCATAGTAAATAATGAAATAGTTATTACATTGAAAGACGATCATTGGAATAAAAAAACTATTGCATGCATTGGAATAAGTTGGCTACTTGATCATTGGAGGTTCATCTCTTACTGTTTCAAAGAAGAAAAAGCCGTAGGCTTTTTCCTGTTTTTAGGGTTGCATCCGGGTTGCAGCGGTAGCTAGCAACTTAGTAAGAGACGATCTCGTCCAATGTTAAGAAATATAAAATTATAATAAAGAACGACCTTTTGCCTATACAAAATTTTACAGGCCACTTAACTATGGTATAGACTTGTACAGTTATATTTCAAGTTTATAATAAAGAACGACCTCTTGCCTATACTAAATTTTATACGCCACTTAATTATAGTATAGGTTATCATTAGAAGAACAAAAACTATTGCATACAATGGACTTACTTAGCTGCCTGATTCTTATAGAGTCGTCTCTTGCTACTTCAAAGAAGAAAAAGCCGTAGGCTTTTTCCTGTTTGTAATCAGGTTTACATAATCTGGGTGGTCAATCCGGGTTGCATTACATAGTCCATAGTAACTGAAGTTATATTAAAATCCGGGTTGCAGCGGTAGCTAGCAATCCGGGTTGCAGTTATAGTAAAGAACGACCTCTTGCCTATACTAAATTTTATACGCCACCTAATTATAGTATAGGTTAGTAATTCAACAGATAGTATAATAAAGAACGACCTATTACCTATACTAAATTTTATACGCCACTTAATTATAGTATAGGTTAGTAATTCAACAGATATCATGGCACTGGAACATTGTAGAGAGTTGTTCAATGGCTCATTTTGAAGGAAATTAATGGGGTTAAAAACTTTTTGTAATTAAAACAATTATTTTTATTACATTAAGAAATTTTATATGTTATAATAAAGAACAACCTCTTGCCTATACTAAATTTTATACACCACTTAATTATAGTATAGGTTAGTAATTCCACAGATAGCTTGGCACTGGAACATGGTAGAGAGTTGTTCAATGGCTCATTTTAAAGCAAATTAACGGGGTTAAAAATATTTTGTAATGAAAACAAATTATTTTTAAAATAGAATCAGTTTTTTGCGAAAAATTGCATATTTCATATTAAAGTTACATTATAAGACGATCATTAAAATACCACTGCTTTGCATACATTGGACATAATTAGCTGCCTGATTCTTTGAGGTTCGTCTCTTACTATTCCAAAAAAGAAAAAGCCGAAGGCTTCCTCCTGTTCGTAATCAGGTATATATATTATAGTAAAGTTACTATATTAAAGGCCACAAAGTAACCATGGTCTCATTCAACTAATGATTACATAATGGTTAAATCGAAGCAAGCTAAACGCAAGTTAAAAAAACAGTACTACACAAAAAACAGAGATAGCATCTTGAAAAGTTATAATAAAGAACGAATATTTTACCAATTATCTACTAATAACCATATATGACGTAATAAGTGACATGACGTAATATCTAAAACCTATTGTGTACTAATAACCATATATGACTTAATGAGCGACGTGACGTAAAAATTGAAAAAATTAATTTTTATTTTATTTTCGTTTTTAGTTCAGAATCGCTAAAGTTATAAACTGCAAAAATATTATGGTGTCTGAACAATAGTTTTAATCTTTTAATTTAGACTAGAAAAATACCTGAAAATTTAAAAATTAGTTTAATTTTTTGTTAGGTTCTTGATACTTGATACGTGACATAAACATTCAACTAATGGTTACATAATGGTTTCAATCAAGCAAGCTACACGCAAGTTAAAAAAAGAGTACTACCAAAAAAAACAGAGATAGCATCTTGAAAAGAGAAAAGCAAAGGTATTCAACCGACCAGGCGTATCGATATGCGTATCGATATGCGATAGGCGTATCGATATGCGTTATCATACTGTTTGTCACTATTATAATTAAGAACGAACGCTAGCTCACAATAATTGGAATCTTAGTTGATAGTACATAGCAAAGAACAAACTCTAAAATAATTGTAGAAAAAATGTATAATAAAGAACGACCTCTTACCTATATTAATTTATATTCTTTATAAATTATATAAATGAATATTCTTATTAGCTTGTGTAAACTGCAAAAAATATCCATGGTATCCGAGCAATAGTTTGAATATTTCAATACAAGCTAGAAAAATACCTTAAAATGTTAAAATTAGTTTTATTTTTGGTTAGGTTCTAACTACCCGATGTGAGATTGACTATGTAGTTTAAGACCAAAAAATTCCATTTTTTAATATATCTTATTTTTCAGTTTATAATCGCTAAAGTTATTATGTAAACTGCAAAAATATTTATGATATCTGAGCAATAATTTTAATCTTTTCATTCAAACTAACAAAATACCTGAAAATTTAAAAATTAGTTTTACTTTTTGTTAGGTTATGGACATTTGATACGAGTCATAAGAAGTGTTTTGACTTCATAATAAAGTATTATGACGAGTCATAAGAAGCGAGTTAGTACAAAAAATAGAGACAACGTCTTGAAAAGAGAAATAGTAGAGATGAAGACACCCCAGCCCGTACATGATATTTGGAGTGCATTTCCATTAACCAAAAATGAAGAAGAACAACTTATAGAATGTACCCTTCAAGTTGAAAGTATTTTTAGTAAGGAACAACACATAATAAAGAACGACCTTTTGCCTATACTAGATAAATGCTTACGCAAAGAAGATAATAAAGACGCCAACTATTCTTCTTAAAAGATACAGTAAAGAATGAGCCTTAGCCTATTGTAGCAGAAATAAGAATATCTAGGTTGCAGTGGTAACTAGCAACCTAGTAAGAAACCCCAAATTAAAATATGATCATTAGAAGAACAAACCATTGGTTATATTGTTACAATAAAGAACGACACTTAGCTCATATTAACTGAAACTTAAACAGGGATTATGTAATTTCCATCAGTATCAGGGCTGTAGAGATGGCTGAAACCTAGTCCGGGTTGCAGCGGTAGCTAGCAACCTAGTAAGATACATTGAACTTAGTTAGCTACTTGATGTTTTAAGATTCGTCTCTTACTATTTCAAAGAAGAAAAAGCCGAAGGCTTTTTCCTGTTTGTAATATGGTTATAATAAAGTTTACAATAAGGAACGAACTTTAACCCATAGTAACTTAAGTTTATATCAAACGGTTCGTTGTCATAGTAAAGAGCTGTGTAATGGCTCATTTTAAAGGAAATTGCTGTATATAGAAACCTTTTGTAATTAACATTATAATAAAGAACGACCTCTTGCCTATGCTATATTTTATTGGCCACTTAACTATAGTATAGGTTAATCAAGTTTGCATAAAGTTTACAGTAAAGAACAAACTTCAGCCCGTAGTAAATAAAATAAGGTTATAATTTATGACTCAAACAAGTAATTTGTTTGCTTTGGTCTAAAATACTGTCAGCGGTGTTTTATATACATAAAGGATCGACACAGATCATCATTAAATGTGTCAGTCAAGAGGATCCTCATTTAGTAGTTATTATTTATAAACAAACCATTCCATACATCGACTTAGTTAGCTGCTTGATTGTTTGAGTTTCGTCTCTTACTATTTAAAAAGAAGAAAAAGCCGTAGGCTTTTTCCTGTTTGTATTTATAGTTAAAAAACGAACTCAAGTCCAAAGAAAAACTGAACCCTGTGGTTCATTCATATTATCTTCATTATTTTAGCTAGAATGTAAATAAACAAGTTTCTTTTTTAAATTTTAAATTGAAAAGATAGTGCTTTTAATTCAACATATAAAAAGTTCTCCCTGACGGGGAATCGAACCTCATTCTCCCAGGTAACAAGTGGGCATGCTTACCATTAGACTATCGAACACTTATAAAATAAAAGTTACATATAAGATATGATAATAATTTTTTAATCCGGGCTGCAGCGGTAGCTAGCAACCTAGTAAGAGACGATCACGTCCAATGTTAAGAAATATAAAAAAAACGCATAGCTCCTAAAAAAAGAGTCAGATCAAAACAAAAAGTACACCATTAGAACCGCCTTGTCCTAAACCCCTGTATAGGTAACTTTCTGTCATTTGCCTTGAACAGCAAGGGAAATATATCCGGGTTGCAGCGGTAGCTAGCAACCTAGTAAGAGACGATCACCTCCAATGTTAAGAAATATAAAACCCCCCAACTCCTAAAAAAAGAGTCAGATCAAAACAAAAAGTACACCATTAGAACCACCTTGTCCGAATCCTCTATAAAGAAAACTTACCGCCCTTTGGCTTGAATAACAAAGAAAATATATTGGCTTGAAAATCAAGAAAATAGACTTTTACCACGTTATTCTCCACAAACGGGATATTTTTTTCTTTTTTCTTTTTCTTTTCCACAGATAGCTTGGCACTGGAACATCGTAGAGGGTTGTTCAATAGCTCATTTTTTAAAGGAAATTAATTGGGTTAAAATTTGAAATAAAGAACAACCTCTTGCCTATACTAAAGTTTATACGCCACTTAATTATAGTATAGGTTAGTAATTCATCAGATAGCTTGGCACTGGAACACAGTAGAGAGTTGTTCAATGGCTCATTTTAAAGAAAATTTAGGGGGTTAAAAACTTCTGGAGGGGGACTGTAATTAAAATAAATTATTTTTATTACATTAAGAAATTTTAATTTTGTTTTATCTGGGTTGCAGCGGTAGCTAGCAACCAAGTAAGAGACGATCACGTCAATGTTAAGAAATATATCCGGGTTGCAGCGGTAGCTAGCAACCTAGTAAGAGACGATCACGTCCAATGTTAAGAAATATAAAAGCCCATAGTTCCTAACAAAGGAGTCAGATCAAAACAAAAAGTACACCATTAGAACCGCCTTGTCTGAAACCCCTGTATAGGAAACTTTCTGTCCCTTGGCTTGAACAGCAAGGGAAATATATTGTCTTGAAAATCAAGAAAATTGACTTGAACCACGTTATTCTCCACAAACGGGATATTTTTTTCTTTTTTTCTTTTTTTTCTTTTTTTGTATCCAGAGATAGCTTGGCACTGGAACATCGTAGAGGGTTGTTCAATAGCTCATTTTAAAGGAAATTAATTGGGTTAAAAATCTATAGTAACTAAAATTAATTATTTCTAAAAGTATAATAAAGAACGACCTCTTGCCTATACTAAATTTTATACGCCACTTAATTATAGTTTAGGTTAGTAATTCAACAGATAGCATGGCATTGGAACATCGTAGAGAGTTGTTCAATGGCTCATTTTAAAGGAAATTAATGGGGTTAAAAACATTTTGTAATTAAAACAAATTATTTTTATTGTATTAAGAAATTTTTAATTATGTTCCTTAAGAAATCATCATGAGTAAAAATTTCCCATACGGAAACTGAACTCAAGCCTACTGAGTGAGAGCTATCCAAACCTCTAGACCATATAGGATATATTAAAACATCCGATTAATGAAGTTTATGTTAAAGAATTATAGTAAAGAACGAACTTCAGTCCATAGTAACTAAAACAAGATTATAATCAGCTTTGGTATAAAATACTGTCAGCGGTGGGATTCGAACCCATGCCTCCGAATTGAAGAGTGGCTAACACCAGCACCTTAAACCGCTCGACCACGCTGCCTCACATAACTATGCCGTTATAATGCCATTATAAACGCCATAATACTCTAAATTAAAACTCTAAACTAAAACTTAAACTCTTCTTTGTGTTTTGCTATCAGGCTACCTTTCTATGAAGCTGTCACTGAATATGATGCTATAGAAAAATCAAAACTCTAAGATCATTTAGTTTTAGTTGAAAATTATTACATTAAGGAACGAACTGTATACCATAGTAATACTTCTAGGATCGATACTATATATGATTAGAATAAAGAACGAATATAAAATTATTATAAAATTTTATCCGAGTTGCAGCGGTAGCTAGCAACCTAGTAAGAGACGATCACGCCCCATAGTAAATACTAAAGTAACCCAAAATTCCTGAAAAAAAAAGTCAGATCAAAACAAAAAGTACACCATTAGTTTACAGTAAAGGACGATCTCTCTCCCATAATAACTGATATGTTACATTAAAAGATGATGATTAGAATAAAAAGTTATTGCATGCATTGGACTTAGTTAGCTACTTGATCGTTTGAGGTTCGTCTCTTACTATTTCAAAGAAGAAAAAGTCGTAGGCTTTTTCCTGTTTGTAATATTTTCCTGTTTTCCGGGTTGCAGCGGTAGCTAGCAACCTAGTAAGAGACGATCACGTCCAATGTTAAAAATATAAAAACCCATAGTTCCTAACAGAGGAGTCAGATCAAAACAATATAGTAAAGAACGACATCTAGCCAATGTTAATTGGAAAATAAATGGGGATTACGTAATTTTCATTGATATTATAAACCTAATAAAGAATTACATAAAAGATCGATCTGAAAATTAGTATATAACAAACAACAGCATGTAATTGAATAGCTTAGTTGCCTGATTTTCTGTGGTTTTTTAATTTAAAACACGAGACAGAGTATAGTTGAAAACAAAGGTGGTAAAAAATTCCTTCGACCTGGATTTGAACCAGCGACATACGTCCGTTTGCCGTCCGACGACTCTACCAACTGGGCTACCGAAGGCTTACACTATTATTTGACTAAATATTATATCATGTATCCGGGTTGCAGCGGTAGCTAGCAACCTAGTACCGCTGCAACCTAGTAAGAGCTACCGCTGCAACCTAGTAAGAGACGATCACGTCCAATTTTAAGAAATATAAAAACCCATAGTTCCTAACAAAGGAGTCAGATCAAAACAAAAAGTACACCATTAGAACCGCCTTGTCCGAAACCCCTGTATAGGAAACTTTCTGTCCCTTGGCTTGAACAGCAAGGGAAATATATTGGCTTGAAAATCAAGAAAATTGACTTTAACCACGTTATTCTCACCAAACGGGATATTTTTTTCTTTTTTTTTTTTCTTTTCCACAGATAGCTTGGCACTGGAACATCGAAGAGGGTTGTTCAATAGCTCATTTTAAAGTAAATTAATTGGGTTAAAAACCTTTTGTAACTAAAATAAATTATTTCTAAAAGAGAATAAATTTTTCCACCAAAAAAACTGCATTTTCGATGTCTTTTCACACTCCAGTCTTTCAAACATAATCGTATACCAGCGGTAAGATTTGAACCCACGCCTCCGAAGAGACTGGTGGCTAACACCAGTGCCTTGGACCACTCGGCCAGGCTGCCTCTCATAAATAAATATATATGTGAATTTGGGTTGCAGCAGTAGCTAGCAACCTAGTAAGAGATGATCAGTCCAATGCTAAGCAATATAACAAAACTCCTAAAAATAGAGTCAGATCAAAACAAAAGTACATCATTAGAATTACCTTGTCTGAAACCCTACTAGATAAATAATGAATGTCATCATAGTTTTATATTAGAGCTATGACGTGAATAGAAAAACATGAAATTATATTGTTGTTTCTGAAGACGTCATGAAATAATATCATTGCTCTATGACGTCAACAAAATCATTACGCTGTGACGTCATAATTACTACTTAAGAACTACAAAGATGAAAATGTTTCATTCATAGTTATAATAAAGAACGAACTCTTGCCTATACTAAATTACACACTCAACTTAATTATAGTAAATGATATAGTAATGATATGGTTCTATTGATGTTTTATAAAGGACCGATATAGTTCATCATAAATGGTATTTGTCAAAAAGGTTTTCGTATTATTATCCATTATTATGTAAAATGCAGTAATTTTGGGGAGGGGGGGTTAACAAAAAAAAATATTTGTTAACTGAAACTAGAATTATTCCTGAAAATTTTAAATATAATAATTTTATTTAACTGCAAATTGCGAGAATATTTATGACGTCTGAGCAGTATTACATTAAAAGACGATCATTGGAATAATAAAGCATTGCAGACGTCGGACATAGTTAGCAACTTGATTGTTTGAGGTTCGTCTCTTACTCTTTCAAAGAAGAAAAAGCTGTAGGCTTTTTCCTGTTTGTAATCATATAGCATAAAACAAACCCCATGTGCAACTGACGTCATTAAATAAAAGCTTGATTTAGTTCATTAAAACTGAGGATTATTTGATCTAGAAGACAATGTCTGTTTAGAAGACAATATCCTTAGAGAATTACATTAAAGAACGAACTTTAGTCCATAGTAACTGAAGTTATATTAAAAGACGATCATTAGGAGATCATACATAAGGGATAGATACTGTAAATTGGAATTTTGCAAGTATCGTCGGTGTCAGGGTTTTATTGATAGCTGAATTCAAAAGTATTACAGTAAAGAACAAACTTCAAGCCCATAGTAACTAATCCGGGTTGCAGCGGTAGATAGCCTGTTAGGGTTATTAGTATATGTGTTTGTAAGACTAATGATTTAGAACAAATTCCAGGAGCACCGACTCAAGAAAAAAGTATTTCTAACTGTGTTTTAAACAGTTCTTTTAGTTCTACTGAATATTTGGCAAAAAATGATCTGTGTAGTAGAACAAACTGTCCTGAAAGTACGAGACCACTATTGAAAAATGCTCTGAAACTAGATCTGACAAGGAAATTATGATGGCTGGAGTCACCTATAACAATCTGAGTAAACATTCAAAACCAAGAATTGGGCAGCAGGGTACTTGGCAATGTCATTATAATAAAGAACGAACGCTTGCTCATAGTAACTGAAATATTAATTAAAAGTAGTATATACATAAAGGATCGATCTGAAAATTAGTAAATAACAAACAACAGCATGTAATTGAATAGCTTAGTTGCCTGATTTTCTGTGGTTTTTAATTTTTATAATAAAGAACGACCTTTTGCCTATACTAAATTTTATACGCCACTTAATTATAGTATTACATAAAGGCTCGATCATCGAATTTAAGCTGAAACTAAGTAAAGGACAATTATGCCTCCATATATTCACAGTGATGTATAAGATTTCCCATTACATCTGTAAACTGTTCCACAGTTGCCGGTCCATACCTTGGAAGCTTTTCACTAAACATGCAACATTTCTTTTGGATATTACTATGAAGTTTTGCGAAAGCATCTCTAGCTGACTTTTCAACAAAATCTATTCTTTCAGAGATAATTTTAATCTTTAATTTTGAATATTTTTCGTAATCCCGGTAAAATATTCGTAAAATTTTTCTCAATTTACAAAGATCAGCCTGTGCGTTCTTTGCAGCTTGTGTAAATTGCAATAATATCCATGGTATCCGAGCATTTCTGGTGCATAGGCTGGAGAAGTTTTGAAAAGCAGAATAAAAGCATTGTATATCTGCTTGGTCTGTTATAAGCTGCTCTACTGGTTAGAGTCTTCTATAGTTGCCCCTTGTCTGTCACGTCAAAACAATGGAAAATGGTAGAAAGAGGAGACCTAGTAGTTTAAAACTTACTAGTAGTCGAGTTCCAGAGAATGAGCATTCCAAGGGTCGAGTCTGCGTCTTGGTTCTGGGTGATTTTGGTAGAAGCCCAAGAATGCAATATCACACCCTATCTTTGGCTAGAGAGGGATATTCGGTTGATGTTATTGGCTATGGGGGAAGTATGTCAACAAATGAAATTCTAATGAATGACAATGTTGCAACGCACTATATATAAAACCACCTCCTGCCTTTGAAAAAGTTCCTTTTATGCCTCGAATATGTTCTTATGTTTTCAAAGTGCTATGGCAAACTGTGACACTCTTCTTTGCTTTGATGTTTATTAGTCGGCCATCAGCTGTTCTTGTGCAGAATCCGCCTTCAGTGCCAATGCTCCCTGTGACTTGGTTTGTATGTAAAGTAAAGCGATGTGATCTAATTGTGGATTGGCACAACTATGGTCATTCAATTTTGGCTCTAAATTTAGGGACAAATCATTATAAACTTATTATGTAAACTGCAAAAATATTTATGGTGTCTAACCAATAATACTAATTTTGTAATTCAAACAAGATAAATACCTGAAAATTTTAAAATTAGTTTTGTTTTATGCTAGGTTTTAGATACTCGACAAGGGGGATTTGGTACTTAATAATTTTAAACCTTGAAAAAATATGGTCTCGCTTGAAAGGATCCGGGTTGCAGCGGTAGCTAGCAACCTAGTAAGAGACGATCACGGCCAATGTTAAGAAATATAAAAAACCCCTAACTCCCAAGAATAGAGTCAGATCAAAACAAAAATTACACCATTAGAACCGCCTTGTCCAAAACCCCTATAATCTGGGTTGCAGCGGTAGCTAGCAACCTTGTAAGAGACGATCACGTCCAATGTTAAAAAATATAAAACCCCCCAACTCCTAAAAAAAGAGTCAGATCAAAACAAAAAGTGCATCATTAGAACCGCCTTATCCGAATCCTCTATAAAGGAAACTTACCGACCTTTGGCTTGAATAACAAAGAAAATATATTGGCTTGAAAATCAAGAAAATTGACTTTTACCACGTTATTCTCCACAAACGGGATATTTTTTTCTTTCCGCTTGATTTTTTTCCTCAGCTAGCTGGGCACTGGAAAATCATAGAGAGCTGTATAATAGCTCATTTTAAAGGAAATTGCAACATCTAGTGCCTTTTGTAATTAAAAATAAAATACTTTTTAAAGTAGAATCAATTTTGTCAAAAAAATTGCATTTTTGATGTATTTTCATACTGCAGTCTTTTCAAAGATATTTGAATTTTGAAGCAATCAAACAGTTCATGGTAATGAACTCTATAGTAATAATATTACAGTAAAGAACGATCTCTCTCCCATAGTAACTGATATGTTACTTTAAAAGACGATCATTGGAATAAAAAGTTATTGCATGCATTGGACTTAGTTAGCTATCCGGGTTGTATAATAAAGATCAAACTCTTCCCTATACTAACTTGCATACGCAACTTCACTATAGTTAAGATTACTGTATTTATATTTTTACATTAAAAGACGATCACTGAAATAACAAACCATTCCATACATTGGAGTTAGTTAGCTACTTGATTGTTTGAGTCTCGTCTCTTACTATTTAAAAGAAGAAAAAGCCGTAGGCTTTTTCCTGTTTGTATTTATAGTTAAAAAACGAACTCAAGTCCAAAGAAACTGAACACTGTGGTTCATTCATATTATCTTCATTATTTTAGCTAGAATGTAAATAAACAAGTTTCTTTTTTAAATTTTAAATTGAAAAGATAGTGCTTTTAATTCAACATATTAAAAGTTCTCCCCGACGGGGAATCGACCCCTCTTCTCCCAGATAACAAATGGGCATACTTACCATTAGACTGTCGAAGATTTATAATAAAGAGCAAACTCTTCCCTATACTAACTTGCATACGCAACTTCACTATAGTTAAGATTACAGTATTTATATTTTTACATTATATAATAAAGAACGACCTCTTGCCTATACTAAAATTTATACGCCACTTAATTATAGTATAGGTTAGTAATTCAACAGATAGCATGGCACTGGAACATCGTAGAGAATTGTTCAATGGTTCATTTTAAAGGAAATTAATGAGGCTATCCGGGTTGCAGCGGTAGCTAGCAACCTAGTAAGAGACGATCACGTCCAATGTTTTTCCGGGTTGCAGCGGTAGCTAGCAACCTAGTAAGAGACGATCACGTCCAATGTTAAGAAATATAAAAACCCCTAACTCCTGAGAAAAGAGTCAGATCAAAACAAAAATTACACCATTAGAACGAACTTGTCCAAAACCCCTATTAAGGAAACTTAACACTCTTTGGCTTGGATAACAAAGAAAATATATTGGCTTGAAAATCAAGAAAATTGACTTTAACCACGTTATTCTCCACAAACGGGATATTTTTTTCTTTCCGCTTGATTTTCCTCCTCAACTAGCTGGGCACTGGAAAATCATACAGAGCTGTATAATAGCTCATTTTAAAGGAAATTGCAACATCTAGTTTATAATAAAGAACGACCCTCTTGCCTATACTAAAATAAAAATCCATTACATACATTTGATTTAGTTAGCTACTTGATTGGTTGTTATTTATCCGGGTGGCATATAATAAAGAACGACCTCTTGCCTATACTAAATTTTATACGCCACTTAATTCTAGTTTAGGTTAGTAATTCAACAGATAGCATGGCATTGGAACATCATAGAGAGTTGTTCAATGGCTCATTTTAAAGGAAATTAATGGGGTTAAAAACTTTTTGTAATTAAAACAAATTATTTTTATTACATTAAGAAATTTTAATTTTACAGTAAAGAACAAACTTCCAGTCCAAAGTACTAAAATAAGATTATAGTTTCATATTAAAAATTGATCAAGGATGTCATAATCATAGGTTGTAGCCAGGTCGTCTCTTACTTTTCCAATTAAAGAATGCCATAGGCTTTTCCTGTTTGTAATACAGTAAGCATTTCAGTAAAGGGATTACATTAAAAGAGGATCGTTGGAATAATCATAATAAAGATCGAAATCTTCCCTATACTAACTTGCATACGCAACTTCACTATAGTTAAGATTACAGTATTTATATTATACATCATTATAAATTATAAAAGGTTCAAATGTTTGAAGTTATAGTAAAGATCGATGTGGGTATAATGTATTATTTTTTGTTGTTGTTGTTGTTAGACCATGGCACTTCGTATCAAGGGAGTTGTCGGGGGAACTTCGAAAAGGGCTCATTTGATTAAAACTAGAATTATAATAAAGAACGACCTCTTTCCTATACTAAATTTTATAGGCCACTTAACTATAGTATAGGCTAGTACAGTTATTATACCCGGGTTGCAGCGGTAGCTAGCAATCCGGGTTGCAGCGGTAGCTAGCAACCTAGTAAGAGACGATCACGTCCAATGTTAAGAAATATAAAAACCCCTAACTCCTAAAAACAGAGTAAGATCAAAACAAAAAGTACACCATTAGAACCGCCTTGTCCGAAACCCCTATAAAGGAAACTTACCGCCCTGCGGCTTGAATAACAAAGAAAATATATTGGCTTGATAATCAAGAAAATTGACTTTAACCACGTTATTCTCCACAAACGGGATATTTTTTTCTTTCTTTCTTTTCCACAGATAGCTTGGCACTGGAACATCGTAGAGAGTTGTTCAATGACTCATTTTAAAGGAAATCTCTAGATCTAGCGCTATTTGTACTTAATTTTTTTTTAAATTAATTTTTTTACGAAAAACTTATTTTTTTATATACACTATTAATCAATGACGTCATAGTCTTTGGATGTAGTTAGTACACAAAAGTCTGGATCATCGAATTAAAGCTGAAACTAAGTAAAGAACAATTATGGCCTCCATCCGGGTTGCAGCGGTAGCTAGCAACCTAGTAAGAGACGATCACGTCCAATGTTAAGAAATATAAAAACCCCTAACTCCTAAAAACAGAGTCAGATCAAAACAAAAAGTACACCAATAGAACCGCCTTGTCCGAAACCCCTATAAAGAAAACTCACCGCCCTGCGGCTTGAATAACAAAGAAAATATATTGGCTTGATAATCAAGAAAATTGACTTTAACCACGTTATTCTCCACAAACGGGATATTTTTTTCTTTCTTTTCCACAGATAGCTTGGCACTGGAACATCGTAGAGAGTTGTTCAATGGCTCGTTTTAAAGGAAATCTCTAGATCTAGCGCTATTTGTACTTAATTTTTTTTTTTAATTAATTTTTTTTTTACGAAAAACTTAATTTTTTATATACAATATTAAACAATGACGTCATAGTCTTTGGATGTAGTTAGTACATAAAGTCTGGATCATCGAATTAAAGCTGAAACTAAGTAAAGAACAATTATGTCTCCATATATTCACAGTGATCTATAAAATTTCCCATTACATCTATAAACTGTTCCACAGTTGCCAGTTCATACCTTGGAAGCTTTTCACTAAACATGCAACATTTCTTTTGGATATTACTATGAAGTTTTGCGAAAGCATCTCTAGCTGACTTTTCAACAAAATCCATTCTTTCAGAGATAATTTTAATCTTTAATTTTGAATATTTTTCGTAATCCCGGTAAAAAATTCGTAAAATTTTTCTAAATTTACTAAGATCAATCAGCATTGTTGCCATGTTTTTGGACTTCTGAATATAATTTTTAATTTTGCCCTTACGCGTTCTTTGCAGCTTGTGTAAACTGCAAAATATCCATGGTATCCGAGCAATAGTTTTAATATTTCAATTCAAGCTAGAAAAATACCTGAAAATGTTAAAATTAGTTTTATTTTTAGTTAGGTTCTAACTACCCGATGTGGAATTTACTATGTATTTTCAGACCAAAAAATTCAATTTTTTAATATATTTCATTTTTCAGTTTAGAATCGCTAAAGTTATTATGTAAACTGCAAAAATATTTATGATATATGAGCAATAATTTTAATCTTTTAATTCAAACTAACAAAATACCTGAAAATTTAAAAATTAGTTTAATTTTTTGTTAGGTTATAGGTACATGATACGAGTCTTAAAAAGTTTCAATTAGATGAGAATATTATTTCTTGTTTTGTAATAAGATGCGTTCTAATAGAGTTATACGTAATTTAAAAAAACATTACTATACAAAAAACAGAGACAACATCTTGAAAAGAGAAAAGCAAAGGTATTCAACCGACAAGGCGTATCGAGATGCGAAAATTGAGAGAGCCAAACAAAAGAGTAAGGAACGGTATGATAACGATAAAGATTACCGAAACAAACATAAGAAAAAAGTTGCCACCAGAATAATGGGTAGATACTGGGGTGACAAAAGCTATAATGAAAAAATTAAATTCTCTGCGAGGTTGTACCGAAGAACGCATAAGGACAAAGGGAAAAATTACATTCAGAAATACAAGAAGATGGCAAAAATGAAGGCTGATCTTTGTAAATTGAGAAACATTTACGCATGTTTTTATCGGGATCATGAAAAGTATTCAAAATTACAGATTAAAATTCTCTTGGAAAGAGCGGATGCTGTTGAAAAGTCGGCTAGAAATTCTTTGGCAAAGCTTCATAGTAATATCCAAAAGAAATGTTGTCAGTTTAACGAAAAGCTTCCAAGGTATGGATTGGCAACTGCGGAACAGTTTATAGATGCAATGGAAAATGTTCGACAACACAGTGAATATACGGAGGCGTACTTCTTAGAAAATTCTTATATTAATTTTGGAAGGAGCAATTGCAGTTTATGTAGCAGCAATAAAAAAATATATACAAGCATACCTATCAACAGCGAAGGAAAAGCAATGTTTTTCAATTATGGCGAAAATGAGCCTGTTAGGGTTATTAGTAAATGTGTTTGTAAGAATAATGATTTAGAACAAATTCCTGGAACACCGACTCAAGAAAAAAAGCATTTCTAACTGTGTTTTAAACAGTTCGTTTAGTTCTACTGAATATTTGGCAAAAAATTCTCTGTGTAGTAGAACAAACTGTCCTGAAAAGTACGAGACAACTATTGAAAAATGCTCTAGAACTAGATCTGACAAGGAAATTATGATGGCTGAAGTCACCTATAACAATCTGAGTAAACATTCAAAACCAAAAATTGGGCAGCAGGTTACTTGGCAATGTCACCCTGATATCTGCAAGCTGTATCCGACGGATATTGAATTATGTCAAATTCTTTTTGATATCCTTGAAAATAATATAGCATTAAAATTTTCAACTGACAAAAAGCGGTTAATTTCTACCTTGGCGGCTTGGATTATTGTGAAATCAATTACAGGGACACAAGAAAGCATGGGCATTCGTTATACTGTAGCCCAAATGAGGGATGTCAGAGCTATTTGCGTTCTCTAAGGGCACTAGCTCCACATTTTCCTGTCTTGAACTGTTTCATTAATAGCGTATATAAGGCAGTATCAAAATGTAAGATTATACAACATATTAATCTACTAAAAGTCGAGGGTTCGTACAAGGAACTAAGTCATTACATAGAAGAAGTGTCAAGTAGACTCTGTCGTAATAATAGTCAAGACTTCATTTACGGTGATAGCAATATTAGAGTTTCTGTGGATGAAAATACAATAATAAAACTATTTGGTGAGAGCCTTGATAAGTTAGCTAACATCAGGGATGTATACCCCACAATGCATTGTGACAGTTGTGAGCAGATAAAGACAAAATACCAATTGAAGAGTCTAAGATCCCTTTCAAATAGGAAAGGTTTGATGTAATGATGGCCACGATTTTAGAACACCTACAACAGGACATACCCAAAGATGACAGAGAACAACTAATTCAATGTACAGGTTGGAAAGAGGACGTCATAGATTCTTTCTTTGTCTGTAATTACTGTGCTGGGAAAATGTTGAAAAGTCAGGAGAATGTCCGATCAGTATTAAATAACCTTCATATAGACTGTACACCGGAATGTATAAAATGTTTAAATAATTTTGAAATGGCAATGATTCGATTTGTAATGCCTTGTCTTACGATCGTCAGATTAGGGCAAGTAACTGCATTGAAGAGACCTAGAACAGAACTTGTTGACGCTCTTAAGGGGAGAATAGTATATCTACCTGTTGATGTGCAAGCAAATGCAGATATTCAGCCTGAAAAACTTCTTAACATTGATAGTTTTGTAGTCATTGTCAATGGTCAGCCTACTTACAACAAGAATGTTTGGACTGCACTAATAGATCTGAGAAAAGTCCATGAAGCATTGTTGTGGTTAAGAGAGAACAACAGTCTCTATAAAACAATACATGCATACACCCTAGAAGATTTAAATAAAATACTTGAAGCACGTCTTGCTGAAAAAGCGGTTGGTGTTGATAATTTACCTGAAATACCGGAAGCTGCAATCCTTCAGAAACTGACAGAAAGCGCAAAATCTACATTGGTTGAACATTTTTCTGTCCAGCCTCTCAATTCAGCGGTTCCAAAAGACTTCATTGAAGATTTTAAGCAGATGAAAGATCTTGGTACTGACCAATTTCAAATAAAGAAACTAAAAGGTGAGAGCGAAGACTTATTTCAGGAAGAACTTGATCTAAAAGTGTTTCCAAATCTTTTCCCGAAAAGCAAATATGGCTTGCGTGACAAGGCAAGACCATTTCGGATTAGAAATGCAGAATATTTTAAATCAAGGCTTCTTAGGAGACATACTAAGTTTCGTCTTGACAAACAGTTTCTTTTTCACAGCTTCCAATTGCAAGAATTCTCTTACATGTGTAATAGCGTCGGTCATATGTTGCGGACTGTGAAACCAAATCAAAATGCTCGCCAATTTATAGACAGGCTTCATTCCCGTAATGGAGAGATGGAAGCGACTTTGTTTTCTGTTCAATCAAAAATCAGAGGATCTCAGCAGTATTTTCAATCTCTTTCCTATAAAGTAAAGTCAATGATTGAGCAATTGGGTCCACCGACTTTGTTTCTGACAGTTTCATGTGCTGAGTGGTACTCTCCTGAATTTATTGACTATTTACGGACTGTCCATAAGAACTTACCTGGTGTGGCAAAAATGACCCCAGCAGAGTTGACGTGTCTAGATCCAATTGCAGTTTCCATGCACTTTGACAAAAAATGGACACCTATATTTAATGAGCTAATTTGTTCAAAGACAAATCCTTTGTTTGGTAAAATTAAGGATCATTTCTGGCGTATCGAGTATCAGAAACGAGGTGCGCCTCATGTACACTGTGTGTTGTGGATTGAAGATGCTCCTATTATTGGGAAATCAATCCGGGTTGCAGCGGTAGCTAGCAACCTAGTAAGAGACGATCACGTCCAATGTTAAAAAATATAAAAACCCCTAACTCCTAAAAACAGAGTCAGATCAAAACAAAAAGTACACCATTAGAACCGCCTTGTCCGAAACCCCTATAAAGGAAACTTACCGCTCTGCGGCTTGAATAACAAAGAAAATATATTGGCTTGATAATCAAGAAAATTGACTTTAACCACGTTATTCTCCACAAACGGGATATTTTTTTCTTTCTTTTTTCCACAGAGATAGCTTGGCACTGGAACATCATAGAGAGTTGTTCAATGGCTCATTTTAAAGGAAATCTCTAGATCTAGCGCTATTTGTACTTAATTTTTTTTTTTTATTAATTTTTTTGACGAAAAACTTAATTTTTTATATACAATATTAAACAATGACGTCATAGTCTTTGGATGTAGTTAGTACATAAAGTCTGGATCATCGAATTAAAGCTGAAACTAAGTAAAGAACAATTATGCCTCCATATATTCACAGTGATCTATAAAATTTCCCATTACATCTATAAACTGTTCCACAGTTGCCGGTTCATACCTTGGAAGCTTTTCACTAAACATGCAACATTTCTTTTGGATATTACTATGAAGTTTTGCGAAAGCATCTCTAGCTGACTTTTCAACAAAATCCATTCTTTCAGAGATAATTTTAATCTTTAATTTTGAATATTTTTCGTAATCCCGGTAAAAAAATTCGTAAAATTTTTCTAAATTTACTAAGATCAATCAGCATTGTTGCCATGTGTTTTTGGACTTCTGAATATAATTTTTAATTTTGCCCTTACGCGTTCTTTGCAGCTTGTGTAAACTGCAAAATATCCATGGTATCCGAGCAATAGTTTTAATATTTCAATTCAAGCTAGAAAAATACCTGAAAATGTTAAAATTAGTTTTATTTTTAGTTAGGTTCTAACTACCCGATGTGGAATTTACTATGTATTTTCAGACCAAAAAATTCAATTTTTTAATATATTTCATTTTTCAGTTTAGAATCGCTAAAGTTATTATGTAAACTGCAAAAATATTTATGATATATGAGCAATAATTTTAATCTTTTAATTCAAACTAACAAAATACCTGAAAATTTAAAAATTAGTTTAATTTTTTGTTAGGTTATAGGTACATGATACGAGTCTTAAAAAGTTTCAATTAGATGAGAATATTATTTCTTGTTTTGTAATAAGATGCGTTCTAATAGAGTTATATACGTAATTTAAAAAAACATTACTATACAAAAAACAGAGACAACATCTTGAAAAGAGAAAAGCAAAGGTATTCAACCGACAAGGCGTATCGAGATGCGAAAATTGAGAGAGCCAAACAAAAGAGTAAGGAACGGTATGATAACGATAAAGATTACCGAAACAAACATAAGAAAAAAGTTGCCACCAGAATAATGGGTAGATACTGGGGTGACAAAAGCTATAATGAAAAAATTAAATTCTCTGCGAGGTTGTACCGAAGAACGCATAAGGACAAAGGGAAAAATTACATTCAGAAATACAAGAAGATGGCAAAAATGAAGGCTGATCTTTGTAAATTGAGAAACATTTTACGCATGTTTTATCGGGATCATGAAAAGTATTCAAAATTACAGATTAAAATTCTCTTGGAAAGAGCGGATGCTGTTGAAAAGTCGGCTAGAAATTCTTTGGCAAAGCTTCATAGTAATATCCAAAAGAAATGTTGTCAGTTTAACGAAAAGCTTCCAAGGTATGGATTGGCAACTGCGGAACAGTTTATAGATGCAATGGAAAATGTTCGACAACACAGTGAATATACGGAGGCGTACTTCTTAGAAAATTCTTATATTAATTTTGGAAGGAGCAATTGCAGTTTATGTAGCAGCAATAAAAAAATATATACAAGCATACCTATCAACAGCGAAGGAAAAGCAATGTTTTTCAATTATGGCGAAAATGAGCCTGTTAGGGTTATTAGTAAATGTGTTTGTAAGAATAATGATTTAGAACAAATTCCTGGAACACCGACTCAAGAAAAAAGCATTTCTAACTGTGTTTTAAACAGTTCGTTTAGTTCTACTGAATATTTGGCAAAAAATTCTCTGTGTAGTAGAACAAACTGTCCTGAAAAGTACGAGACAACTATTGAAAAATGCTCTAGAACTAGATCTGACAAGGAAATTATGATGGCTGAAGTCACCTATAACAATCTGAGTAAACATTCAAAACCAAAAATTGGGCAGCAGGTTACTTGGCAATGTCACCCTGATATCTGCAAGCTGTATCCGACGGATATTGAATTATGTCAAATTCTTTTTGATATCCTTGAAAATAATATAGCATTAAAATTTTCAACTGACAAAGCGGTTAATTTCTACCTTGGCGGCTTGGATTATTGTGAAATCAATTACAGGGACACAAGAAAGCATGGGCATTCGTTATACTGTAGCCCAAATGAGGGATGTCAGAGCTATTTGCGTTCTCTAAGGGCACTAGCTCCACATTTTCCTGTCTTGAACTGTTTCATTAATAGCGTATATAAGGCAGTATCAAAATGTAAGATTATACAACATATTAATCTACTAAAAGTCGAGGGTTCGTACAAGGAACTAAGTCATTACATAGAAGAAGTGTCAAGTAGACTCTGTCGTAATAATAGTCAAGACTTCATTTACGGTGATAGCAATATTAGAGTTTCTGTGGATGAAAATACAATAATAAAACTATTTGGTGAGAGCCTTGATAAGTTAGCTAACATCAGGGATGTATACCCCACAATGCATTGTGACAGTTGTGAGCAGATAAAGACAAAATACCAATTGAAGAGTCTAAGATCCCTTTCAAATAGGAAAGGTTTTGATGTAATGATGGCCACGATTTTAGAACACCTACAACAGGACATACCCAAAGATGACAGAGAACAACTAATTCAATGTACAGGTTGGAAAGAGGACGTCATAGATTCTTTCTTTGTCTGTAATTACTGTGCTGGGAAAATGTTGAAAAGTCAGGAGAATGTCCGATCAGTATTAAATAACCTTCATATAGACTGTACACCGGAATGTATAAAATGTTTAAATAATTTTGAAATGGCAATGATTCGATTTGTAATGCCTTGTCTTACGATCGTCAGATTAGGGCAAGTAACTGCATTGAAGAGACCTAGAACAGAACTTGTTGACGCTCTTAAGGGGAGAATAGTATATCTACCTGTTGATGTGCAAGCAAATGCAGATATTCAGCCTGAAAAACTTCTTAACATTGATAGTTTTGTAGTCATTGTCAATGGTCAGCCTACTTACAACAAGAATGTTTGGACTGCACTAATAGATCTGAGAAAAGTCCATGAAGCATTGTTGTGGTTAAGAGAGAACAACAGTCTCTATAAAACAATACATGCATACACCCTAGAAGATTTAAATAAAATACTTGAAGCACGTCTTGCTGAAAAAGCGGTTGGTGTTGATAATTTACCTGAAATACCGGAAGCTGCAATCCTTCAGAAACTGACAGAAAGCGCAAAATCTACATTGGTTGAACATTTTTTCTGTCCAGCCTCTCAATTCAGCGGTTCCAAAAGACTTCATTGAAGATTTTAAGCAGATGAAAGATCTTGGTACTGACCAATTTCAAATAAAGAAACTAAAAGGTGAGAGCGAAGACTTATTTCAGGAAGAACTTGATCTAAAAGTGTTTCCAAATCTTTTCCCGAAAAGCAAATATGGCTTGCGTGACAAGGCAAGACCATTTCGGATTAGAAATGCAGAATATTTTAAATCAAGGCTTCTTAGGAGACATACTAAGTTTCGTCTTGACAAACAGTTTCTTTTTCACAGCTTCCAATTGCAAGAATTCTCTTACATGTGTAATAGCGTCGGTCATATGTTGCGGACTGTGAAACCAAATCAAAATGCTCGCCAATTTATAGACAGGCTTCATTCCCGTGATGGAGAGATGGAAGCGACTTTGTTTTCTGTTCAATCAAAAATCAGAGGATCTCAGCAGTATTTTCAATCTCTTTCCTATAAAGTAAAGTCAATGATTGAGCAATTGGGTCCACCGACTTTGTTTCTGACAGTTTCATGTGCTGAGTGGTACTCTCCTGAATTTATTGACTATTTACGGACTGTCCATAAGAACTTACCTGGTGTGGCAAAAATGACCCCAGCAGAGTTGACGTGTCTAGATCCAATTGCAGTTTCCATGCACTTTGACAAAAAATGGACACCTATATTTAATGAGCTAATTTGTTCAAAGACAAATCCTTTGTTTGGTAAAATTAAGGATCATTTCTGGCGTATCGAGTATCAGAAACGAGGTGCGCCTCATGTACACTGTGTGTTGTGGATTGAAGATGCTCCTATTATTGGGAAATCAATCCGGGTTGCAGCGGTAGCTAGCAACCTAGTAAGAGACGATCACGTCCAATGTTAAAAAATATAAAAAACCCCTAACTCCTAAAAACAGAGTCAGATCAAAACAAAAAGTACACCATTAGAACCGCCTTGTCCGAAACCCTATAAAGGAAACTTACCGCTCTGCGGCTTGAATAACAAAGAAAATATATTGGCTTGATAATCAAGAAAATTGACTTTAACCACGTTATTCTCCACAAACGGGATATTTTTTTCTTTCTTTTCCACAGATAGCTTGGCACTGGAACATCATAGAGAGTTGTTCAATGGCTCATTTTAAAGGAAATCTCTAGATCTAGCGCTATTTGTACTTAATTTTTTTTTTTATTAATTTTTTTGACGAAAAACTTAATTTTTTATATACAATATTAAACAATGACGTCATAGTCTTTGGATGTAGTTAGTACATAAAGTCTGGATCATCGAATTAAAGCTGAAACTAAGTAAAGAACAATTATGCCTCCATATATTCACAGTGATCTATAAAAATTTCCCATTACATCTATAAACTGTTCCACAGTTGCCGGTTCATACCTTGGAAGCTTTTCACTAAACATGCAACATTTCTTTTGATATTACTATGAAGTTTTGCGAAAGCATCTCTAGCTGACTTTTCAACAAAATCCATTCTTTCAGAGATAATTTTAATCTTTTTATAATAAAGATCGAACTCTTCCCTATGCTAACTTGCATACGCAACTTCACTATAGTTAAGATTACAGTATTTATATTATGCATCATTATAAATTATAAAAGGTTCAAATGTTCGAAGATTATAGAGTTAAAAATTGTCCCACCCCGGGAATCGAACCCGAGCCTGTTAAGTGAAAGTTAACTATCCTAGCCACTAGACCATATTGAACCATAAAGAAGTATGATTTAAGAGCCATATGCGTATTATTATTTCACCATACCAATTATAATAAGGCCAAAACAAAATCGTCGACTTGCAACCTTACTTTTGACACATTAGTTAAATCTTCATCAGGCTTAAAAAATGTTTTGCTAGTTTTACATGAAAGAACGAACCTTAGTCCATATACAATAAAGAACGACACCTTGCCCATGTTAACTAAAACATAAATAGGGATTATGTAATTTCCAATAGTATCATGGCTGTAGAGATGGCTGAAACCTAGTTACAATAAAAAAAAGATCATTGGAATAACAAAAATTGAATACCTTTGGAATTAGCTAGCTACTTGATTATTTGAGACTCGTCTCTTACTATTTAAAAGAAGAAAAAGCCGTAGGCATTTTCCTGTGTGTAATCAGTTTATTATCATAGGCAGCGCGCTAGCACTGCCTGAGTAAAGAACGATGTGGGCACAATGTGTTTTTTTTCCGGGTTGCAGCGATAGCTAGCAACCTAGTAAGAGACGATCACGTCCAATGTTAAGAAATATAAAAACCCATAGTTCCTAACAAAGGAGTCAGATCAAAACAAAAAGTACACCATTAGAACCGTCTTGTCCGAAAACCCTGTATAGGAAACTTTCTGTCCCTTGGCTTGAACAGCAAGGGAAATATATTGGCTTGAAAATCAAGAAAATTGACTTTAACCACGTTATTCTCCCCAAACGGGATATTTTTTCTCTTTTCTTTTTTTTTTCTTTTCCACAGATAGCTTGGCAGATACATCGTAGAGGGTTTGGCACTGGAACATCGTTAGAGGGTTGTTCAATAGCTCATTTTAAAGGAAATTATTGGGTTAAAAATCTATAGTAACTAAAATAAATTATTTCTAAAAGAGAATAAATTTTTCCACCAAAAACTGCATTTTTGATGTCTTTTCACACTGCAGTCTTTCAAACATAATCGTATACCAGCGGTGTAAGATTTGAACCCACGCCTCCGAAGAGACTGGTGGCTAACACCAGTGTCTTGGACCACTGGGCCAGGCTGCCTCTCATAAATAAATATATATGTGAATTTGGGTTGCAGTAGTAGCTAGCAACCTAGTAAGAGACGATCAGTCCCATGCTAAGAAATATAACAAAACTCCTAAAAATCTTACCAGCGGTAAGATTTGAATCCACGCCTCCGAAGAAACTGGTGGCTAACACCAGCACCTTAGACCACTCGGCCAATCTGCCGCTCATAACTATATATGTGAATTTGGGTTGCAGCAGTAGCTAGCAACCTAGTAAGAGACGATCAGTCTAATAATAAGAAATATAAAAACCCAAAACTCCTAAAAATAGAGTCAGATCAAAACAAAAGTACATCATTAGAACTACTTTGTCTGAAACCCTACTAGATAAATAATGAATGTCATAGCTTTATATTAGAGCTATGACGTGAATAGAAAAACACGAAATTATATTGTTGTTTCTGATGACGTCATGAAATAATATCATTGCGCCTTGACGTCAATAAAATCATTACGCCGTGACGTCATGACTACTACTTAAGAACGACACAGATGTAAATTCTCTCATTCTTGATTAGAATAATGGTTAGATCGAAGCAAGCTATACGCAATTTGAAAAAAAACAGTACTACACAAACAACAGAGATAGTACTTGAAAAGAGAAAAGCAAAGGTATTCAACCAACCAGGCGCATCGAGAAGTAAAAATTGAGAGAGCAAAACAAAGGTATTCAACCGACCAGGCGTATCGAGAAGTAATGATTGAGAGAGCAAAACAAAGGTATTCAACGACCAGGCGTATCGAGAAGTAATAATTGAGAGAGCAAAACAAGGTATTCAACCGACCAGGCGTATCGAGAAGTAATAATTGAGAGAGCAAAACAAAACAGCAAGATGTGTTATCACAATGATGAAGATTATAGACATGCAAAAATTGAGACAGCCAAACAAAAGATCAAGGAGCGTTACTGGGGTGACAAAATCTATAATGAAAAAATTAAATTCTCTGCGAGGTTGTACCGAAGAACGCATAAGGACAAAGGGAAAAATTACATTCAGAATTACCAGAAGATGGCAAAAATGCAGGCTGATCTTTGTAAATTGAGAAACATTTTACGCATGTTTTATCGGGATCACAAAAAGTATTCAAAATTACAGATTAAAATTCTCTTTGAAAGAGTAGTAAAGAACGACCATAAACCATGTTAATTGATCCGGTTTTACATAAAGTTCGATCATCGAATTTAAGCTCAAGTTCAAGTTCTTTATTAATCAATAAAAAAAATTTTTTGACAAAACTATCAAATTAATTACCCACAGTGAGAATAACTCGTGTGTGGGTTTATATACACTCAACAAAAAATAACTAATACTATCTCCAGATACCGTAATAAAAAGATTGCTCTTCAACTCTCCGTACGGTAACAACAAACAAAATCCGCAAAAAATCAAAGTAACCAAATAAATAAAATGAAATGAGGAGCATCCACCCCAAAAAATAAATCAAATTAATAATTACTAATTAAATGATTCATTAATCTAATTTTATTATTAACCAATGAATTATTCAAATCTATAAAACTATGAAATTTATTCCAATTATATATAATACTATGCCTTGGTGAAAAACGGGACCTTTCAGATTTTATTAAAGCCTGACGGACAACAGAACTGCCACGGGTCCAATATGTATGCAAAACCTGATTATCATCCTGAAAAAAATTATTATGCAAATAAAAAATACTCAGGCAAAAGACCTTAAACGTGTTTAATCATATAAAGAACAGAATGGAAAGAAGAGAAAAGATCCAGTGGAAGGATATTTAAAATTTGATACATACTTTTTGTTGATGATTTACCAGGGTAAGAAAACGGGCTAGGCAGGAAATTTTTCAATTGACGCAGAGCTTTATTTTGTTGCCTCTGAAGGAGAAAAATATGAGTTTTAAAAGTATTCAAAAAAATAATGCGACAGTAATTTATATATGAATACACTAGAGAATGATAAAGAGATTTCAGGGCAAAAAACGGCAGAACAAATTTCAGATGATTCATCATACCAATATTTCTTGCCAGTTTCATTCGAAGATAAATTGCATGTCTTTTAAATGATAAACTTGAATCCAGTATTATCCCGAGATATTTAATATCATCAACTCTTTCAATTTCAATGGGTAGGCTTTGAATATTAATCATCATGATTTCCGGTGCTGTTTTCCCAGTACGAGAAAAGATGATGAATTTTGTCTTAGTACAATTAATAGTCAATTTATTTCTCGAAAACCATAAGATAAGCCTCGACAGTGCTGATTCCAACCTAAGCTTCAACGATCTAGAGTCGGGGCTGCTGACATTGCATGCCGTGTCATCGGCGAATAATATGTTAAGGCCAATATCATTGATGCTATTACTGATATCATTAACATAGATAAGAAATAGGAGTGGACCCAAAATAGAGCCTTGTGGGACTCCGACTGACTGAGATTGAGATACTGATGAGGAAGAAGTATCACCTCCGTCTACATACTGATTTCGGTTTTTTAGGTAAGACATTATTAAGTCATTAACTGGGCCTCTTATGCCACAGTTATCAAGTTTAGTATGCAATATTTTTATGGGAAATCGTATCAAATGCCTTTTTAATGTCAATAAAAATTGTAGCAGGAATATCACCTTTGTCGAGGGCGTCATGAACAAACTGAGTCATTGCCATAATAGCATGCTCAGTAGAGTGAGACTTCCGGAACCCAAATTGCATCGGACTAAAAAATTCAGATCTCATTAGAAAGCTGACTATACGGTTATATAGGCACTTTTCAAGCAACTTCCCAAAAGTAGACAGGATCGAAATCGGCCGATAGTTTGTTGGGTTCTTCGGGTCTCCTCCTTTATACAAAGAGATAATTCTTGCAGACTTGAAACAAGAAGGAAATCTTCCGGTTTTAAAACAGAGGTTGAACACATGGGAAAGCGGGTCTACAATATTTGGTGCTATGCACTTAATCAGATTAGTCGATGACCCATCGGTCCCTTCCGAAGATCCATTCCTTAAAAGCTGAAACTAAGTATAGGACAATTTTGCCTCCATTTATTCACAGTGATGTATAAGATTTCCCATTAAATCTGTAAACTGTTCCACAGTTGCCGGTCCATACCTTGGAAGCTTTTCACTAAACATGCAACATTTCTTTTGGATATTACTATGAAGTTTTGCGAAAGCATCTCTAGCTGACTTTTCAACAAAATCTATTCTTTCAGAGTTAATTTTAATCTTTAATTTTGAATATTTTTCGTTGTCCCGGTAAAACATTCGTAAAAGTTTTCTCAATTTACAAAGATCAGCCTGTGCGTTCTTTTCAGCTTGTGTAAACTGCAAAAATCTCCATGGTCTTCGATCAATAGTTTTAATATTTCAATACAAGCTAGAAAAATATCTTAAAATGTTAAAATTAGTTTTATTTTTGGTTAGGTTCTAACTACCCGATGTGGGATTGACTATGTATTTTCAGACCAAAAAATTCCTTTTTTTATTTATTTTATTTTTCAGTTTAGAATCGCTAAAGTTATTTGTAAACTACAAAAATATTTATGATATTTGAGCAATAGTTTTAATCTTTACATTCAAACTAAAAAAAATACCTGAAAATTTAAAAATTAGTTTAATTTTTTGTTAGGTTATGGATACTCGAAAAAATTTACAAGAAGTGTTAATTAGAAGAAAATATTATTTCTTGTTTTGTAATAAGATGCCTTCTAAGCGAGTTATGCGTAATTTAAAAAAACAGTACTATACAAAAAAAAGACAACATCTTGAAAAGAGAAAAGCAAAGGTATTCAACTGACAAGGTGTATCGAGATACGAAAATTGATAGTGACAAACAGCGTTATTATAATGATTTAGTTTATAGACATGCGAAAATTGAGACAGCCAAACAAAAGAGTAAGGAATGGTATGATAATGATGAAGATTACAGAACAAACCACAAGAAAAAAGTTGCTACCAGAATAATGGGCAGATACTTGGGTAAAAAAAGCTATAATGAAAAAATTAAATTCTCGGCGAGGTTGTACCGAAGAATGCATAAGGACAAAGGGAAAAATTACATTCAGAAATACGAGAAGACGGCAAAAATGCAGGCTGATCTTCGTAAATTGAGAAACATTTTACGTATGTTTAACCAGGATCACAAATAGCATTCAAAATTACAGATTAAAATTCTCTTTGAAAGAGCGGATGCTGTTGAAAAGTCAGCTAGAAAAGCTTTTGCAAAACTTCATAGTAATATCCAAAAGAAATTTTGTCAGTTTAATGAAAAGCTTCCAAGGTATTGATTGGCAACTTCGGAACAGTTTATAGATGCAATGGAAAATGTTCGACAACACAGTGAATATACGGAGGCGTACTTCTTAGAAAACTCGTATATTAAATTTGGAAGGAGCAATTGCAGTTTATGCAGCAGCAATAAAAATATATATATACAAGCATACCTATCAACAGCGAAGGAAAAGCAATGTTTTTCAATTATGGCGAAAACGAGCCTGTTAGGGTTATTAGTATATGTCTTTGTAAGACTAATGATTTAGAAAAAATTCCTGGAACACCACCTCAAGAAAAAAGTATTTTTAAACTGTGTTTTAAAAAGTTCTTTTAGTTCGACTGAATATTTGGCAAAAAATGCTCTGTGTTGTAGAATAAACTGTCCTGAAAAGTACAAGACAACTATTCAAAAAAAATGCTCTGAAACTAGATCTGACAAGGAAATTTATAATAAAGGACGACCTCTTTGCCTATACTAAATTTTATACTACACTTAATTATAGTATAAGTTAGTAATTCCACAGATAGCTTGGCACTGAAACATCGTAGAGAGAGTTGTTCAATGGCTAATTTTTAAGGAAATTAATGGGGTAAAAAAAATTGTAATTAAAACAAATTATTTTTAAAATAGAATCAATTTTTTTACGAAAATGTACATTAGAAGACGATCATTGGAAAAACAAAGAATTGCATAAATTGGAATTAGTTAGCTACTTGATTGTCTGAGGTTCGTCTCTTACTATTTCTAAGACAAAAACCGTAGGCTTTTTCCTGTTTGCAATCAGTTTATTACCCGGGTTGCAGCGGTAGCTATCCTGGTTGAAGCAGTTGCTAGAAACCTAGTAAGAGACGATCATGTCCAATGTTAAGAAATATAAAAAACCCTGACTCCTAAAAAAAGAGTCAGATCAAAATCCGGGTTGCGGCGGTAGCTAGCAACCTAGTAAGAGACGATCATGTCCAATGTTAAGAAATATAAAAACCCATAGCTCCTAAAAAAGGAGTCAGATCAAAACAAAAAGTACACCATTAGAGCCGCCTTATCCAAAACCCCTGTATAGTAAACTTTCTGTCCCTTGGCTTGAACAGCAAGGGAAATATATCGGCTTGAAAATCAAGAAAAGTGGCAGCTACTACAAACATTCTGCCTCAACGGAATATCTTTTTTTTATTATTTTCTTTTGTTTCCAGAGATAGCTTGGCACTGGAACAATGTAGAGAGTTGTTCAATAGCTCATTTTAAAGCAAATTAATTGGGTTACAAATCTATAGTATTTGAAATAAATTATTTCTAAAAGAGAATAAATTTTTCTACCAAAAACTGCATTTTTGATGTCTTTCGCACTGCAGTCTTTCAAACATAATCGTATATTTCATGCTAAGACATGTAAAAAAAAGATGAAAGAAATACCGTGTAAAAAAATAAAAAAAAGTTAAAAGAAACTTAAAAAAAAGTATAAGAAAAATGGGGGAGCGGCCCAAAATGTTGGGGGTAGGGGGCCCCTTGGAGGTTGGGGTAGGAGACCCTTACAGTTGAGGTCCTTTGTGGGTAAGGTCGTTGGGGGATGTTGTTCTTAATGGTTCAAACCCAAAACATCTCATTAGTTGATTTCTAAGGATTTCTAAGGATTGTTCTGAATTTCTCTATTAAAAGTCTTCTCTTTGCATCTACATCCTTATTAGTTTCAACTTCATAGTATACCCCAATGCTAAGGCATATTTTATATTGATAAAACTACTCACATGGTACTTGTGTATTATACAGAACACAGTCGAGAAGTACTTACTTAGACTTAGGTCTTCCCACGCCGGCTGGCACATAATGCGACAACAGTGCCTCTCCATGATGATCTTTCTTGTTCTTTTGACCAAAGTTCTTCGAGCACGATCTCGAAAGCGCAGCATCCTTTTCAAAGCACTTTCCAAATGTTGTCTTCTATCAACCACTTCTTCTAATGCCAGAAGGAACCCAACACCGCACGTCGTGGGGTAGGTGCCCCTCACCCATCCACACCATGTGACCCCAATATTGCCACCGGTTAGTTACAATTTTATCGATCATAGGCGGCTGCTTTTTCTTTTTTCACGTATAGAGGCGTTGCTAAGCTTATCATTCCACTGGGTACCAAGGATAAGTCGAGGACAGTTCATGTTCTCAAAACCCTGGATACGCTTTTCCAGCTGCTTAATCAACACCCGAGATTCGCAGCTGTAAAATAGTATGGAGAGTACATTACAATTGAAAAGTTGGAGCTTGAGCTGTACGGAGTATGCTGGATTCATCCAAACATTTAGTTTATTGAAGGCGCTTCCTGCGTATGTAATCCGTGTGGTAATTTTCCGCTCAAGGCTACCATCATATTTAATGATACTACCAAGGAACCTGAAGTCTTCCACCTCCTATAGTAAATCAGATCCGATTTTATGTGGTTGGTCAGGTAGGGTATTGACGCTGTCTTGCAGGACCTTTGTTTTCCGTGCATCGATTGACAGACCTACTCGCCCGGCCACACTGGAGAGTACTGCCATATTATTCTGTAGCTCCTTTCCTAAAAGAGATAGGACGATTATATCATCAGCAAAATCGCAGTTCTAGAATGTGCAGCTTAGGTTCAGCTGAATTCCACCTCTGAAGTTACATTTTCAAAGTTTGTAGGAGATGAGAATAACAAACAACACTGGGGAGATGATGCATCCCTGGCGGACACAAGACGTCACACTGAACCATTTTGTATGGTCCTGATCATCAGCCCTTACAGCACATAATTGATTCTCGTATAGCTTCACAATCATACAAACAATTTTGTCTTGGAATCCATAATACCGAAGTTTTTTTTTCGCGAAATAAAAGATTATATGTGTTTTTTTTTCTTCAGTGTGATCATATCAAGGCAATGGTGCTAGTTTGATGGGAGAAGACTCATTCAAACGGAAGTAAGAAATTTCAGAGTTCTAGCCCCCTTTCTAAGTGAACAAACAGATTGGAGGGCGACCAACCCACCTTTCTCCCAAAGTCATACACCCCTCTTTCTCCCAAAGTCATCCAATCCAAAATTTTGAGGTAACTGTTTTCTTCCATATTGTTTAAAGGTTAAACAACCGTAAATCTGGGGATGACATAGCTGTCCAGACTGTAAAATTACTGGTTTAAAACTAGGGAATTTGCAAAAATTCTTATACAAAATTTGGTTTGTCTTACATTCTCTTTCCTGACTCAATTTTACATGTGGAAATGGTCTGAGAAAACAGTCCCGAGGAAATTCTCAAAGGGGTTTGAATTACCTGGAAGATTGGGCTTTTGGGGTGGGGATAATTTTTGACGAAGAAATTCTCCATGGGGAAAATTTCTAAGAGAAAAAATATCCTTGGCGGAATATCCCATGGAAGAAACTTTGTACTGTAGGAGGAAAACCTCCGGAAATCTTTTCCACGGAGAGGGGATTTTTGACAATATTTAAAAACGATTAAAAATGAAATAAAATTAATTTTTTCCAAATGAATGTAGACTAAGGACAATTTTTGAAGAAAAGGCTTTCTGAGAGGAAATTTAAGCCAGGATTGAATTGTCAGGGGAAGGGGAATTGACGCGAGAAGACATTTTTATTGAGGAATTTTCGTATGGAAGATAAATTTGCCATGGAGGGGGGATGGAGGATTCTTGGGATTTTTGAAAAGTAATCAAAAATTAAATTTAAAAAACTATTATTTTTGAACTAAAAGTAATAGGCTATATTAACACTTAATGAGGTATTAGAACCAGCTCAACTATTAGTGATAGGAACTTAGATCCAGTCCCGTAAGGAGTTTCATCAACTAGAATATGTTCAGGTACCAAAACCTAAGAATGAGACGTCTCAATAACGCATCTGTTCCATGCAATCTGAAAGCAGTTTCTAGTCATATAAAACCCGCAGATTACGATTATATCCATGAATAGGTACCTCGAAGGGTGCTTGATCATTGACAAAGATTTGAAATATTAAATACTACAATCTAGTGAGTCTTACTTGGAGCCCATTACATTTTGTTTTTCGAGCTCAACCTAAATTAAATATTTAAATTAAGAACTTAAAATGTCGAAAATCCAATTCTTCTAAGCCTTAGCTCTTTCCTGACGGATATATTATGCTTTGTAGTTATTGCAGTTTTATCGTAGATTAGGTTTCGTGTAACTGCTTCATTGGTAGTTGATGAAGTTATTTATCGATACTTCCCTAGGTTTGAAGAGTTTGAAAACTGACAGTGTATTGAAAATTAGGCATTTTCTAGTTTTCTAGTCATTTTCTTTGCACGGATTTTCTAGTCATTACTCTCATATAATGATTCACTATATTTTATCTGGAGCAGGCGTTCTCCCCCCCCGGAAAATAAAACCAGCTGAACATACCCCTGTAGAAATGTCCTCCCTCTGTAAATTTCCCCTCCCCAAGTCCCTCAAACAAAATTACCCTTCCCTCTAATAGAAAATTCCCTAGCCAAAGATTGAGCAGCCACTGAGAAAGTATAAAATAGGTACCTCAAAGTGTTGATCGGTTTTCTAGTCATTTTCTTTGCAAAGATTTTCTAGTCATTACTCTCATAGAATAATTTTCTATAATCTATCTGGAGCTGGTATTCACCCCTCCCCCGGGAAATAAACCCAGCTGAACATACCCCAGTAGAAATTTCCTACCTCTGGAAAATACCCCCCCTCCCCCGAAGTCCCTCAAAGAACAATTACCCTTCCCCTCTCCTAAAAAATTTCCCCAGCCAAAGATTGAGCAGCCACTGAGAAAATATAAAATAGGTACCTGAAAATGTTGATCAGATTTCCTTAGTAATAACAAAAAGATGTAATTAGGCGTTGGTCAAATAATTCAAGGAATAGTGAGTTTTTATACCTCTTTTTGTTTTTTTGTTTTTCAGGGGTGGTAGTTACATATCAAAAGTAGCATTAGGACTGGGGCTGTTTGGTCCTCCAATCACTTTCGAGTAAAAAAAAAGGACTAGAACTATAAATCTCCGATCGAATTTTCTACGACCATGAGGAGGTGGTTGGGATTAGGCAGGGGCGAATCCATGATTTTTTTAGGGGGGGGGGGGGAGTACGGTGATCTGATAACAATTTATTTAGGGGGGGCACAAAATAGGTAGATCCAATAAACTTGCGTTATTAGCAATTTTAATTAAAGCAAACTTGGGTTAATTAATTAAATTACACTACTTTAAACAACGCTAGGGGGGCCTCGCCCCCATGGATCTGCCACTAGGATGAGGAAGAGGCAGTCAACGTCCTATACGGAATAAATTCGAATCACTTTGTGGGTTACTGTAACTCTTTACTTTCATATTAACAGCGTAGACCAAAAATATTCATGGAACTCACGAGGTTTTTCATGTCAATATCCATAAGGGAGCACATACGAGGTGACACCTCTCCTTTTATAACACAAAAATATTGCCGGCAATTATTTTTATGCTTTATTTGAGGGAAGTGATTTATTGTATAATACGCTGATGTATTATTAAAGAGGGCTGGTAGGTCTTTGTGTTTGGGGGGGGGGCTGGGGGTACAACGTCTAAGGGGGTACGCTTCAATTGCCTAATTTTCTAAGCCTCATTGAGGCTTTAAATGAAAAATAAATAAGTTTTTGCGAACTGTTACTTAATCTTTCTTGGTTCTCACGTATATTTCCGGTATGCGCCTTTATAATAAGTGCTGATGGTGGAAGAGGCATAATAGGGTCCTAGCAGGGTTCAAAATGAATGGGACTATGTTTGATGAAATTGTCCACATTGTGTGTGTGTGTGTGATTCTCTGTGTGTGTGTGTGTGTGTGTGTGTGTTTGTGTGATTCTGTGTGTGTGTGTGTGTGTGTGTGTGTGTTTGTGTTTGTGTCTGAGTGTGTGTGTGTGTGTGTGTGTTTGTGTGTGTGTGTTTGTGTGTGTGTGTGATTCTGTGTGTGTGTGTGTGTGTGTGTGTGTGTGTGTGTGTGTGTGTGTGTGTGTGTGTGTGTGTGTGTGTGTGTGTGTGTGTGTGTGTGTGTGTGTGTGTGTGTGTGTGTGTGTGTGTGTGTGTGTGTGTGTGTGTGTGTGTGTGTGTGTGTGTGTGTGTGTGTGTGTGTGTGTGTGTGTGTGTGTGTGTGTGTGTGTGTGTGTGTGTGTGTGTGTGTGTGTGTGTGTGTGTGTGTGTGTGTGTGTGTGTGTGTGTGTGTGTGTGTGTGTGTGTGTGTGTGGTGTGTGTGTGTGTGTGTGTGTGTGTGTGTGTGTGTGTGTGTGTGTGTGTGTGTGTGTGTGTGTGTGTGTGTGTGTGTGTGTGTGTGTGTGTGTGTGTGTGTGTGTGTGTGTGTGTGTGTGTGTGTGTGTGTGTGTGTGTGTGTGTGTGTGTGTGTGTGTGTGTGTGTGTGTGTGTGTGTGTGTGTGTGTGTGTGTGTGTGTGTGTGTGTGTGTGTGCGTGCGTGTGTGTGTGTGTGATTCTGTGTGTGTGTGTGTGTCTGTTTGTGTATGTGTGTGTCTGTTTGTGTATGTGTGTGTGATTCTGTGTGTGTGTATGTGTTTGTGTCTGTCTATATATATATATATATATATATATATATATATATATATATATATATATATATATATATATATATATATATATATATATATATATATATATATATATATATATATATATATATATATATATATATATATATATACATATATCATTAGAGAGGACCCTAGTACTCCCAAGAGTCACCCCTGCTGCCATCTACAATTTAGTGTAACTCTGACAGTACATAATTAATGGTTTTTGTCACTGAGAATGAAAAAATAGGATTTTTCTCACTTTTATGGATGTTTCTTGGATGGTTATGACTGTTGGTAAATTTATTTGTTGTGTTTCTTGGATTTCAAACAGCAATTTATGTCTGTTTTATGGTTTTTGTCAATTGATTACATAATATCTCCGACGAGTACAGCAATTTATGGATGTTTTATAGTTTTCCTCACTGAGATTGAAAAAAAGGATTTTTCTCCCTTTTATATAAATTCAAGGTTGATTTATTTGTTGTTCTTGTTGTTGTTGTTATTGTTTGGCCAAGTGTAATGACACGAGGGGTGATTTACATAATCACTAGGGGAATATATCGATCTAGGGGAACTAAATTTCGAAGGTCAATTGATTTGATGTTGTTGTTCGTCCAGGTGCACGCTAGGGAGAATGTTATGATCCAGGAATAGGAAACAGGATCACGTGTCTCTCTCTAAACCAATCAGAGATTAGATTACATCCCATTCTAAGCCAATCAGAGGGTCGCTTACATATGGATTCCCCCATTACATCGCAATTCACCCATGTGATTTTATATATAACGGATATGCATTCAGAAAGTTTTGTGACACTATGGATTCAACAATGAATATTATTGATGAGTTAGAAGACTTGGCAACCTCAATTTACCATGTAAGTTCTGTTTTAGTTCATTTTCATTTTTTATTTTCAAATAAAATTATTTTCCTTGGTCAAACTCCAGTATATTCAGGTAAGTCCCCCCCTCCTACTAAAATACAAACTCCACCATGCCATCTTTATAGTCATTAGAAGACTATAAAATATGCTCTTCTTTACCATGTAAACCCCCCACTGTTTACAACTTTAATTCTTCCATTGCAAATAACTCGATAAAGTTTTTCGATAAATTCATGCTTTCTCTATTTCTAGCTAAAAACGACAGACAACATCCGTCAATCTCTTAGTTATTAATATAGTTTTCATTTAAGTCAATCTGGTTTGACATAAGCTTCCCGCAATAATTTAATTAGCTGTCATTCATTTAAAGCACTTCCTGTTTGTTTACGTTAGCAGTTTAACCAAAGGTTTCACAAATCAAAAAACTATTGTTTTTCCCATCGAATAAAATTATTTTAAAGCAAATAAGAGATTGCAATAATTAAGCCAAGGCTATGCAACCTTTATGGAAGTAGAGAAAAGACTTATTTCCAAAATTATGGCCTATCACTATTTTTTTTTAGGACATTATGTAAAAAGGGGAAGGGGCCATGCCTCAATTCTATCAACATCATTGTAAAGTGAAAAAAAAAAACTGTTTCTTCGCGTTAGGCAGTAAGAGGGCCAGGGGTTTGTAAGAAAAAGATAAATTTATTAGGTGTAAATTGAATACCATTTACATCTAAGATCGTAAATTGAGGCCTATAACCTGCTGGGTTAACAATCTTTTTCTATTTTAAAGCCTATAGATGGGAAACATTTAAAAAATTCCAAATGGTAAAAATAGGAGTGTTTTCTCGTAAATTTCACCATTTGCTTTACTGAAAATGCTGAGAAGGGTGACTTCTTTGTGATAAATGCTTTCTAAAAAAAATTATGGCTAGGGAGTACTAATTTTTTTTACTCTGTGAAATAAAAGTTATGCGTAAATTGAATAGCATTGGTTTCTGAGTTTAGTATACTTCTCGCAAATTTTACCTTTAGCTTTACTGAAAATGCTGAGGAGTGGGACTTCTTTCTGATAAATGCTTTCTAGACAAAATTATGGCTAGGGAGTACCAATTTTTTTTTGTTCTTTGAAATAAAAGTTATGCGTAAATTGAATAGCATTTGATTTCTGAGTTTAGTATATTTCTCGCAAATTTTACCTTTTGCTCGGGGAGCTACCAACCCTCAATCATGACTTTAAATATTAAACTTACTAATGTGCAGAATAAGTAACTGTATAAGTGCTTCGAAATTCATAGGAAAATTAGAATATTCACATTTTGTAGATTGTGACTTTAGCCTGAATTTCACGCGTAGAATTTCAATACATAATTTCCATCATTATTAAACCTATATCCAATTTCCAAAACTGTACCAATTTTTCATGTGCTAATATTATTCAAAAGAACGTTCGTATAATAATGCTTTGAGTTATTTCTGAGAAAAGTGGAATTTATTATAATCAAACTATGATTTTCAGAGTTTAGGTTGCTTTCAACAAAGATTTCTCTTTACTTATGGCAAATTTCCACAAGTTGATTAATCCATGGCCCTTCTAAATGTGATAGAAGCTACTAGACTCTGCTTCAATCCCTTTTTACGTATTCAAACTGAATTTTCGTATAACAATGCTTTGAGTTATTCCTCAGAAAATTACCAGAAAATAAATAAGAAAATAAATTATCAGAAAATAATCAGAAGAACCTAACTTAGCTAACCTAACCTAACTTACCTAACCTAACTTAACCTAACCTAATCTAACCTAACTTAATCTAGTCTAACCTAACCTAACCATACTCTCCGAGAAATCCCCACCCCCCAGGTCGACTTTGTATTTCTTTCTCACTATGCATGCTTGCGGCTGTAGTAAACGTACTCTATGGTTGCTCTTACATTGGAAGCGGCTTTTTCAGTGGTTCTCCATGGTAGGTTATCGAGACTCTCTAGTTTTTTTTGCGTGTGTTAAATCAGTAATTTTTTGCCATTGGAGGGATAAACACCTACACCATATTTTTAAAAAAGACATGAAAATGAATTATTCGAAGAAATTTTGTGCACATGATTAAGTCATTGTTGCCTTGAATGCTGACAAAGAGATATATTTTTACTATGGAACAAGTAGTAGTGGAGATCTTATTGGGAATGTATGCCTACGTTGTCATGACAGTGAGGAGTTAAGTTCCTTTGGAGTAGTCAAGAATTTTCATAATTCAAAAGTGGATATGTGAAAGTATCATTTCCAGAGAAGTTAGTATTCAAAGAGAATGCCAACATAAAAATAATGGTTGATGAAAAGGGGCAACTTCTAGCTAATGGTTCTGGTAACAAGTTAGCCGTTGATAGATCTTATTGTCATCTTTCCGGTGTTAGCATTCGACTGAAATCAGAAAGAAAAAAAGAAGGGCCTACTGCTGCACCAACATTATAAATTATATCTTGTCAACGTGCCAGAACTGTTGCCTCTGTAAAAATAATGTGATAATAGACAGTGAAATTGCAGGTAAAATAAAAAGAGCATTGGGAGACAACATCACTAATGAATATAATGATAAATTGATTGGAAAATGAAACACAAGTGAGCATTATTACTACTGTTGATCATATAGTCAATGAATCAAATAATACCTAGGATGAAACGTGTATTGAATCAGTAGGTGACATCCCATTGGAAATTTTATATGACTAAAAATGGATGAATGATTATTCCAGTGGTTATGAACTAAGAGAGGCGAGTAACTCTAGTATCAAGAGAGTAACAATTACTTTGTTATATTTCTATTATTTTAGGAAACGTTGGCAATTTAAGCGCTTAGAATGTTTATTAAAATGCTGGCGATTTTTTATTTTCTTTGAAAAAAATTAGAATTGAACTATAACATTTTTCTGCTCTCTGAGAAAATTCCGAGGAGAACTTGAACTTTTCTTCACTTCGCTGTGAAAATGGAAAATATTCAAAATCATAGTCTAACTTTTCCTATCTTCTATGGAAAAATTTAGAAAAGAACTTTAAATTTCTTATGTCTTTGAGAAATTAAGAAGTGTAGTGGAAACATTCTATTTTCTTTGAAAAATTAGAATTGATCTGTAAGTAATTTCTCTTTCATTGAGAAAATTCAGAAGAGAGCTTGAGCTTTTCTTTACTTCATTGAGAAAATTTAGAATTAAAGTGGAGCTTTTTATCTTCATTGAAAAATATTCACAACTAAGCTATAACTTTTTCTATCTTTTATTGAAAAATTAAGAATAGATCATTGAATTTTTCTGTCCTTCAGAAAAATCAGAACTGATGTGTATTATATTTGCATGGAAAAATTAGAATTAATCTGTAACTTATTTCCTTTTCATTGAGAAAATTCAGAAGAGAACTTGAACTTTTATTCACTTCGCTGTGAAAACTCAGAATTAATATGAAGCTTTTCTCTTCTCAAGGAAAATATTCTGAAGAGAACTTTAAATTTTTTCATCTCATTGAGAAAAAATCGGAACTGAATTTAGGAAAATTTTGAATTAAAGTGAAACTTTTCACCTTCATGGAAAATATTCAGAATCATAGTATGACTTTTCCTATCTTTTATGGAAAAAATTTAGAAAAGAACTTTAAATTTTTTATGTCTTTGAGAAATTAAGAAGTGTAGTGGAAGCATTTTATTTTCTTGGAAAAATTAGAATTGATCTGTAACTAATTTCTCTTTCATTAAGAAAATTCAGAAGAGAGCTTGAACTTTTCTTCACTTCATTGAAAAAATTTAGAATTAAAGTGGAGCTTTTTATCTTCATTGACAATATTCACAACTAAGGTAAAACTTTTTCTATCTTATATGGGAAAAATTTACAACAGATCATTAAATTTTTTCATCTTTTCGAGAAAAATCAGAAGTGAAGTGTAACTTTTTATATTTGCATGGAAAAATTAGAATTGATCTGTAACTAATTTCTTTTCCATTGAGAAAATTTGGTGTTGGGTTATAAAAGAAGTTGAAAAGTAACCTATGAATTCTCTGGCATGTTGGATCTGAAAATGTAAATTCAGAGAAATTCTTTAACCATTTAGGGTTAACTTACCTTTTTAGGGATGAGCATTTAGGGTTCTCCTACATGTTGAACCTGAAAGTGTGTTCCCTGACATGCTGGATCTGAAAGTGTAATTTCAGAGAACTTCTTTAACCGTTTAGGGTTAACTTTTTAGGTCTTTTTAGGGATCACCATTTAGGGTTTTCCAACATGCTTAACCTGAAAGTCCTACATGTCGAGCCTGAAAGTGTGTTCCCTGACAGGCCGAATCTGAAAATGTGATTTCAGAGAAATTCTTTAACCATTTAGGGTGAACTTGGGATGAGCACTTACGGTTCTCCTACATGTTGAACCTGAAAGTCTGTTCCCTGACATGCTGGATCTGAAAGTGTAATTTCAGAGAAATTCTTTAATCTTTTAGGGTTAACTTGTCTTTTTAGGGAGAATTGTTTACAATTCAGGTTGGACGAGTGGTTGAGGCGCTAGACTTAAGATCTGGTCCCCATACGGGGTCGTGGGATCGAACCCCACACCTGACAATTTTTTATGTACTTTTTTTTCTTGCATCATGTCTTATGATTTCACTAAATAACTTCTGTAAAAGGAATTATGTAGAACCTAAATTGTTAGGGCCTTTAATAGATTAAATAAAAAACAGTTTTTTAACTGAAAGTAAGGAGCGACGGGGGCTCAGGGGGCTCTTTGGGGCCAGAGGCACTTGGGAGCACTTTAGGGGTCCAAGCGGGTCGGGGGGATCCTTTGGGGATTGGGGGGGGGGGGGGTCTGGACCCGACCTAAATTAACCTGAAAGTGTGATTTCATAGAAATTCTTTAACCATTTAGGGTTAACTTGCCTTTTTGGGATGACTATAAAGGGTTCTCCAACATGCTGAACCTGAAAGTGTGTTCCCTGACATGCTGGATCTGAAAGTGTAATTTCAGAGAAATTCTTTAATCTTTTAGGGTTAACTTATCTTTTTAGGGGTGACTATTTAGGGTTCTCCAACATGCTGAACTTGAAAGTGTGTTTCCTGGCATGTTGAATCTGAAAGTATAATTTTCATGGCGATGGACTATTCTAAAGAATAAAAACGGTTGAGGCTTAAGATATTATTGCTTAAACATATTTAAAAAACATTTGAAAAAAATACACAATGACATATTTAAAAAAAGAAGCTTAATCCATTTGATATGAGGAAGAGCAAATTTAGGTCTTTGGATATCTGATGCATTTTTCCATGTCAGGTATCTTTTCCGGTATCCATTGAGCGAAATATCTAACTTCATCTTCTGGGTCATGGACTGAATGCAGGTATTTCTCACATTTGAAGTCTTCTAAATTGAATGGTGCAATGTTTTTATCACATTTTTCTAGTAAGAGTTTATCAGTTGCACGTTTCCTTTAACATAAGCAGCTTGCACACCGAAAAAACTGCATATATCCTGAATTTCCTCTTGTACATGTTTTATTTCATAGCTATTTTCATTATGTGGTCTTATGGTTTTAACTTAAAAGCCATTTCGATTTATAAAATTTAGTGTTGGACTCCATCTGTTTTTCTCATACTTATACATATTGTATCTGACGCTCCATTTATACCTATGAATTTCACGTCGTTGATTGTCTAGGAGTAAGAAAGCTGCTTCGAAAATAATGCCAGTTGAGGAATATTTCAGACCAATATATTCTGTGTCAATCACACCAAACATTATTATATCTGAAAAAAAGTGCTTAAATTAAATAAATATGTAATGTTTCTGAAACTCTAACAAATACAGCTCACTTTCTTAGAATAAACTGAGAAGGAGGGAGTGTGTTCGAAGATCCCAACTTGAAAACTGTGAAAATGATGGGCAAATAAGTAACGTTTTACATTTCCTCACCCGCCCCTCTGAGTAAATATTTGGAGGGGTGAATTTTCTGAGGAATAACTCAAAGCATTGTTATAAGAACATTCAGTTTGATTACGTAAAAAGGGAATGAAACAGGGTTTAGTAGCTTCTATCACATTTAGAAGGACCATGGATCAATCAACTTGTGGAAATTAGCCGTAAGTAAAGAGAAATCTTTGTAGAAAACAACCTAAACTCTGAACATCATAGTTTGATTATAATAAATTCAACTTTTCTCAGAAATAGCTAAAGCGTTATTATACGAACGTTCAGTTTGAATAATATTAGCACATGAAAAATTGGTACAATTTTGGAAATTGGATAGAGGTTTAATAATGATGGAAATTATGTATTGAAATTCAACGTGTGAAATTCAGGCTAAAGTCACAATCTAGAAATGCGAAAATTCTAATTTTTCCAACGAATTTCGAAGCACTTATACAGTTAATTATTCTGTACATAAGTAACTTTAATATTTAAAGTCATGTTTGAGGGGTGGTAGCTCCCCCCAAGCAAAAGGTAAAATTTGCGCGAAATATCCTAAACTCAGAAATCAAATGCTATTCAATTTACGCATAACCTTTATTTCACAGAATAAAAAAAAAAAATTAGCACTCCCTAGCCATAATTTTGTCTAGAAATCATTTATCAGAAAGAAGTCCCACTCCTCAGCATTTTCAGTAAAGCAGAAGGTAAAATTTGCGAGAAATATACTAAACTTAGAAATCAAATGCTATTCAATTTACGCATAACTTTTATTTCACAGAATAAAAAAATTAGTACTTCTTAGCCATAATTTTGTCTAGAAAGCATTTATCACAAAGAAGTCCCCCTCTTCAGCATTTTCAGTAAAGCAAAAGGTGAAATTTGCAAGAAATGCTCCTATTTTTTTACCATTTGGATTTTTTTTTTAATGTTTCCCATCTAGAGGCTTTATAATAGAAAAAGATTTCTAACCTAGCAGGTTATAGGCCTAAATTTACGATCTTAGAAGTAAATGGTATTCAATTTACACATAATAAAAGCTATCTTTTTCTTAGAAAACCACCGCCCACTTACTGCCTAACGCGAAAAAACAGTTTCATTTTTTTTTTTTTCACTTTACAATGATGGTGATAGAATTGAGGCATGGCCCCTCCCCCCTTTTAACATAATGTCCTAAAAAAATATTGTTAGACCATAATTTTGGAAAATAAGTCGATTCTCTACTTCCATACAGGTTGCATACGCTTAGGTTAATTATCGCAATCACTTTTTTTTTTGCTTGAAACTAATTTAATTCGATGGGGAAAAAAATAATCCTTTTTGATCTGTGAAATCTTTTGGTTAAACTGCTAACGTAAACAAACAGGAAGTTCTTTAAATGGATGACAGCTAATTAAATCATTGCGGGAAGCTTATGTCAAACCAGAATGACTGAAATGAAAACGGTATATTAATAACTAAGGGATTGACGGATGTTGTCTGTCGTTTTCAGCTAGAAATAGAATAAGAAAGCATGAATTTATCGAAAAACAGAGTTAATTGCAACTGAAGAATTAAAGTTGTAAACAGAGGGGGATTTACATGGTAAAGAGGAGCATATTTTATAGTCTTCTAACGACTATAAAGATAACATGGTGGAGTTCGTATTGGAGTGGGAGGGGGGGGGGATTTACCTGAATATACTGGAGTTTGACCAAGGAAAGTAATTTTATTTGAAAATAAAAATGAAAATGTACTAAAACAGAACTCACATGGTAAATTGAGGTTGCCAAGGCTTCTAACCCATCAATAATATTCATAGTTGTATCCATAGTGTCAAGGAACTTTCTGAATGCTTGTCCGTTATATATGAAATCTCAAGGGCGAATTGCGGTGTAATGGGGGAAACTATATGCAAGCGACCCTCTGATTAGCTTAGAACGAGATGTAATCTACTCTCTGACTGGTTTTAGAAGGAGACACGTGATCCTGTTTCCTATTCCTGGATCATAACATTCTCCCTAGCGTGCACCTGGACGAACAACAACAACAAATCAATTGACCTTGGAAATTTAGTTCCCCTAGATCAATACATTCCCTTAGCAATTATGTAAATCACCCCTCGTGTCATTACACTTAGCCGAACAACAACAACAAATAAATCAACCTTGAAAATACATAAAAGTGAGAAAAGTCCTGTTTTTCATTCTCAGTGAGTAAAACCATAAGACATCCACAAATTGCTGTACTCGTCGGAGATATTATGTAATCAATTGATAAAAACCTTGAAACAGACATAAATTGCTGTTGACATCCAAAAAAATGTATAATATGCATAAAACACATATTATATGCATAAAATGTATAAAATATAAAAGATGTATAATGCTGTTGACATCCAAATAAATGTATATATATATATATATATATATATATATATATATATATATATATATATATATATATATATATATATATATATATATATATATATATATATATATATATATATATATATATATATATATATATATATATATATATATATATATATATATATATATATATATATATATATATATATATATATATATTTTATATATATATATATATATATATATATATATATATATATATATATATATATATATATATATATATATATATATAGATATATATATATATATATATATATATATATATATATATATATATATATATATATATATATATATATATATATATATATATATATATAATATATATATATATATATATATATATATATATATATATATATATATATATATATATATATATATCTATATATATATATATATATATATATATATCTATATATATATATATAGGGCCTAAAAGGATCCTGCATCCCAAGTAGGTACAAGATGGACACATGTTTTGCGCTTCGCCCAAACTCTAAATTTGATTATGGGGGTTGCTATTAATTATACTGCTGAATTGTTGTCTCTCGTCCCACAGGCTTGAAATATTGTCATCTTTTTCCAGACGTAGTTTAGTAGCTACCGACAAGTTGCATCAGATTCAAATCTCTATTGACAATGTTTGTACCGAAAAACTAAAACCTGATGTGACCACTAGATGGAATTCACTTCTTACTATGTTGCGTAGCCTATTTATTTATATTTTTTCTTTTGTTTGTTTCGTATGTTCTTATGTTGATGTAAGTTAAGGTTTTAAAAAAAAGACATTATTGTTTCATTTTTTTGTTTTCTTTTTTTCTCTGTTGAGAAAGGCTCTCGGACGTGGGGCAAAATATTCGGAGTATTTTTTGTTTAATAAGTGTTTATTTTATTGTATTCACTGCTTTGTAAAAATTAAAACACGTTTTTATTGTTTAATTTTTTGTAAATGGAAAAGCAGTATGGTCTAAGAAATTATTTGGTCTAGGAAATTATTTGCGTAGCCTACAAGATTTGAAAGAGTCAGTAACAAGTTTGCTATTTATTGGGTGTTATTTCAAACCTGATTGCGATGTTTACGCCCTTTGAAAAGGCACCTATTGAGATCTCTTCAGAATGCTTTCCCTTCATTTTGAAAGTCCTGTCCTTGTCTAAGATTTTGAGACGTCACCTTGTTCAGTTAGATTTTGGTGGATTCTCAGATGTGGCTGATGAGCTTCGAAAGGCTTTGCTGAATAAAATGCATTGTAGATTTATAAGTAGTGGTCAAGTCACACTCATCGCCATTGCCATATATAATGACCAGCATTTCAAGGAAAGGTATATTTCACCTGGTATATTTCACAATTTGAGAGCAAAATTTGGAGCAAGGCACTTCGTATCAAAAAAGTTGTCGTAGAAACGTCTAAAAGGGCTTATTCAATTGGAAATTGGAGTGGCTTGTGCCCTTTTTAATATTCGAAAGTGATTGGGAGGCAACTAACACCCCTTCATAGCCTACCATCTCCTGAAAAACAACCAGTCAAAATTTTGAAATAGCCATTTCGTTCAGCGTAGTTTGATTTCCACATAGAAATTATGCTTTTGAGGAGGACACCAACCCTAGCCTTCAGGGCAATGGTTGTAAGTTATGCCCTGCGGGCATGTAAGGTTTTTATAGAAAGTGTTGTGTCGTAGAAACTTCAAAAAGGCTCATTCAATTGGAAATTAAGAGGGCTAGTGCCTTTTTTAATGGTCGGAAGCCATTAAAATTAACCCCCCCACGCCCCCCCCCCCTACGCCCATCATTCCCCATATTTTTCCAATCACAATTTTGAGATAGCTATTTTGTTCAGCGTAGTTCATTTCTGGATAGAAATTTTTTTTAGGAGGATATTCCTCCACAACCTTCGAGGCAAGGGTTGCAAGTTGTGCCCTTGGGGCATATAAGGTTTTTATAGAATGCGTTGTCGTAGAAACTTCAAAAAGGGCTCATTCGATTGGAAATTGAAATGACTAGTACCTTTTTTAATAGTCAGAATTGACTGGAAGGCAACTAACACCCCTTCCACTGCCACCAATTCCCTAAACATATCCAATAAAAATATTGAGATAGCCAATTTGTCCCAAGACGTTCAAAGTTCAAGAAATAATACCTTTGAGCAGGACACTACCCTCCTCCCACAATCTTCATTCCAGGGGTTATAAGTTATGGCCTGGAAGCAAATAAGGTTTTTGTCGAAATCTTTTTCGTAGAAACTTAAAAAAGACTCACATGATTTGAAATTCAAAGGGCTAGTTTTAATAGTCGAAAAAGATTAGAGGGCAACTAACCCCCCTCTCACGCCCTGCTTTTCAACAAAACACATCCAATTGAGATTTGAGGATATCCATTTTGTTCAGCGTAGTTGATTTCCAGATAGAAATTTTAGTTTTGAGGTGGATACTCCCCCACATCCCACCGAGAAAGGGTTTTAAAATTATGCCCTGGGGGCATATAAAAACGATATTGGCAGATAGATACTTTATTTATTATTATTTTTCCTTTAGACCACGGCACTTTGTATCAAAAAAAGCTGTCGTATATATTTCGAAAAAGGCTCATTCAAAGCGAATTTGGAGTGGCCAGAGTCCTTTTTAATAGTCGAAAGTAATTGGAAGGCAACTAACACCCCTTCCAGGTTCACCATTTCCCAAAAACACATCCAATCAAAATTTTGAGATATCCATTTTGTTCAGCATAGCTGATTTCCATTGAGAAATTATGTTTTTGAGGAGGACACTACCCCATAGCCCTCAGGGCAAGAGTTTTAAGTCATGCTCTGGGGGCATATAAGGTTTTTGTAGAAGGTGTTGTTGTAGAAACTTCAAAAAAGGCTGAAAAGATTGAAAATTCAAATGGCTAATACCGTTTTTAATAGTCGAAAGCTATTGGTGAGCAACTAACCACCCTCTCACGCCCACCTTTCTCCTAAACACATTCAATTAAAATTTTGAGATAGCCATTTTGTTCAACGTATTTGAAAGTTCTGGAAATAAGCTCGTTGAGGATGACAACCCCTAATCCGCTCCCCACATCTCTTAGAGCAAGGGTTGTAATTAATGCTTTGGGGGCATATAAGGTTTTTATAGAAAGTGTTGTCGTAAAAAACTTCAAAACGGGATCATTTGACTGAAAATTGAAATGGCTAATGCCCTTTTAAATGCTCGAAAGTGATTGGTAGGCAACTAACACCCCCTCCACGCCCACCATAACCACAAACACATCCAACCAAAATTTTGAGATAGCCATTTTGTTAAACGTAGTACAAAATTCATGAAATTATACCTTTGAACAGGACCTTCCTCCTATAGTCTTTAGGCCAAGTTTTATAGGTTATGCCCTGGGGGTATATAGGTTTTCTTTGAAAGCTTTGTCATGTAAACTAGAAAAAGCACTCATTCGACTGGAAATTAAAAGGGCTAGTGCCATTTTTAATAGTCGAAGGTTATTGGAGGGCAACTAAACCCCTCTCATGTCCGATATTTATCCAAACCCATCCAATCAAAATTTTGAGATAGCCATTTTGTTCAGCGTAGTTGAATGTTCTGAAAATTGGGTATTTGAGGATAACAACCAACCCCCCCTCTCCCCAGAGCCCTAAGGGTAAGGGTTACAAGTTATGCCCTAGGAGAATTGTTTTAACGTAGCCATTTTTCTACGTAGTTGGAAGTTCTGGAAATTATATCTTTGAGGATGACAACCGCCCATTCCCACAGCCCTTAGGGAAAGATTTGTAAGTTATATCTTGGGGCATATGGGTTTTCTATAGAAAGCTTTGTCGTAGAAACTTCAAAAAGGGATCATTCAATTTGTAATTAAACGGCTAAAACTCTTTTTAATAGTCGAAAGTGATTGAAGAGCAAGTAACCCCCCTCTCACGCCCACCATTTTCCCAAACACATCCAATCAAAATTTTGAGATATTCATTGTGTTCAACGTAGTTGAAAGTTCTGGAAATTAGGTATTTGAGGATGACCATAACCCCCCCCCCCCATAAAAAAAACAGAGTAAAGGTTGTAAGTTTGTCCTTGGGGCATATAAGGCTTTTATAGAAAGTTTTGTCGTAAAAACTTCAAAGGGTTCATTTCGTTGGAAATTCAAAGGGCTAGTACCCTTATTAATAGTCGAAAGGGATAAAAGGGAAAATAACCCTACTCTCACTTCAACCATTTCCCCAAATACATCCAATCAAAATTTTGAGATAGCCTATTTGCTTAACGCAGTTGAAATTTCTGGAAATTGGGTATATGAGGTTGAAAACCCCCCCAACAACCCTCAGGGTAAGGGGTGTGAGTTATATCCAGAGGGTATATAAGGTGTTTATAGAAAACTTTGTCATAGAAACTCAAAAAGAGCTCATTCGATTGGAAATTGAAAGGGCTAGTGCCCTTTCTAATTGTCAAAAGTGATTGGAAGGCTTGACATTTTTATAGTAAAAGACCGATCTTGGTACAATTTATTATTTTTATTTTTTTTAGAACAGTTAACTTCCTATCGAAGGAGCTGTGTAGAAATTTCAAAAAAGCTCATTTGATTGAAAATAGAAAGGACTAATTCCCTCTTTAATTGTCGAAAATTATTGGAGGGCAACTAGTCCCCTCCAACGCCCACCCTACCATTTGCCCATTATTTTTAAAAGCTGAATGTTGCCTTAAGATTAAACCAAAATGCACTCTGTTAATGTTAATTCCCAATAAGGCATCTCAGCAGTATCCCAAGAAGGACTGAGAGTATTATGTTCACAATTTTGGGGCTACTTCTATTACTACTTCTGCTCTTAAAATCCAAATCAAATATGTGATTTTACCCTTCTCATAGCTGTGACCTCTGTTTCATCATACTATCAGAAGGCAACTATTCTGACATAAATTGATGAGCTGAACCCAAAATTAAATTAACCTGATTTAAAGTCTACTGGAAAACCAGTTTCATATTCATCAACATGCATATTTTCATTTGACATGTTTCTTTTTAGCACTTATTGCCCACCAATTCGTAGATTGTTGTTAAAAAATAGCAACTAAAATGATTTTTACACCATGTTTTAGATAAAAAAAAACTGAACTACATATCCAAAGTTGCATATTCTAGATCGAAGCAAAGCTATTCTTTTTGCGTAACGTGTCAGTTTTCTCACTTTACTAACAAAAAAATTAAGCTCCGGTAATTGTTCGTTTTTCTTGAACTGAGTTATTATTCCGATGTAAAAAGACTAGATGAGTGCAAAAATGGAGTCAAATATGGTGTACGGTACATAAAAAGTTTCATTATCATCAATATGAGATTTTTACGCTTCTCGTCGTCATAATCCCCATTTTTTTACCAGACCATCTTTCGTTGGCTAAATTGTCGGTCTTAAAATCTAATAATTAGTTAGCCTGAATCTGATTAACGATGGCCCCATTACCTGATGAGTTGATTGAAAAAAACAATTGCAAGATTTTTATTAAAAAATTAAAATATTAAAAAAGGGAAATCATTTATGAAACTAGTTTTCAGCTTATTCTTAGTGGGATTTAAAATCCCTCTTAGAATTAACTATTATGACCATTCTGACTAGCCTTCGCAACTGATAAACTTATTGAATTAACTTCATGAACATTGGAAAGACAGAATCAAACTCCGAATAGTATTCACAATTTACTCTTTTAATTCAGATATCTAAGCTTCGACATTCTCCTCATCGTTATAGCTGTCGATTCTTGGAGAGTTAGAATATACTGTCCTTTTGCAAGTTTTACACGCTGCAGTGCAAGCTAAGTCGTTTTTAAAGCAGCTAAATCTCGTCGAGCTGAATTCCAGTTGACAGGAGCACTTCATGATTTTTAGAAGCAGACAAGGGGCTTGTAAGACGTCAGTAGTTAATAGATACAAGAAATCTTCTTTATTTTTCCAACGCCATTCCTCGGCTTTAAGTTCAGAATAAAGATCTCCACTCCATACCTGAATATGGTAGAAAACCCTGTAGCTGTGGGATTTAGCCGTATCAGAAGTTGATGGTAACTGTTTTGGGTGGACGAACATACTAGCGCCAGTCATCTTCTTTTTAGAAATTCCCTGCGGAGTTCATTCAAATTTATCTCTTTTGACGAGCTATATATAATGAGCAGAGCGTCTTCTCCAGCAACCCTTACTTCTTCCTTCGAAGCTGTCTTCAGCATGAAAAATGCAGCTGATTTACGAAAATCGGCATCTTTCATTAGCTTCTTCAGAGAAAGGCCTTTCCCCGCACTGTGAATCCATGAAGTAGAGTCACAGCCTAAGATGGCATGAGCAAAAAGAATCAGATGGCTTGTCTCTTGGCCCAGCTTCTCTTTCAATTTGTGAATATTGTATTTTCGGGAAGCTTTGTTCGACTTTGGCTCAGGTGCAAAGAATAGTTTTTCAGGTTGATAGGTCACCATGATAACACTATAGAACCAAAAGATCAGCATCATCTCCAATGAAGGCAGTGTCGTAATACCGGGAAGAATCAACAGCAGCTTGCACAATTGGAACATCTGCATCACATGGTACCTGGACTACGATGAAGCTCTTTGATTGGAGATAAACAGCCAATATGCAGATAAACCTGGCCTTGTTTTTCTTGCAGGACAAGAACTCATCCTTTTTACCTTCAGCTGATGTGAAGAAGATCTCACGGCCAATTTTACGACTTCTCTTCGACTGTTTCATATCCTTTATGGTAGCCATCGTAGTCGTGAACACAATAGCAGCAGATGAATACTTTTGGGTCCTGTAAGTAGCATATTGGTCAAGAATTTCTGAGTATCATTCGCTTTTGGCCCATGGAACTCTATGCAGATGAGCTCCAACATCGATGATATATCAAATGTCTTTGGGAATGGAAGTAGAGCACCCCTCAAGATTGCAAGCCTGTGCTATAGCCTTTGCAAATTCTGGCTTGTTCGGAGACCGGAGCATGCAAGAACTGTCAAAAAGTGATACAGGGTAGGAACATAGTTCTTGTTGAAAGTTCTCAGTTTCCGTGGGATTGATCCTCTTTGCTGGTTTGATGAACCTCCGAAAAAGGAGAATAGGGTCCAGTCTTTTGTAATTTCCACCTGGATTCTGCTTTGTAGTAATTTGAACTGCCTGTTGTTTTTGTCAAAACATAAAAACAGCAACTAGCTATCCAGACATGGAGTCAATGATTTTTAGGCCTAAATCTCTATCAGAATCAATGTTGGCAGATTTGTAGGCTCTCTGATCATTGGTGATGTTTCTTAGTTGAAGATCTCCATTAAATGGTGATCCTTTTCCTAGGAAATCGATAACGATTTGGGTGTCTTTACAGTCTTTTAGCTCCCTCGGCTCGGACGTTTCCTTATGTTGTTCACTAGTTCCATAGAAAACCCGTGACATACCCTCCATCAGAAGATTTAGTGCAAAGCAGACTGGTCAAGATAAAACCCATAAGGACCTTTGAACCTCTGTCACACCACTTCCATTAGTAAGACCACCAGCCATTTTGCTCACATTTGCTTGGTTTGCAACGCATGAGCTCCTGCTCAATGACAAGATCCGTGGAGAGCCAATCCCAGAATCTATCAGAACGTCTGATTACTTGCATCCCATTCTGGAAGGTTTGATAAACAGCAGAATTGGTTTCTTGGAGCTTGCTCATTCACTGGATGTAAAGCTGGCAGGATTTTGTGTAACAGTTTTACCCAGATGCCGCCAGATAAGGTAGCATGTCAGAATTAGATTTTAAGTGGAGATCCCGTGACTCAGATCGTTCGGCTATTAAGAGATTTTGCAGTACGGATACCATATCGGATTATTGGAACCACAATTTCGACGTTCAGTACTGGAGCAGTTCCAGTCTCTTCCTATCGACAAATCCCACTATCAAGGAGGCACACTCGTGCCTCTATAAAGAGGTGACCCACCACAATGTTAAGCGATTTCAGGTCCTAGAGGTCGCAGAGAGACGGCGGTAATCGCATTTTGTAGCCCAAGCTCAAACTAAGAAACTTGCAAAATTTCACCCTCCTCCGACTTTATCTTCATGGGGTAAACTGGGCCGGAAGTTTCGACCCTCCCACAACAGCCCCCTTAATGTTGTCCGATTGGGTTGAAATTTAGAGGTTAAGCTTTCCTAGGGCCCGGAAGCTTATCCCCGAAATTTCAGCTCAATCCAATGACTCCTTCCCTGTTTTCAAAAAACCAAATATAGCCACTTAAAATTCATTTCTTTTTTTTCTTAGCCACGCCTACAGGCCACAGTTGGCACTGAATTCGGATGAATGAGGACTCATTTGAAGCAGAATTTGACCTGTTAGGGCCTTTTGATAATTTCAGACCGAAAAAAATTATCCCCCGAATTTACATTTACGAAAAACCTCTTTTTTTCTTATCCACGCCTACAGGCCACAGTTGGCAACATATCGGGCTGAATGAGGACTCATTCGAAGCAGAATTTGACCTGTTAGGGCCTTTTGATATTTTCAGACCGAAAAAATTTATCCTCTGAATTTACATTTACGAAAAACCTTGTTTTTCCTATATGAACCCGCTATAAGCGGGCTAGCCCGCGAAAACGCAGGCTCGTTTTCCTATAAGAGTCCGCAAGCGATTTCCAGTCTTAGCGGTCGCAGAGAGACAGCGGTAATCGCATTTTGTAGCCCAGCTCAAACTAAGAAACGTGCAAAATTTCACCCCCCCTCCGACTTTATCAAGGAGGCACACTTGTGCCTCTATAAAGAGGCGACCCACTACAATGTTAAGCGATTTCAGGTCCTAGAGGTCACAGAGAGACGGCGGTGATCGCATTTTGTAGCCCAAGCTCCAACTAAGAAACGTGCAAAATTTCACCCTCCTCCGACTTTATCTTCATGGGGTAAACTGGGCCGGAAGTTTCGACCCTCCCACCACATCCCCCCTTTGACGTTCTCCGATTGGGCTGAAATTTAGAGGTTAAGCTTTCCTAGGGCCCAGAAAATTATCCTCAAAATTTCAGCTCAATCCGATCACTCTTTCCCTGTTTTCAAAAAAAACAAATATAGCCACTTAAAATTCATTTCTTTTTTTTTCTTAGCCACGCCTACAGGCCACAGTCGACAACGGATCCGGGTGAATGAGGACTGATTCGAAGCAGAATTCGACCTGTTAGGGCCTTTTGATATTTTCAGACCGAAAAAATTATCCCCCGAATTTACATTTACGAAAAACCTCGTTTTCCTATAATACTAACTACTACTACTACTAAACAACTCATCGCAGCACCAAGCCGCCTGAGGCCAACACAGCTACGCACGCTCCTCCTCCACCCCAATCTATTCAAAGCCTCCCTTTTTACACCCGCCCACGAAGTTCCTATTTCCTTTAAATCTTTCTTTATGACGTCCTCCCAACCCAGACGGGGACGACCTGCTTTCCGTTTAGCCCTAGATGGTTGGCCGAAAAGAACAATCTTCGGCAATCTGTCATCCTTCATCCGAACAACATGCCCTAACCACCTCAACCTTTCTTTCATTATAGACCTAGAAAGCGGTATTGAACCACATTTTTCGTATAGCCTATTGTTTGAAATACGGTCAGTCAGCCGGGTACCCAGAACAATCCTTAAGCAATTTCTCTGGAAAACATCTAGCAAATCTTCATCCGCTTTTCGGAGCGTCCATGCTTCAGAGCCATATTTGACCACTGTCATCACTGTAGCTTCTAAGATTCTAATCTTGGTTTGCAGACTTATCTTCCTATTCTTCCAGACTTTTTTTAACTGTGAAAAAACACCCTGAGCCTTGGCTATTCTATTTTTAACATCTTCACTGCTCCCACCATCTTTACTAATAATACTACCAAGGTAAGTGAAACTGCCCACCTGATCAATCTTTTCATTACCCAACGTCACCTTTTCATCTTCACTTATTCCTAGCCTTAGTGACTTGGTCTTCCTAACATTAATTTTCAAACCAATACTAGCACCCCTGAACTCGCAAAACCTCTAAAACTTCATTCATTTTGCTCACACTTTCATCTAGGATGCTTAAATCATCAGCATAATCCAAGTCCAGGAGACTTTTTCCTCCCCATTTGATTCCGTGGTCTCCCATTGCCTTTCCTGTGCTCCTTAAAACAAAGTCCATCAAAATAATCCATATAAAGGGGGATAGAACACAACCCTGCTTAACTCCTGATTTAATACAAAACCAGCTGCTAACCTCATTTCCTACCTTAACCGCAGCAGTGTTATTCTCGTACATAGCACTAATCACTTTAATGTATTTGTCTGGTATACCATACAAGGATAAAACCTTTACTAAAGCTCCTCTATCAACAGAATCGAACGCTTGCTCATAATCTATAAAACTGAGGACCAAAGGTGTTTGAAAACTTAGGCACTTCTCAATTATTAACCTAAGAGTGAAAATTTGGTCAACACATCCTCTACCTTTTCTAAAACCGCACTGCTCTTCTCTTAAAACTTTGTCTACGGCATCTCTCAGTCTAAAAAGTATCATATTACTAAGCAATTTGCTACCTACAGAGACCAGACTAATGCCTCGATAATTACCACACTCACTTTTATCACCTTTCTTATAAAGTGGCTTAATTAAGGTTTTCCTAAAATCATTAGGTACTTCCCCTTTTTCAAAAATCATATTCATAATCTCCAATAACTTATTTCTAACCTCAGAGCCACCATATTTAAGAAACTCATTTACTACCCTATCAGCACCTGGAGCCTTATTATTCTTTAATCCTTTTAGTACTGTTTCTAATTCCTCCTCACAAAACAAATCTTCCTTCACATCCAAGGTATCACAAACTTTTTCATTTTCCTCTATATTTTTTCCTGCAACTCTATCACGGTTAAGCAAATTCTCAAAATGTTCGGCCCATCTCGCTTTAGCTTTGTCTTATCGCTAATTGCCACCCCATTCCTATCTTTAACTGGGACAAGTCCGGATTGACTACTACCTCTCAATTTGTTAACGTGCCAGTACAATATTTTACTATTATGCCGTCTAGCTGCATCTTCTAAATCCTCGGCAATTTTATCCATGGCCTCCACTTCACACCTCCTTAGTTCATATTTCAATGCTTTCTCCACTTTCTTTACATTTCTTTTGTTTTCATGTGATCTATCACTCAGATAATTCTTGTACAAGTCCTTTCTCCTTTCTATTAAACTTAAAGCTTTTTCACTAATATTCTTAGCTACAGTTCTAGCTTTCTTCCCTAATACACCTTCAGCAACTTCACAAATTATTTTTCTAAAATTATTCCAACCATCTTCCACATTATCAAATTTTAAACTCTCAAGTTTAGTATTCAACTGTTCCTGGAAAGTTTCTCTCAAATTCTCATCCTGGAGTCTACTAACATCATAACTTCCCGGGAGGTAATTACCCTTCCGATATTTCAGCTTTAAATTAACCCTTGACACTACTAGATGGTGATCTTTACTTTTAACATCAATAACAGCACTCCTATATACCCTAGTATCTTGTATTGATCCTGCCAGTCTTCGATTTACTATAACATAATCAATAAGGTTTGCTGTCTTACCATCACGTGAATACCATGTTAGCTTATGAGCCATTTTATGACCAAACACCGTATTGGTTATAACTAGATTGTTATACCTACAAAATTGCAAAAGTCTGTATCCATTACTGTTTTCTTTTCCTACACCAAATTTACCTAAGCTGGGATACCATCTATCCTTATTTCTACCAACCTGGGCGTTAAAATCTCCCAGCAATAACATCATATTTCTACCTGGGACCTTGTCTATTTGCTCCTGTAACTGTAAGTAGAATTCATCTGAGTCACTAGTATCTCCATCAGTCGGTTCTACAGGGGCGTATACTACTATAACTGATACCTTGAACTTTCTAGTCATAAAATGAGCAATTAGTATTCTATTATTAATACCTTCCCAGCCTAAACAAGACTTAGCCGCTTCCTTATTCATCATGAGCCCTACTCCCTGTCTATGCAACCCATCCTTCCTGCCTGAGTAAACAAATTCTATATCACCTAATTTCATGCTTCCTACCCCTGGGATATGAGTTTCTGAAACTCCTAATAGATCCAGTTCGAATCGTCTGAATTCGTCAGTCAAAATGTCGATGCGATAGTCATTTTTTAATGTCGTAACATTCCAAGTTCCAATTTTCATGTTCTTTAAATCATTGAAATTTTTTTTCGCCTCAGGAAAAAGCAATGATCCCAGATACCAGTGCAGGACGGGGATCACATATCTTCTCAAGTCTACACCAAAGTGCTTAAGCCGGCTTAGAACCGGACAGCAAGAAGTCCCTGGGACCTCCATGAATGGAGGCTTTGTGCAATCCTGGGCCATCTTGGTCACAACATGGTTTTCAGCGCTTGGCGATGCTCTTCTATCAACAAGAGTCGAAATCCTGCACAGACAATCTCAAGCCTATTACCTCCGACTCATTATATATTCATGCCTACAAATATTATGCTACTACGGGGAGGCAACCCGTAATAGATAAATTAGCTAGGAAGAGGTTTTTCAGCCCAAAGACGCCCATCAAAACATACCAATCCCAGAAGAATTGTCCATTAGTCAGAATCCCGTGCGAATGCTGTGTCGTTTACTAGGCTATAATTTCCTCGAGGGGCGCCACTCCTCAAGTGGGAATAGAGTTGACCGCAAGGTCCCCAGTCTTGCTGGTACCCCGAAAAGGTCGAGGCAGCCCTTTGCAGAGGCCGTTGTCCATAGATCTGGATCTTACGCCCTGCCACAGTTGTCCTCCTATAGAGGATCCTCCCGCGATGGTGTTCTGCATCACCATGCAATTTAACCCATTGCTGGGAGAAGGTTTGCAACTCATGGAACTTGTGGATAAACAAGTGGGCCCTTTTTGAGTGTACATTTGAGGGGCCTTCTTCCTCCTCCGCCTGTATTTATGACCCCGGGCAAGGGTGCCCCAGATTCTATTATGGACCCCCAGGGACAGGGTCCCCCCTTGGTCCATGCCTCCTATGGAGGTACCCTACATATCTGTAGAGCGTTCCCCTATCGCCACCTGGGGACATGCTGAATGGCCTGGGGGAGGCCAGACAAACGGATCACTTTTGTTTTGCAAAGGCAATGACTCAGTGACATATTTAACCTACTACTTATAAATATACATAACTCACTGACTAGGCCTATATAAGTTATATACAGAAATATATAACTCAGTGACATATTTAGCCTACTACTTAAAATATGTGTAACTCACTGACTAGGCCTATATAAGTTATATACAGAAATATATAACTCAGTGACACATTAAACCTACTACTTATAAATATCTAGCCTAATTTAATGATTCACTTCAACTAATATCTAATATCTTCAACTAATAAACTAATATCTAGCCTAATTTATTGATTTACTTCAACATTAGCTTGCAAAACTAATGTAAAACCTATATCTAGCCTAATTTAATGATTCACTTCAACTAATATCTAATATCTTCAACTAATAAACTAATATCTAGCCTAATTTATTGATTCACTTCAACATTAGCTTGCAAAACTAATGTAAAACCAATATCTAGCCTAATTTAATGATTCACTTCAACTAATATCTAATATCTTCAACTAATAAACTAATATCTAGCCTAATTTATTGATTCACTTCAACATTAGCTTGCAAAACTAATGTAAAACTAATATCTAGGCTAATTTAATGATTCACTTCAACCTTAGCTTGCAAAACTAATGTAAAACTAATATCTAGCCTAATTTATTGATTCACTTCAACATTTGCTTGCAAAACTAATGTAAAACCAATATCTAGCCTAATTTAATGATTCACTTCAACTAATATCTAATATCTTCAACTAATAAACTAATATCTAGCCTAATTTATTGATTCACTTCAACATTAGCTTGCAAAACTAATGTAAAACCAATATCTAGCCTAATTTAATGATTCACTTCAACTAATATCTAATATCTTCAACTAATAAACTAATATCTAGCCTAATTTATTGATTCACTTCAACATTAGCTTGCAAAACTAATGTAAAACCAATATCTAGCCTAATTTAATGATTCACTTCAACTAATATCTAATATCTTCAACTAATAAACTAATATCTAGCCTAATTTATTGATTCACTTCAACATTAGCTTGCAAAACTAATGTAAAACCAATATCTAGCCTAATTTAATGATTCACTTCAACTAATATCTAATATCTTCAACTAATAAACTAATATCTAGCCTAATTTATTCATTTACTTCAACATTAGCTTGCAAAACTAATGTAAAACCAATATCTAGCCTAATTTAATGATTCACTTCAACTAATATCTAATATCTTCAACTAATAAACTAATATCTAGCCTAATTTATTGATTCACTTCAACATTAGCTTGCAAAACTAATGTAAAACCAATATCTAGCCTAATTTAATGATTCACTTCAACTAATATCTAATATCTTCAACTAATAAACTAATATCTAGCCTAATTTATTGATTCACTTCAACATTAGCTTGCAAAACTAATGTAAAACCAATATCTAGCCTAATTTAATGATTCACTTCAACTAATATCTAATATCTTCAACTAATAAACTAATATCTAGCCTAATTTATTCATTTACTTCAACATTAGCTTGCAAAACTAATGTAAAACCAATATCTAGCCTAATTTAATGATTCACTTCAACTAATATCTAATATCTTCAACTAATATCTAATATCTTCAACTAATGTCTGATCGGATAAGCTTTCCTAGGGCCTGGGTTTTATCCTCAAAATTTCAGCTCAATCTGATCACTCCTTCCCTGTTTTCCAAAACCAAACATCAAGTTTTGCTTGCGTCAAAAAAAAGATTCTAGTAACTAAAAAACAATTACAATTATGTCTGTTTAGTGCAGCGGCTGAGACTCCTGATTGTCAAGCGGAAAAACCGGGTTCGATTCCCTGTTAGAGAAAATTTTTTATATACTGAATTTAAATTCTAAAAAAAGAATCTCAGTTTCTTTTTTAAATAATTTGAAAAAAATTACGTTTTCTAAAGAGTTAAAGAGGCTGATTTACAAGGTCGACGCTTAAAACACCCTGTCGAGAAAGAAAAGAAAAATACACAATCATCTAACAGTTAGTCAAGCAATAATACGTAATAAACTGTACAAAAACGTGCAGAAATTATTTGAAAAAAACTACGTTTTCTAAAGAGTTAAAGAGGCTGAATTACAAGGTCGAACCTTAAAACGTACAGGGATTAGGAGGCACAGTTGGAGGGCTGCCGCTCCCCCAAACCTCTCGCTTTCGCAGCCTTTAAATAAAAAAAAAGTTTTTTAAAACTGAAAGTAATGAGTGATATTAAATCTTAAAACGAACAGAAACTATTCCGTATATGAAAGGGGCTGTGCCCTCCTCAACGCCTCGCTCTTTACGCTAAAGTTTTTATTGTTTAAAAAAAAGAGTTGTGAGAAAGTCAAACTTTAGCGCAAAGAGCGGGGCGTTGAGGAGGGCACAGCCCCTTTCACATACGGAATAATTTCTGTTCGTTTAAAGATTTAATGTCGCTCCTTACTTTCAGTTTAAAAAAAGTTTTTTTTTTATTTAAAGGCTGCGAAAGTGGAGGGTTTGGGGTGCGGCAGCCTCCCAACTGTGCCTTCTAATCCCTGTACGTTTTAAGGTTCAACCTTGTAACTCAATCTCTTTAACTCTTTAGAAAACGTAGTTTTTTTCAAATAATTTTCTATAAGACAGTTCTTTGATATGAATTTTCAAGAACTTTAATACATATGGTTGGATACTTTAGTTTACCATTTCAGACTGCAGATCTTTGGTTGAAATAATGACACAAACAAAAATGATCTCTTTCCTTTAAATATCAAGGAAATGGGAAAGGAGAACATTCGCAGTGAAAGTTTTTTAGCTTGTTAGGTGCAGATACATCGAATGACTTTTTTGTATCTATAGATGGTAAGGTATCCAACACGGAAATTAACGTGACTTAATAAATGATTACTCGGGATTATTTTCAATTGTGACTTTTTTAGCGTATGGCTTTATCTGGAAAATCACTTGGACAAAGCGTGGGACGAAACGTTGATATTATCTATTGCATACGGTCATGAAAGGGGTGTAGCTGCCTTCTGTGCATTAACTGGTTTTCTAAACGAGCCAACCATAATTCATCAGCTCACTAATATTTTTTTACCAACAATGGACGAATTGGTGGACAATAAGTGCTAAGAGAAATATGTCAAATGAAAATAAAAAAGGGCATATTGATGAATATAAAACGGGATTTCTAGTAGACATTACATCAGGTTAATGTAAGTTTTGGGCTCAGCCCATCATTTAATGTCAGAATAGTTGCCATCTGATAGTATGGTAAAAAATAAGTCACAGAGATAGAAGGGTAATATCACATATTGGTGACAATGCAACATATTTCTGGTACATTGTACATCAAATTTCCTTTCATTTTCGGGTTCAGCTCTTCATTTTACATCAGGATGGTACTTCCTATGCAGAAAAACAAACATTTACCGATAGTTAATTTTTTCTTGAAAAAAAACTGAAAAATTTGACCCTTAAAGCAAAAAAAACTAGTTTTGCGTCTAAATAGAATGTGCAACTTTGGATGTGTTGTTAAGCTTTTTTTGTCTAAAATATGGCACAAAAATCATTTCTGTTGCAATTTGTTTGGGCTCGATCCATATTTTTTGCTAGTTTGCCTGTACTAAACCTCAATAGATTTCCGAGTTAGTATTTCATGTTTCTTTTTATTTGGTGTTTTTCTTAGTAGAATTATTTGGAAAAAACTACGTTTTTCTAAACAGTTAAAGAGGCTGAGTCACAAGTTCAAACCTTAAAACGTAGAAGGATTAGGAGGTACAGTTGGGGCTGCCGCCCCCAAACCCTCCGCTTTTGCAGCCTCTTTTGTTAAGAATTTTATTTTGGAGGTCTGCCGCCCCTCTGAAGCTCCGCCTTTTCCCTTGTGAAAGAAATGCTTTGCAACACGAACGAAGTCTGCTTGAATTTTTTTCCGTAAGAACATCCTTTTGTATTTATTTGATTAGAAACAGTACTGAGCCTGTTTGCTGAATTTTTTACAGGAGATTTTTTCCTAACCGAAAACAAGCTATAATGGGATGAACTTAACAATTTTGAACAGAAAAAACAGGGAACAGAAAAAGGGCTCAGCGTAAACAAGCAGTTTAGGTTCAGGTAGTTCAGGTTCATCTAGTTTTCCATCATACATAATCACACTGAATACATAACTTTACCTGGCACAGAGACAAGTTTGTTGTTATAACTGTAACAGACAGAGTTGTCATTGCCAAATTCTCTGAAGATTCGAAAAAATGCCATTGAAACAGTTTCACGACCAACTGATTGCAAGCTAAAGGACTTGAAAAATCTTAAAAAAAGAGGTTGCAAAAGTGGGGGGTTTGGGCACCCCCTAACTGTATCTCCTAATCCCTGTACATTTTAAGGTTAAACTTGTGACTCAGCCTCTTTAACTCTTTAGAAAACATAGTTTTTTTCAAATAATAGTTTCTGCTCGTTTTTGCACAGTTTATTGCTAATTATTGCTTGACAAACTGTTAACTGATCGTGTCAGGAGTTAAAGTTGGAGTTAAACCCCCTGCTTTTGAAGAATCTTGTGTTGACTTTTAATTTCTGAATACTCATTTCAAACGCAAAGTAAGATTTTCTTTTTTCAACTTTTCGTCGAGGAGGCGGGTATACAGCATGTTATCAAAATATTTAAGAATTGCCTCTAAGCTGAAGGCCGACTGTCATATTCTTCTGGAGACGCCTGTTGAGCCGAAGGATTTAATAGATTGGATTTTAAAAAGAAACTGAGTTTCTTTTTTAAACTTTAAATTTAGGAGATACTACTTTAAATTCAATATATTAAAAATTCACTCCGACGGGGAATCGAACCCGGGTCTTCCGCATGACACACAGGAATAGTGACCACTGTACTATCAGAGACTCTTATTTAGTTATTTTTATTGGCTCGGCAACACATAAACCCAACGGTTTTTTTTGTCAAAGTCTCTGCAATCTCATTTTCGACACAAGCAAATACAAAGTAAGATTTTCGTTTTTTGACAAAAAAACTTCTGGGAAAGAGGTAGAACTTTTAAAAGCTTCCAGTCAGTCTTGTCAGGTTAAGAGGACTATTTTGATCTAATTTGATAATGAAATACTATGCTTTTAGGAATTTCAAAATTAACATTGGGTCTTATGGGAAAACGAGGCTTTCGTAAACGCAAATTCGGGGGATAATTTTTTCGTTCTGAAAATATCAAAAGGTCTTAAGAGGTCAAATTCCAGTTCGAATGAGTCATAACTCACCCGGATTCATTGCCAACTGTGGCCTGTAGGCGTGGCTGATAATAAAAATTTGATGAACATTAAGTGGCTATGTTTGGTTTTCGGAAAACAGGTTTTTCGGAAAGAGATGATCGGATTGAGCTGAAATTTTGAAGATAAGCTTGTAGGCACTATGAAAACTTATCCTTAAAATTTCAGCCCATCGGACAACGTTAAAGGGGAGCTGTGGTGGGAGGGTCGAAACTTTCGGCCACTTTCCCCTATGAAGATAAAGTCAGAGGGGGTTGAAATTTTGTATATTTCTTAGTTTGAGCTTAGGCTACAAAATACGATCACCACCGTCTCTCTGTGACCGTTAAGACCGGAAATTGCTGAACATTGTGGTGGGTCGCCTCTTTAAAGAGGCACAAGTTTGCTTCCTTGATTTTTTTTTTGTCAGTCTATTCTGAAAGCCATCTTTTTTTCTGAAATACATTTTCAATCTTTCTAGAAAACAATTAGGTGTCATTTTCGTACTAACTGAGCAGTTCAGTTGTCAGTTCAATTAACTCAAGCAGCGAAAAAATTGCCAATAACATACTTCATTTTACATGGCATTGTGGCAATAATCAAGTAGAACCTTTTTGAATTTAACTACCCTTGTTTAAATGGACATAACTATGGATTTTGTGTGGGGGAGAGGGAGGGGGAAATTTTTGATCGTCTGTCAGGACTAGGTATTACGTGTAGGGAGTGTACACTAATAAACAGAGGGGGCAACGATCTGACCTTTTCACGCCTCATCAAGAATCAAAGAATTTCGTCGTTTGATAAGCTGTTCTCAAGGGAAAAATCAGTGGGAAAATTACAAACGGGACTTTTACAAGATTTTTTTTCCTCCCCATGGGGTCCAATATTAAAAATATTAATTTTTAACTATCTAAACTTTAACTTACCTAAAATAGCTTAAGTTAAATAACTCAACTTGAACTTTAACTGAAAAATATTAAATAATTTTTGGCGGAAGCTCAATAGTAATTATTTTTTGTTAAGTTGATTAAAGAGTCCACCGAAAATAAAAAAAAATCGGGACTTCTGTCCTTAAGCACCCCTCCACCTACTTCCCTGAATTCAGGGCTAACCACGATTTGGTCCATTGATCCACATTACACTGCTGACCCTCCCTTTATGACCATCTAGAAAACGGTTTTGGACAATTTTCTAAGTAGTTTGAAAATATTAGATACATCCTTCAAGCGTGACAACACCCAAATTAGGAAATTAGGTAATTAATACCCGTAATTAGGATAATTTTCCAAAAATAACAAGACTAAACTAATTTGGCTTTTCACAAAGCATAAGATATAAATCATAGTTGGGCATAAATATTAATTAACCTATAGATTAGCTTAAAACAGTTTATAAACAGTTGAAACCTAAACGCTTTATTAAGAAAGGGAAAAATACAGAAGATACAGAAGATACGTAAAATACAGAAGAAGGGAAATGAGGAACAAGAAGGCAGGACTTTAGCAAAAAAGGCAGCAAATTCAAAATATACGCAGGCACTATAGTAATAACACAATAATACAAATAAGAGAGAACTTTTAAAAATATCAATATTAAATACATTCTATGAAGAAACCTACAATCCTGGAAAAGCTATTTCAATCTGCTTCTAAATATCATTCAACGCTATAATAATTTGAGTGAGCATATTGTCTAAAATAGGTTTAAAATTTTCTTTATGACAAAGAGACGAAACCAATGGTGGGCTAGCGAAGATAAACTCAAAAAAGCTTCACCAGGAAAAGGAAATTAGAGTTTTTTTTTTTAATAAAAAAAATACATTCAAAACAATAAAACTTTGATTTAATCAGAAAGGTTGAGTGAGAGTTTTTTTTACTGTAAATATATCCATTCAAAAAAATAAAACTTTGATTTAATAAGAAAGGTTGCCTTGACAAAAAAACAATTTTAACACAAACAGAAAATATTTGATTAATTTACTAATTAGTCAATTTGCTTCACAATGGTCTTGATAGATTATATTTACGTTAACAACAAAAATGTCTTACCTATTAAAGTGGTAATTTTAAAGTGACATTTAATTGAAATAAAGTTTTAATTATATCTACTAATTAATTTACCATTTTTTTAGTCATTGGGCTAATAAATTATTTTTACATCAACAACAAAAATTTAATACCTCTTAAAGTAATACTTTTATAAAAACCTTGAATATGATATTATCATCCTCACTTCAAATCTTCAAGACACGTGCAAACAAAATTTGTATTAAAACATACGGTGATAATGCTTAACAAGTAATGCGTAATGAAGAGCCATGTGAATCCAAAGGACCATTTCCAAGAGGGGGGATCACCTCATGGCTTGACCCCTCCAAACGCCCTACTCGCACAGAAGTAGCAAATATTCATGAAAACAAATTTTGGTACAAAAAAACCTTGACTTCTAAGTCAACATGAAGATTTTTTGTACCCCCCTATCAAACAAAATCCTTGTTACAGGTTTGTGAGTCTGTAGCGATAAAAGTTTTTTGGGACTATAAAGAAAGGACTTTGCTTAATTATGGTCATAAATATTGACCGCGTCAAATGTAATATCGTACTTTAAAGCTCCAAACTTACACCTTATAAGTTCTCCGATAGCGCCACTTGTAACGCTGAAGATTGTGCCATCAAGCCCTACGCCACAACAATGGGGAGTGAAGTAAGTTTATGGCCACACCACCCTCAATTATTGAGAGAAAATAAAATGTGTAGAATTATAAACGTGACCTCTTTTCCTTGAGCTGTCTGGAGATCAGATTCCTTGGGAACGTACCATTGAGATATGTGAACTAATTACCTGTTATTAGACTAGATGCAGACATACAAAATGAAATAAACACAGGTAAAAGGCAATAGATTTATTGAGACTTGCATATTTAGGTGAAGAGTAATGGGTCATTTCAAAGGAGAACAACGGTAACTGAGATACAATAATGAAAAAATTGCGAAGCTTGAATGCCGAAATGATTGTATCTAAATGGTTCTGAATCTGATTTACGAATAATCCAAAAAGCACTTTTACACCACTATCAAACATAGTTTTTTTTTGTCCTGCGCTCTAAGAACTGGCTCGCAATTGGCTCAAGTGGTCCAAGGGTGCGAACCCTTCGTCCAATAAATTGTTTTAAATATTTTTGATGATTCAAACGTTCACACGGTCCTTATAAATTAAACTTCCCTAGAAATATTGTGCGTAGCACCATTTTTATTACCCACTGTCTTAGCGAAATCCAAAGCTTGGATAGCGCCGTTCTTTGTCTGAGCCTAGTTGCAATTTTTCTCTCTGCTGAATAAGGATTTTCCTTTTTTTGCGACTAGATTTAAACTTAATTAGAGGAAGTCGGAATGATCTTTAGAAAGAAGGAACTTTATTTTTGTATTTTAAATATATAACATTTTACTCACGGTACATATTACCCTTCCCATTATTTAATGACGTCCCGTCATTAGTACTTGCTTGCCTATGTGCTTTCTGAAATGTTCGCAATTTATTAACTATTTAATCTACACAATTATTTCTATTTATGTTTTGGCTTAATCAGGAGAGCTAAAAATTTTCTCTATTACTTTTCTTTCTTTTTTCTTATTCTACATCCCTATCTAAAATTCATCTACCGGACTAAGATTATTCATAGTTCTAGGCTAGCTACTATACTAAAAAAAATTTTTTCTACATCTAACACTGATTACTTTTACATTTCCAACAAGGTTGGGGCTATTCTACCTTTACATAAGATTTTTTTTGAATTCACTTTTTACAAGGCTCTTTTTTTACTGTCTTTCTGGCAACCTATTTTCTATCTACGCTACCTTCAATGAATAACATGATAATACTACACATAATTCTACTTGAACATCTAGCGATACATACATGAATGATTTATAACACACACAATATTATGTTTACCATTTTCTCTGGTGACAAAAACACTTTCACTTGGACTGTTCGTTATGTAATATCAACATTAAATTATCAAAATTGTTAATTTGTCAAATATGAGTTCACACCTATTTTACCACTATACATGTCTCTTTACGTACTCGCTCCTTCTGTTGCGAATTATGGTTCTTCACTAGTGTCGTATTGTTGAAACAAAGTTTTAAAATATTCATATGTAGTTTCCTCACAGATTAGTTTGATTATGGTTACGTTCATCCCGGACGAAGTGATATCTCCAATTATCAAACTGGAAATGATACTTTTGGTTGCAGGTGTTTGGAATTTTGCCATTAGAGTTCATTCTAACCTGTTGCTTTTGGATAGTTCGTAGGGTGCCTTATTGTTAAGGGTTTGATTACTGGGAATGCGTTGATGACAGAAGGGTTGACTATCCCATAGTATTTCACTCTTGGGTTGTCTTTAATCACATAGAGAATGTGTTTCTCGTGTAAAATTGTTCCTTCACGCACTTAGAGATTTTTAGTTCATAAAATTGTTCGTGCATGGCTTGTACCCATTAGCTTTTATTGGGACTCCTTGATAAATCACGGGGGAAATGATGTTTGAATTTGGAATGGGCCAACATCAAACTTTAGTGACTCCTTCAACATATTGTCTTTAACTTTTTGGAGGAGTACATTGTCACTCAGGGGTTATTCATGGGGATTATTTTGGTTACATGATTCAATGGTTGGTTTCCAAGTCCATATTTCAAAACTTATCTCGTAACATTAACGGTAATATCTCTAATGTCTCTGTAATCTTGTAATGGAGAAAGGGTCGAAGGGGATTTAACATGTGAATCGTCGACATATAGAAATTCTGCTGAATTGGGTTCATCTATATTATTGTCAGGGATGATGTATTCACCTGCATCTTATGCTAGATAATTGGATTCTCAGGGTTGTTCTGTTTATAGTTCGATAAAGCACTGGCTACTGAGATTTGTTACCTGATACATAATATGATTTGTGTTTGAAAAATATTATTCTTCGTCAAACGATCTTCGTTTCCTTGATCAAAGGGTGTCCGTAACTTTCATAGGCGAAGTTGGGTCGAGAGCTTCTTGGGGTTTATGGCGAGTACTCTTCGTTCGTCGAGATGTGATGAAAATAGGTGCTACTAGGCTATATTTGTACTGGTCTATGCATTGTCCTGATTAGTGTCTGATATGTCGTTCCAATTCCTGAAATAAAATAATTCTGCAGAATCACACGTTCTTTAAAACGAGTGGTCATAGTACAAATAGGTCATGTATCGGCTGGGTACATGAATTTTTACGCTACAAGACAGAGTTAAATAAATACACTAATGTATTTACAAAACGAAGTTTTTTATCATGTTGGTTAAAATATATAAGTAAAGTTCCCATTGGGAAACCTAAAACAGAGATATCTTTAAATTTGTTTGAGCAAGGAAATAACGATAAAAGGTTTATTTAATTCTTCAATTACTCTACATTATTAAGTTTGAGGTCTAATTTTACAACATATTTCGTGCCTGCATTGTTCACGCACATCCATGCTGTTTAAGAAACGCATGTTGCAGCGTCATAGCCACACGGTTTTACGTAAACGATACTACAATGAGGGAACAAGACATAGCAAGGACGAGTGGAGACCTCTATACCCACTCGTTTCCTAATGTCTTCCCTATTTCTTGGCTTAGACGTTCTCATGGGGTTCCAGGTTTAACAACTGCATTTCAGCTGTTTCTCCGTGTTCTTCTCTTGGTTTTTGCCTTCTTAGTCTCAGGATTTTTCCGTAATTAAAAGTCAATAGGGTTCTTATGGTCAAGGAAGTCGCAAATACGAAAAATACGGCCAATAGTATGTTCCACCAGAAATGGGTTGAGAACAATCCGTATCTATTTTCCACATATGTTATCTCTGGTCTTCATTTGTAAATAGGGGAATCTGGGAATCTAATGCTTCTCTTATTTTTGTAAGCCGTATTGTCCCTTTATTCTTTTCTATTTTGGACCATATCAAGGTTTTCATTTCTTCGTTTTCTATATTGTGAATAGTGTATGACAGGTTAATTGCCTTGAAGAGGGTTATCTTGGGACTTATTATCTTTGTGCTCGGAGTAATTAACGGCGTTCGAACAGTTGACTCTTTGATTACGAGTCGACACCCTGTTTTATGGTTATCGTACCCCCATTTTGTAACAGCATTTCTGTTTTGTAACTTGGGTTATTCTTTCTGTTATATTATAACAAGACAAAGTTCCAACAGTTTCTCTTGGGACAGACAATAACCAAAGATCATTTCTAAGGTGTATGTATATGTCTCGCTTAGTACTTCCTATTACGGCTTCGCATGAGTTCGGTGTTTCTTCCTGTTGGGTGTCTTTCAAAAAATATATCTAACATACAGGATCCAGACTTAACATTATAAATAGGTAACGTAAGTTGGCATACTGAGTTTTTGAATAGTACGCACTCTTTCAAGTCTTGTGGATTGGCAAGAATTGTTGATAAGACATTCACTTAAAAAAATAATTAGTCTACTTTACTGCTTTACTGCTTCTCAACTCACTGCAAAAAAAGTTTAGAGTAAAAAAAAAAACAATACAAAACAGAACCTATCTTATGAAATTTTCCGGTGTACATAGTCTTCTTCAAAGATACATTTTTAGACTTGAATTAGGATAGTTTTACGTATCTATATTCATAGATGTATACAAGTCTAAACCTTAAAGGACTGCAACATCAAACTACTTTTTTCTGGGGGGGGGAGGAGATGATATAAAAAAAAGTGAATATTTAAGCCTAAATTTTTTCAGAGGGCTAATGACTCTTAGAAAGAATATTGAATTGAACCCCCCCCCCCTCCTCCCTCTCTAATAAATACTTTCTTAGGTATATGAAAGGAAGACTCACCAGCATATTTGGGGAATCAATATAAAATTGTACAGTATAACATAACACCATAATGTGTCATATGAAAAAATATATTCAACATAATGTTGTAATTTAGCATACAAAAAATTTACTTTGACGCATAATTATATTCAAACAAGATATTATGTAAGAGTTTGACAAATGCACACGTTTTTGATAAAAAAAAAAAAGAATCGCTTAAAGAAACTAAACATTTAACTTGATAAATATTTGAGCAAAATTTTTCCAGAAGGCTACTGACTCTTAGAAACCAACATTTGATTGACCCCCCCCCTTCCTCTCTCCCTCTAATGCATACTTTTTAGGTATATGAATTGAAGACTCACCAGTATATTTGGGGAAGCAAATAGTCAATGGCGATTTGTTGATTTTTTCTTCAAAAAAGTCTTTTTTGTTCAGGAACAATTTTATTGATGGGTCCACAAACCACTTGTTATTGCATATCGATTCAAAAAGTTTCATGGATTCAATCATTCGATTCATTTCTTCGTCTTCTGCTAATAGAAGGTCGTATCCTAAAAATTATGATAATATAAAATTATATTATAAACTTAATACAATATTACATTGTACTATACGATACAATATAACTTTAATATATTATTATACGCGTATTAAAGAAGAAATTTTCATTTAGCGAGAAATTCTTCTTTGATTTCAACATCTTGTGATATTTCTCGAGCTATTCTCACTTTTTGAATTGCAGAAAGATAGATAGATAGATAGATAGTTTATTTTAGCCCACCAATAAAACGAAAAACAGGCGGAGTAAGGGGAAAAAACATTACATCAAAAATAAATGATTAGATTATATACACTATACACATTCACAGCTCGTACATGACGTGTAACGGAAGGAAATTGTAAAGGTTCTCCAGTGCATCTTTTCTAGCGATGGTTTCCTGCGTTACCAAAACTTCACGAGGCTCTGGAATAAGATACTTGTCCAAAAGAAATGTATTTCTCTCGAACAGCGGTACTTGTAAGAAAAATTTTAAATATTTGCAGAACGCAGATCTAGCCTTTAGTTGCTCTGTTTCCATAAACCATTCCTATAAAGGGGACAGGTAAAGAATATTCAGCAAAAATGCAGAATTATTTAGTGGAAAATCCCACGGTATTTATATAATATACCCCCTAGCGCTCAAGTTGGTCATGCATTGACGCACTGTAAACCAGTTTCTTTCGCTATTTTCTTTCAACTTAGCGTGAGAAAAGACAACGAAAAGTGACAAAATAGATGGGAAATATATATATAATTGGGCTATATATTTTCACATTATGGGGAGTGGGGGTAAAGTTTTGGACAGTGTGAAGTCAGAAAATGATTCTTACTTCATAATATCAGAATAATTGCAGCTAACACATTTTGCATGCAGCCCAAATTTATTTCTAAAGTATTATATTTTTATAGGTGTATTTTATTAGGATTAACCTAAATTCCCTTCTTGAGCAACAGGAGATATATCATACAAGTACCGATCCCTCTTTTATTCAAATATTTCTGAAGACGTTGGAACCATTACTTTTTACCTTTACTTTTTGTATTTGGATGATGACCGTCTAAATTAGTTCCCCAAAGTGTGGTATGGGTGTACCAAAAAATTTATTTATATGCGTTTTAGTTACGTGTTTACGAGTCAAACAAAAATTTCAGGGGATTCACATCCCCTAACCCACCATCCCCCCACCTAGATACGGCCTTGATGTGTCAATTTAGTGCAAAAAAATTCCACCTTTATTATTGATCCAGACAAATGTTGTTCATAACATAGCTTTTACTCACATTTTATAATGAAAAATTGTATTTCTCTCGTATTATTGTTTTTTGTATGTACCAAAACAATAAAAAAAAGTAAATGTATTTTAATGGTTAGCAAGATAATCCACTTTTTTGTGACGGGTCCAGGGCGTTACGGAAATTATAGAAGAGGGAACATCATTGTCAAAAGTTTGGGAAACACTGGTCTACATTGACTTTTAAGAAAGTTGAGAAAGAAAAACGATTACTAACACAAAAATATCAAAGCATAAGGAAACCAAGTAGTTCAAAAAGTACCCACAGGGTATAGAACTTCTTAAATACTGTAGGGTATAGAAATTCTGAAATATGTTAGGGTGTAAAAGTTCTGACATACGTTAGGGTATAGAATTTCTGAAATACGTTAGGGTATAGAATTTCTGAAATAAGTCACGGATAAAGGCATTTATGTTTCTTTCAGATTTTTTCCCCCTTTTATGATTCCAAGCCCTTTGTCAAATCCTCTGACAAATTGTTCCAAATATTCGATCTGGTTTTCTATAGTATTTAATTTAGGCTCAAAGAATAAAAAGAATCCTTTGATATTTGACAGCCTTAGGGCAGGATTTAAAAAATTAACCATGCTCCTAGTAGCCAAAATCGAAGGTGCTAATGGGACTGTAACACCTCAAGATTTCAGCCCTGAGCTCGGGCTCTTCAGAAATTATATGTTTTAAATGTAATATTTAATAAATTTAAAAATTAAAGATAACCAGCTAGCAGCATCTAGAGTTAATCTTGAAGTTAAAATTTAGGGAGGGTAACTCCTAATTATGTAGTTATGACGCTGATAAATTCCACATGAGAATTTGAGACGAATATTTTAAAAACAGTTGGATGTGAAATGGTAGCTTAGAATTTAACAATGCTGAAAATGAATGGCTTGATTTTAAGAAAATGGTTTAAGAAAAAAGTAGAAACTGATTTTTTTAAGGTTCTTAAATACTAACGTGTAAACAAAGAACAAAACTCTGTTTCTCACAAAAGGCTCCAAACTTTTGACATTAATTAAATATTACATTTATTACTATTTTTGACATTAATTAAATATTAGCATAAATGTACATCGACTATTATCATTGAATATCTTCAAACCTTGATCAGATTTGTTCAAACCTTGCCATTTTCAATAGTGATAACCCTCTTAAGTGATACTTTGGCATATCCCTAAGGACTCAGTGACAGCCCTGACTAAACCAACTCCGTGACTACCCGAGTAAGCATCATTTCCTCCGGGCAAGCTCACTAGTTTCACCCCGTACTCCCAAAAATAAAGATTTGTACGAGGGTTCGAGCATTTTCTTATGTTTTCATTATAGGTCACCCATTTCTATTGTTTCTTTTTGAAATTGCCCCTGCCCCTAAAAAAAAGTTCCTCCGTGCGTACCAGGAGTGGATTTATCAGATCTTGGTTGGATTGGAACCACAAATTGCCCTTCCCCCTAAAAAAACTTCGAAATTGCCCCTCCCCCCGCAAGAAAAAGTTCCTCCGTACGTACCATGAGTGGATTTATTATATCTTGGTTGGATTGGAACTACAAATTGCCCTTCCCCCTAAAAAAACTTTGAAATTGCCCCTCCCCCCTAAAAAAGTTCCTCCGTGCGTGCCAGGAGTGGATATTATCAGATCTTGGTTGGATTGGAACTAAAAATTGCTCCTCCCCACTAAAAAAAAAATTCGAAATTGCCTCTTCCCCTATAAAAAAAAGTTCCTCCGCACGTGCCAGGAGTGGTTATCAGATTGGTTGGATTGGAACTGAAAATTGAGACTTTTGGTCTAAATAGCCATATTCTTAACCATTTAATAGTTTTTTAAACACACCTTTTCTAATAAGGGAAAAGGATTCTTGAAAAGGTCCTGAGATGCGAAAGCAGATAGGTCTAGTTCAAAAGACCAGGTACATACAGGTCAGACACTTCTTTTATCTTTTTTTGGGGGTGGTGGGGGGGGCTATAAAAAAGAAAGCTTTATGCACCAGGTATATTTTTAGGTTTTATTATGATCCATATAGATTCTTCAAAAAAGTCTTGTGTGTGGGGGGGGGGGCCCAACCGAAACGTTTTTCGTTCGAAGCTAAGGTTTGTTTGTAAAGGTTATAATAATAAATTGGAAATATCCTTTCAAATGTAATATAAAAGAGGAAGAGAAAACACTTTAAGATCTAATCCGAGTAACAATATAAAAACACCGTTATAATTTCTATTTTCAGTGTATAGTTGAGTCTTGTATATAGGCTTTCGAATATTAAATAGGCTTCAGGATATTAAATCCATTCTAACGATAAACATTAGATTAATAATTAATACTAAAATATTAAATTAACAAAACGCACCGATTTAACACAAACTTTTGAAATACTGTAAAGCTTTCAAATATAGTATTGTTAATCCGAGCAGATTGGGCAATCGAATTCAGTTGAGCAATAACCGAAGGAATTAATTAGGCTATTGAATAAAAGTCATTTAAGCAAGTCCTACAAATCGATTTCAACTTTGAAACGGATTTCTTTTTATTGACAAATATTCTCAGCCTGAGCCCAGGGGTCTAATTACTGACCATCGCAGGTGTCCCTTCTTTCGTGCCTTAGGCTGTGCCTCCGGCACACCTGAAACAGAGTGTTCCTGGAAGCGAAGGAACATAGTTATATCTTTGGCTTATGGAAAGCGTACGGCGCGTTTTTTTACGACAGCAAACTTTCTCCTCTTGAGAGGTTATCTTTACCTGGTCATGTTGTTTACTGCGTTCTACATTAGAGATCCTGGGTCTAAAAAGTGGACATTATGCTTTGAACGAAATTTTATTACCACAAACCTTTACTTTTGCTTAGAGATAAATATGCATTCCCTAGTGCTTCTCATTCGTCGATTCAAATGGCTTGTGCTCGAACGTCTTTTTAAACTCTCCGACATGAATAGCCAACTGTGTGAAAATTTTCTAAGGAAGATGTAGTCTCAAACCAGCACTTACAGTACTATAATAAACTTTTCGTTCCTCCAAATTCTACATTGAATTTGTCGATATGAAAGTATAATGGATTTTGAAGCTCAATATTCTAATGAACAGTTGTCCTTGCCCATGGCCAATCGAGTTAGATCCATTGGTGTTGTGTCTGTCAGTTCCAATTTTTCTTTTCCCGGGGACGATGAAATCAAGCTCGAGCTAGGGCGAGCTCGTATTGAAAGCCAGCGAATAATGAAAACCTTGATACCCGACGACGTACTTTCTGCTTTTGGTCACCAAGTACCGAATTTTCGTCTTTCTGTACTTCATGACAGTGACTTAGACGATGACCCAGAGGAAAATAATCTGTCCGATAAGCAGGAAAAGGCTTCATCGACTGACATTGAATCAGGCTTGGAAAGAAACGGCATCTTTGAAGATTTGCCAGTGATTGCTCACTGTGTGAAACACCAAGTTGAGAAAAAATTATGCTAGTGAGCCTGTGACGAATATGAAGAATTCTAGGTTTTGTCTTGTCAAGACTTCTGACTGCTCCATAATACCAATAAAAAGAATGCACGCTGTTGTGGCTTCTGAGGGAAAGCTCTGAGAAGCTGAGTAGTGACCGATTAAAACGGGTGATGGTTCAGGGCCGACGAGTGGTACTACGTCAGTCGCCACAAACCAATGCAGAGGTCGGTGTGAAATCGGAATTGCGTATTGGTGAATGGTGCGTTTACAGACCAGTTGGCAGGGGAAAGAGAGTATTACTTGGGTGGGTCATACAGTTTGGCTACTTTTCTGGGCGAAGATGCCACTCAGTTGACACGCAGAATACGGCGACGCCGGTCCCTGACGACATAGGAATTCTATACCAGTGGTTCAGGCTGAATGCTGATCTCACATTAACTGCCGCATTGGTAGACAAGGGTTACTGTGACTCCAGCCTATATATCATGCATTCAGCAGAATCCGTTTCTATGGAAATCAGCACAAGCATTGTCTTCGGCTTTGACTCAGACTTCTTCACAAAGCTGAATTCATTTATCCAGAAAAAAAGGTTCCACTTTTTTGATGTCTCGTCAGCTTCGTAATCATCATGTTAAAAATGGCACCTAAACCCAAAACTGACCACAAGACCATAACCACCACCATCGCCATGTTCTGTGTGTCCACAGAAGGAATTTTGTTTAACATTTTTCAGAGGTAGTTGTTATTTTTTTCCCTCCCCTCCTCCTCTCCACTCAAGGATATTTTAATACAAAAACATATAAATATTACAACTTTACACATTATCATATCACCTAAAATTCAGAAAAAATTATTATATACAAGTCAATGTATTTTTGGACATGAAGGCACACTGCCATTTAACTTTTTTCTTGCCAAATATCTATCGCTCCCCCCGTTCCAGGGTGTCCTTCCCCCTCTAGGAGACGCTTTTCGGGTGACATTTTTACTTCAATTTCTCAAAATTCATATCCTTCAATTTTAACTAATACGAATTCGAATTTCAAAGGTTGTCTTCCAAAGGGCTTACTCTTACAACTTTAAAAAATTTTTTAACATAAATAAACTATTTGCTCTCCTATAGACTGGACGTCCTCCGTCCACATGAAACCCATTCTTGCGATGGCAGTTTTTTTTCCTTCTTTTTTTTCTTTTTTTTTCAGTCCTTTTGATGACTAACCTTATTCAACAGAAAAAAATACAACCAACCCACCAAAAAAAAAAAAAAATAACCTTAGTACCGACATGCATGAGGGTAAAGAACTCAACAGAATCTTGAACCATGTCTCCTACGGACGAGGAGACCACCCACGGTGGGGCTGGTTCTTCCAGCTCAAGTGTGTGTGCCCCTCGTCCCCCATTCGCTTGAGTTCTTGATATAATTTTATGAGTCTCGGATGCATTCTGAGATCTAGGGCAGCAGAAGCGATGAATATCATCGGAAAAATTTTTATGCTCAGTAGAAGACTTAGTAGTAGAAGACTTAGTGTTTATACTTGTGCTAACCGAGCTTACCTTGATTTACTGAAGCTCATTTTTTCACTTTCTTAGGGTTGTCATTTGAGCTGTGATTATCGAGATGATTACTGAAACTTACCAATGAATATCTGAGAAACTAGTTATTTTTTTTAGTTGGTTGCTTTACTTAGCGCTTTTTACTACTAACTCGGTAGTAAAAGTTTTTCTTACTGTTGCTTTACAGTTTTCTTTTCAAATACCCAATGGCCTTGGTTTAATACCAAGAAAGTTGGATTCTAAGTACCCACGGGAAAAAGGGATCTGTGTTTCTTGCGGATTCTTTCTTGTCAAAGCAGCAGATTCCTTTTTTTTAGCACAATTAAGAATCCGAGATCCAAGGGTGCGTCTTGGCACAGCCCCTAAACAGAAAAGCAGGTATGAAAAAAGGGAAAGGGACGTGTGAAGAGTAGAGATGCCTCAGGAGGTCCCACGCCCACACCATATTTTGGTATAGAGTCCCTAGGGAGAATGATTGCGTAATCGGTCAATGACCTCTTTCTCCAGGTGTGTTTTTGGCACGCTATGGGAGAATGTTATGATCCAGAAATAGTATTTTGTTGTTTTTGTAAGCTCGAGGCAAATGTTATGATCCAGTAAACAGTATTTGTTGTTGTTGTTGCTCGAGGCAAATGTCAAGGTCAATGTTGTTGTTGTTGTTGTAAGTGCACGCTCTCAGCGAATGTCATGGTGTCCAGAAATAGGAAAGAGTATTTGTTGTTGTTGTTGTTTTGGGCACGCTCTCAGCGAATGTCAAGGTGTCCAGAAATAGGAAACAGTATTTGTTGTTGTAAGCTCGAGGCAAATGTTATGAGTTTCCAGGATACAGTTAGATCACGTGTTTCCTTCTCAGCCAATCAGAGGGCTTGCTTACATATTAGTGGCGGAGTGAATATAAGGAAACGATTTTTGCTATAGTTTTATTAGTCTGTGAATAGAATTCACTAGTTTTTAGTTAGCAGAGTAATAACCTGAGGAACAAGTTGAGTTAGAAATATCCTTTTATTGCAACTGTTCTATTTGCAAAGGATATTTTCATGATTTTGAGTATTCACACGAACCTACTGAATGTTTAGACAGCATAGAGGCAGAGACAGATGAGTAGAATCTGGAGGAAACGAGAAGGAAAATTATATTTGACATGGAGAGAAATTTATACCGATTGCAAGTAAGCTCAGATAAAAGAAGGATTGATATGATAGAAAAGGAAGATCAAAAGAAGAGACTGGTAAAAGAGGGCTTTTTCTATAGCGTAAAAGACAGAAGTGAAAACCCAAAGAAAAATGTGTATAGTGCAAGATATAACTCGGATTATTATGATGATTATGCTCCAAGAGAAGAGAAAAAGTGGCCCTTTAAGAGACAACATAAGAGGTCATTCTACGAAAAGGATTTTAAACAACGGAAACCCATGGTGGAAGTGTTCTCATATACCATTTTACGATAAATCCCATTTTTGATATGCTTGATAAGTTTTATACCATAATCATACAATAAATTTGTTTTTGCTATTTTAATTTTCTCATACTCGATATGCCTAAAGTAAGAATACCAGCACAGACTTCTGTACATGAATAGTTCAGATTGATTAGATCACCCCTTAGAGTGTTCTCAGTCCACAGCCAAGTTTTCTATCAAAGATAAAAAAATTTCGTAGAAGTTAGCTGTGTAATTTTTTTTCTTAAGAAATCAACATTTAATTTTTTGTCCATGCTATTTAAATAAAATCATTATTCTAATCTTTTATTTATTCGTTAAAATCAATATTTATAATACTTTTGAAATATATTCTGTCAGGCTCAATTACTTGAACATCATCATCATCAGCACTATTTTCTACTATCACTATATTCACCAGTGGGGGCGTGTCATAATATAACCGCTCGTCATCTTTGACACAGAGCTGACCCGAAGGTCCCCTCCTCACCAAATCATCTGAAGTATATGATAGCCCATCCTCAGAATAATGAACTTCCATAATACAATCTTTAGAGTCGGCGCCAGCATGACAAAGAAGAAGCTCATCATTTCTTGTGAGCTCCCACTCGGCCCATACATTATCTCCATCATGCGCACTATGATTAAAAAAGCTCACTAGAATGGTTTGACCTTCCTGAATGTACGCAGGGGTTTCCTATAAATGTAATAAACAGGATTACTTAATATTTTCCATTATATCCTTAATTTTCATGTCTAAACTTCAACAATTAAGTGGTTATGGGATATTTACATTTGGGAGGAGCTTTAATGTCCTTGGTAAAAGCCTGTACGAGATTTAATGTCTTTGGTAAAAACCTCTATGAGATTCAATGTCCTTGGTAAAAACCTGTATGAGTTTTAACATCCTTGGTAAAAGCCTGTACGAGATTTAATGTCCTGGTAAAAGCCCGGACGTGATTCAATGTCCAATATCTGAAAAAAGGGGGAGAGGTTGCCACCGAGGGAGTGTCCAATCCGCCGTACGGTTTATATCAACCCTGTCGCAACCCATGGCACATTTTTCAGCAAAAATATCAAAACATACAAAGGGAAAATTCATGTTCCCACCCACCCCACGTGATGTGGGGGAGTTTGGTCAGTATTGTCTTATCCCAGGGACGGAATTCAATCATCCGAACGCGATTCAGGTTGTTTGCTCACTGTTGAATCATTCCGAGGAGATGGAATCCAGGCTTCAGCTAGATGATAAAAGAGGCTAAAAACGGTCTCGCTCGAGATAATATTATCTTTGAGTTTCTTCAGCAGCACTCTAACCTCAGAGCATCCCTATGTGAGAAGAGTAGATGTCCAAAGCGATAAAAAAGTATACTTATGGTCCAGAGCGGAATGGCGCTACGACACCGTTCTCACACTAGCACCAGCTCTCAACACATCCCCCCCCCCATTGAAAACAGAAAACACTACCATTTTTTCTTTACCATTGTTAGATACTCTAAACAGTTCACCTCACAATGTTACACTATAAATACTCTAAGACATCGCCTCTCATCATCCCATCCCCCAAAAAACACTTTTCCAACATTTCTCGCTAAAAATTTTAGTGTCAAGTCACTCATTCGGGCTTTCGCAAGCAATTCAGCCACACCGTGTAGCACTATAACTACTCTAAGACATCCCTCTGCCACCAAAACATCCCCCCAACCACAAATTTCCCTTGGAAATAATACTTTTCCCACTCCAATACATGATAATATTACTAGTACTAACAACTCACAGCACTTTTAGGCCATCTGAGCTCAACAAAAGTACGTTTTATCGAGAAAATATTGGAAAATTTATAAATTTTAGTACAAATAGCTTGCAAAAACATGAAAATAGAACTACTACTTGCAACTCACTGCAACATAAGGATATCAGAGGCCAATATAACTACGTTTTATCATGAAAAATGTCTGAAAATGTTGAAGGTATAGTAAGAAAGGATTGCAAAAACATGATAATTTTTACTATTACTAACAGCTTATGGCACTACTAAGCCATTTGAGGTCAACAAAAGTATGTATTATCAAGAAAATATTAGAAAATTTATAGATTTTAGTACAAAAAGTTTGCAAAAACATGAAATAGAACTACTACTAGCAACTTACTGCAACATAAGGACACCTGAGGCCAATATAACTACGTTTTATCATGAAAAATGTCTGAAAATGTTGAAGGTATAGTAAGAAAGGATTGCAAAAACATGATAATATTACTATTACTAACAACGTACTACTCCACTAAGCCATCTGAGGTCAACAAAAGTATGTTTTATCAAGAAAATATTAGAAAATTTATAGATTTTAGTACAAATAGTTTGCAAAAAAAACATGAAAATAGAACTACTACTAGCAACTCACTACAAGATAAGGACACCTGAGGCCAATGTAACTACGTTTTATCATGAAAAATGTCTGAAAATGTTGAATGTATAGTAAGAAAGGATTGCAAAAACATGATAATATTACTATTACTAACAAGTTACTACTCCACTAAGCCATCTGAGGTCAAAAAAAAGTATGTTTTATCAAGAAAGTATTAGAAAATTTATAGATTTTAGTACAAATAGTTTGCAAATACATAAAAATAGAACTACTACTAGCAACTCACTACAAGAAAAGGACACCTGAGGCCAATACAACTACGTTTTATCAAGAAAATATCTAAAATGTTGAAGGTATAGTAAGAAAGGTTGGCAAAAATATGATAATACTACTAGTACTAACAACTTATACGGAGTTCTGAAAGTGGAAGTTTATTTAATTATTAAGAAGGCTATTATTTCTTTGAAATATGCATTTACACAACAATTTCCATGTTTTTGATTTTATATTAACGTAGAATTTAAACATAGCTTCAATTAACTATTTTTCACAATCAAAACTACAAGATCACATTTTATTGAACCAGAGAAATGTATGGTCATATGATTTTATTTTAAAAGCCACTATACTCTATAAAATTCCTTTTTTCACATTTCGTCTCCTTAACAATTCCTGAAAGTTTCAATTAATATACCAAATCATTCATGACTTCGGGCTTCATTACGGAGTTCTGAAAGTAAAAGTAAAATCTTTAGCGAGAAATAATAATAAAATTTAAACTTACATTAAGATCTGCAGCTTCCATGATAGGTTCGGACATCGCTTCACGGGGGGTTGAGGCTTTATGTGGCATTGACATTGAAGGGTTGGGATTCTCCTGATTGGTGGTCATGATAGGGCCAGAATATTTGATGAATTAGAATTAGAATTAATGACTTAGAATTAGGTTTAGAATTTTATCAAAAGCCTAAATGGAAAATTAAAATTATGCAAAACAAAAAAATGTCACTAGCGTCATTAAATTAGTTACCATTAACTCAGGAGCTATTCAAACGGGGTCACTGGCGTGAATTGTAGACACTTTTTCCCTATTCCAGATCCGCCGTTCAACTTCTCTCCAAATTCATGGGTCTTATCTCGCCGCCAGTCACCAATTGTGGCAACTTCTATTGCAGCAACCAATAATTAGAATCCAAGCTCTAAAATTGGTCTCAATCAGAAACCCTTATCGCTGTCTAAATTCACCAAGTGTAAAGATTTTCAAACAGAGGTCTTTATTCTACAAAGTTCAGGGAAGGTCTGACAATTTCATACGAGCAAAAGTTAATTCAATATGAAACTAGCCTATATTTAATCAAAGATGAACAAAAATAATAGCGAATAATTGTTCAAACGTAAACTTATGTCCAATGACTTATTAGTTAGAGTGACACAAAACTTTTTTTCACAAGAGGACATTTTCAACTAAAAGTGGAGCGAGGGTTGAGGCGGGGACAGCCCCATTCATATAGAGAATAATTTATGTTCGTCTTAAGTTTTTGTGTTGCTTCTTACGTCCAACTGGAAACTTATTTTTTAATTTGATGTTTTACCTTTTTTCAAATCATGCCATAAATATCCGTTTGAATAGACCCTCTCTTATCAGTTTAATTCGATTTGAGTACGGGTTCGATTTGAACAGCAAACATTCTTTCTAGTCTTTAGACTTTTCAAGCATAGTAAACTTGATTACGGTATGTAATTTGTAGGGACTAATTCATTTTAAATATTTACAATTGGAATAAAAAGCAAATTCTGTGGGGGTACGTACTAGCTAGCACAGATCCAGATGGGCTGAATTCACATTTTAGAGTCAAAAAGTGCACACAAAAAAAGCAATTTTTTCACAAGAGGACATTTTCAACTAAAAGTAGAGCGAGGGTGTGATAAACCTATTAGAGTGAAAAAAAATTTTTTCCACAAGAGGACATTTTCAACTAAAAGTAAAGAACTACTAGACTAAATCAAAGATGAGTAGAAATAATAACGAATAATTGTTCAAACTTTATTTTCTGTAAATTTATGTCTAGCGATAAACTTGTTAGAGTGACAAAAACTTTTTTTTTCCACAAGAGGACATTTTCAACTAAAAGTAAAGAGCTACTAGACTAAATCAAAGATATGATGAAATAATAACGAATAATTGTTCAAACTTAAATTTTCTGTAAAGTTATGTCTAGTGATAAACTTATTAGAGTGACAAAAACTTTTTTCCCACAAGAGGACATTTTTCAACTAAAAGTAAAGAGCTACTAGAGTAAATCAAAGATGTGCTGAAATAATAACGAATAATTGTTCAAACTTAAATTTTCTGTAACGTTATGTATAGAGATAAACTTGTTAGAGTGACAAAAACTTTTTTTTCACAAGAGGACATTTTCAGCTAAAAGTAGAGCGAGGGTTGAGGCGGGGCAGCCCCATTCATATACAGAATAATTTTTGTTCGTCTTAAGTTTTAGTGTTGCTTCTTACTTCCAACTGAAAACTTATTTTTAAATTTGATGTTTTACCTTTTTTTTCAAATCATACCATAAATATCCGTTTGAATAGACCCTCTCTTATAAGTTTAATTCGATTTGAGTACTGGTTCGATTCGAACAGCAAACATTCTTTCTAGTCTTTAGACTTTTTAAGCATAGTAAACTTGATTACGGTATGTAATTTGTAGGGACTAATTCATTTTAAATATTTGTTATTGGAATAAAAAGCAAATTCTGTGATGTTAGGTTAGGTTAATTTAGGTTAGGCTAGGTTAGCCTACCTACGCCCGCGTACGTAGGCAAACCTAGCCTAACCTAAATTAACCTAACCTAACATAATCTAACCTAACCTAACCTAATCATACACGTAACTTTTTGCATGTCTCTCACCTAATATAATCTAACCTAAGTGATGCGCACGTAGGTAAATATTCAAATATGGTGAAAATACGATCCTAGAAATTTTCGAGTTTGGAGGGGGGGGGATTTGGAATCCTCTGGAAAAGTTGAGTTGGGGGGGGGGGCAGCCCCACACCTAAGAACTTTTCTTTCTAGTCTTGCGTATCAAAGTTAAAAACCATAGTTTTCACGCCCCCTCCTGTGAATTGGGTGCTAGCCACTTTAATTTCTAATCAAATGAGCCCTTTTCAAAGTTTCTGTGATGACTCCTTCTATGAGTACTTAGATAATATAAAAATGACACATCCAGGATATTTTTGAAACCTGATTCCCCTCCCCTCGCGTCATTCAAGTTGTAATAGCTCTGATTTTGGGGCATATTTCAAAATATCTTTTATCAATTTTTTCTTCTTTTTCTTTCTGATTACACAAGAGCTGTGAAATCACAGAGTTGATCAATCTTTGATAGTTTTACAGAAATTCTCACTCCCATCGATGCTTTCCTATGTCCAAAACAAAATCGAGCGTAACAATTAATTAATCTGCATTGAAGATGCCTCGTTTGACGCAATAAGACTATATGATGTAAGAAGTGTTGTTTTGAATCCTTTCTCCGTGAGTGATAAGTGGTAATTCTAGTGAGTGTTAAGTGATATATAGAAAGGTAATTATTGTTCTAAAATCATCAGCTTGCACAATTTCGTAAATAAACAACCGTTAGGTTAGTATATTTCGGGGTTTTGAAAGGTTTAAAAGTCAGTATAGGCTGAAATATAGAACAAGATAGAAAATAATGGAAGGTTCTTCAAATGTATGCCTTCCAACGTTTGATGTAAGCTCAAATAATATGTCTTTTCAGTGTGTTTTCCATCCAAAAATATGCAAAATATGATGAATATGTTCCATTGATTATAATTCATATCTTTCAATTAGGGAGGTTAAGGCTTGGCAAAAAAAAAGGAATTGTCAGTGAAAAAACTCACAAATTTAGCTCTTGATATGGCTTTTCGATGTGTTTTCTAAAGAAAATATACAAACTACAATGAAAATATTCCCCACCCCCCAGAAATTTGAGTTTGGGGGGGGGGATTTTAAATTGCTATTATATTTGCTTTTTTTGTGTGTACTTTTTGTCTCTAAAATGTGAATTCGGCCCTTCTGGGTCTGTGGTAGCTAGTAAGTCCACACAGAATTTGCTTTTTATTCCATGGGTCTGTGGTAGCTAGTACGCCCTCACAGAATTTGCTTTTTATTCCAATTGCAAATATTTAAAATGAATTTGTCCCTACAAATTACATACCGTAATCAAGTTTACTATGCTTGAAAAGTCTAAAGACTAGAAAGAATGTTTGCTGTTCGAATCGAACCAGTACTCAAATTGAATTAAACTTATACGAGAGGGTCTATTCAAACGGATATTTATGGTATGATTTGAAAAAAAAGGTAAAACATCAAATTAAAAAATAAGTTTTCTGTTGGAAGTAAGAAGCAACACTAAAACTTAAGACGAACAAAAATTATTCTGTATATGAATGGGGCTGCCCCCACCTCAACCTTCGCTCTACTTTTAGTTGAAAATGTACTCTTGTGAAAAAAAATTTTTGTCACTCTAACAAGTTTATCTCTATACATAACTTTACAGAAAATTTAAGTTTGAACAATTATTCGTTATTATTTTTTGTATTAAATTATATTAAAATTTTTGTCACTCTAACAAGTTTATCTCTATACATAACTTTACAGAAAATTTAACTCTAACAAGTCACTCTAACAAGTTTATCTCTATACATAACTTTACAGAAAATTTAAGTTTGAACAATTATTCGTTATTATTTCAGCACATCTTTGATTTAGTCTAGTAGCTCTTTACTTTTGTTGAAAAATGTCCTCTTGTGGGAAAAAAGTTTTTGTCATTCTAATAAGTTTATCGCTAGAATAACTTTACAGTAAATTTAAGTTTGAACAATTATTCGTTATTACTTCATACATAACTTTACAGAAAATTTAAGTTTGAACAATTATTCGTTATTATTTCAGCACATCTTTGATTTAGTCTAGTAGCTCTTTACTTTTGTTGAAAAATGTCCTCTTGTGGAAAAAAAGTTTTTGTCATTCTAATAAGTTTATCGCTAGACATAACTTTACAGTAAATTTAAGTTTGAACAATTATTCGTTATTACTTCATCATATCTTGATTTAGTCTAGTAGCTCTTTACTTTCAGTTGAAAATGTTTTGTTAAATGTTACTAAAACCCCCCTTATATCCACTCCTGGCTATGGGATATATTACGGAGGAGATATATGCATGCCTTGCCTATCTTTGGGCCGAACCACAAAATTAACTCTTTAGGCGTTAATGACTTGCCGTAATAAGAGTCGAGTGATGCAGTTGTGTTTAACATCAAAGTCGCAAAGAGATATTCCAGTTATCTGGAATATCTGGATTAATGTTTCATATTGAATGAATTTTTGCTCGTATGAAATTGTCAGACCTTCCCTGAACTTTGTAAAATAAAGACCTCTGTTTGAAAAAAAATTTTTGTCACTCTAACAAGTTTATCTCTATACATAACTTTACAGAAAATTTAAGTTTGAACAATTATTCGTTATTATTTCAGCACATCTTTGATTTAGTCTAGTAGCTCTTTACTTTTGTTGAAAAATGTCCTCTTGTGGGAAAAAAGTTTTTGTCATTCTAATAAGTTTATCGCTAGACATAACTTTACAGTAAATTTAGTTTGAACAATTATTCGTTATTACTTCATACATAACTTTACAGAAAATTTAAGTTTGAACAATTATTCGTTATTATTTCAGCACATCTTTTATTTAGTCTAGTAGCTCTTTACTTTTGTTGAAAAATGTCCTCTTGTGGGAAAAAAGTTTTTGTCATTCTAATAAGTTTATCGCTAGACATAACTTTACAGTAAATTTAAGTTTGAACAATTATTCGTTATTACTTCATCATATCTTTGATTTAGTCTAGTAGCTCTTTACTTTCAGTTGAAAATGTTTTGTTAAATGTTACTAAAACCCCCCTTATATCCACTCCTGGCTATGGGATATATTACGGAGGAGATATATGCATGCCTTGCCTATCTTTGGGCCGAACCACAAAATTAACTCTTTAGGCGTTAATGACTTGCCGTAATAAGAGTCGAGTGATGCAGTTGTGTTTAACATCAAAGTCGCAAAGAGATATTCCAGTTATCTGGAATATCTGGAATAATGTTTCATATTGAATGAATTTTTGCTCGTATGAAATTGTCAGACCTTCCCTGAACTTTGTAAAATAAAGACCTCTGTTTGAAAAAAAATTTTTGTCACTCTAACAAGTTTATCTCTATACATAACTTTACAGAAAATTTAAGTTTGAACAATTATTCGTTATTATTTCAGCACATCTTTGATTTAGTCTAGTAGCTCTTTACTTTTGTTGAAAAATGTCCTCTTGTGGGAAAAAAGTTTTTGTCATTCTAATAAGTTTATCGCTAGACATAACTTTACAGTAAATTTAAGTTTGAACAATTATTCGTTATTACTTCATAATATCTTTGATTTAGTCTAGTAGCTCTTTACTTTCAGTTGAAAATGTCCTCTTGTGGAAAAAAAAGTTTTTGTCACTCTAACAAGTTAATCGCTAGACATAACTTTACAGAAATATAAGTTTGAACAATTATTCGTTATTATTTCTACTCATCTTTGATTTAGTCTAGTAGCTCTTTACTTTTAGTTGAAAATGTCCTCTTGTGGAAAATTTTTTTTTTCACTCTAATAGGTTTATCACACCCTCGCTCTACTTTTAGTTGAAAATGTCCTCTTGTGAAAAAATTGCTTTTTTTGTGTGCACTTTTTGACTCTAAAATGTGAATTCAGCCCATCTGGATCTGTGCTAGATAGTACGCCCCCACAGAATTTGCTTTTTATTCCAATTGTAAATATTTAAAATGAATTAGTTCCTACAAATTACATACCGTAATCAAGTTTACTATGCTTGAAAAGTCTAAAGACTAGAAAGAATGTTTGCTGTTCAAATCGAACCAGTACTCAAATCGAATTAAACTGATAAGAGAGAGTCTATTCAAACGGATATTTATGGCATGATTTGAAAAAAGGTAAAACATCAAATTAAAAAATAAGTTTTCAGTTGGACGTAAGAAGCAACACAAAACCTTAAGACGAACATAAATTATTCTGTATATGAATGGGGCTGTGCCCGCCTCAACCCACGCTCTACTTTTAGTTGAAAATGTCCTCTTGTAAAAAAAGTTTTTTGTCACTCTAACTAATAAGTCATTGGACTTAAGTTTACGTTTGAACAATTATTCGTTATTATTTTTGTTCCTCTTTGATTGAATATAGGCTAGTTTCATATTGAATGAATTTTTGCTCGTATGAAATTGTCAGACCTTCCCTGAACTTTGTAAAATAAAGACCTCTGTTTGAAAATCTTTACACTTGGTGAATTTAGACAGCGATAAGGGTTTCTGATTGAGACCAATTTTAGAGCTTGGGTTCTAATTATTGGTTGCTGCAATAAAAGTTGCCACAATTGGTGTCTGGCGGCGGGATAAGACCCCTGAATTTGGAGAGAAGTTGAACGGCGGATCTGGAATAGGGACAAAGTTTCTACAATTCACGCAAGTGACCCCGTTTGAATAGCTCCTGAGTTAATGGTAACTAATTTAATGACGCTAGTGACATTTTTTTGTTTTGCATAATTTTAATTTTCCATTTAGGCTTTTGATAAAATTCTAAACCTAATTCTAAGTCATTCATTCTAATTCTAAGTCATCAAATATTCTGGCCCTATCATGACCACCAATCAGGAGAATCCCAACCCTTCAATGTCAATGCCACATCAAGCCTCAACCCCCCGTCAAGCGATGTCTGAACCTATCATGCAAGCTGCAGATCTTAATGTAAGTTTAAATTTTATTATTATTTCTCGCTTTTGCTCGTATGAAATTGTCAGACCTTCCCTGAACTTTGTAGAATAAAGACCTCTGTTTGAAAATCTTTACACTTGGTGAATTTAGACAGCGATAAGGGTTTCTGATTGAGACCAATTTTAGAGCTTGGGTTCTAATTATTGGTTGCTGCAGTAGAAGTTGCCACAATTGGTGTCTGGCGGCGGGATAAGACCCCCGAATTTGGAGAGAAGTTGAACGGCGGATCTGGAATAGGGACAAAGGGTCTACTATTCACGCAAGTGACCCCGTTTGAATAGCTCCTGAGTTGATGGTAACTAATTTAATGACGCTAGTGACATTTTTTTGTTTTGCATAATTTTAATTTTCCATTTAGGCTTTTGATAAAGTTCTAAACCTAATCAATTAACTCATGTTACCGACATTTTGCTGTTTTACAATTTCAGTTGTTGTTTAGGCTTATAAGAAAAGTCTAAACCTAATTCTCTGGTTCAGCAAAATGTAATATCATAGTTTGATTGTGAAAAATAGCTAATTGAAGCTATGTTTAAATTCTTCATTAATATAAAATCAAAACATGAAAATTACAGTGTAAATGTATATTTAAAAGAAATAATAGCCTTTTTAATAATTTAATAAACTTTTACTTTCAGAGGAGATATGCTGACCCATCTATGCTCCACATACAAGACGGTGAAGTCGCCGGCCCTTCAAGAAGAACAGTCATCAAATAAGTTTAAATTTTATTATTATTTCTCGCTAAAGATTTTACTTTTACTTTCAGAACTCCGTAATGAAGCCCGAAGTCATGTATGATTTGGTATATTAATTGAAACTTTCAGGAATTGTCAAGGAGACGAAACATGAAAAAAGGAATTTTATAAAGTATAGTGGCTTTTACAATAAAATCATACGACCATACATTTCTCTGGTTCAATAAAATGTGATCTTGTAGTTTGATTGTGAAAAATAGTTAATTGAAGCTATGTTTAAATTCTACGTTAATATAAAATCAAAAACATGGAAATTGTTGTGTAAATGCATATTTCATGTTGTGTAATGCATATACTTTTTTATTGCTTTGGACATCTACTCTTCTCACATAGGGATGCTCTGACGTTAGAGTGTTGCTGAAGAAACTCAAAGATAATATTCTTATTATTACTACCTTTAGATTATCTCGAGCGAGACTGTTTTTAGCCTCTTTTATCATCTAGCCGAAGCCTGGATTCCATCTCCTCGGAAGGATTCAACAGTGAGCAAACAACCTGAATCGCGTTCGGATGATTGGATTCCGTCCCTGGGATAAGACAATACTGACCAAACTCCCCCCCCATCGCGCGGGGTGGGTGGGAACATGAATTTTCCCTTTGTATGTTTTGATATTTTTGCTGAAAAATGTGCCAGGGGTTGCAACAGGTTGATATAAACCGTAAGGTGGATTGGAGACTCCCTCGGTGGCGACCTCTCCACCCCTTTTTTTCAGAAATTGGACATTGAATCACGTCCGGGCTTTTACCAAGGACATTAAATCTCGTACAGGCTTTTACCAAGGATGTTAAAACTCATACAGGTTTTCACCAAGGACATTGAATCTCATAGAGGTTTTTACCAAAGACATTAAATCTCGTACAGGCTTTTACCAAGGACATTAAAGCTCCTCCCATATGTAAATATCCCATAACCACTTAATTGTTGAATTTGGACATGAATATTAAGGATATAATGAAAAATATTAAGTAATCCTGTTTATTACATTTATAGGAAACCCCTGCGTACATTCAGGAAGGTCAAACCATTCCGGTGAGCTTTTTTAATCATAGTGCGCATGATGGAGATAATGTATTGGCCGAGTGGGAGCTCACAAGAAGTGATAAGCTTCATCTTTGTCATGCTGGCGCCGATTCTACAGATTGTATTATGGAAGTTCATTATACTGAGGATTGGCTATCATATACTTCAGATGATTTGGTGAGGAGGGGACCTTCGGGTCGGCTCTGTGTCGAAGATGACGAGCGGTTATATTATGACATGCCCCCACTGGTGAATATAGTGATAGTAGAAAATAGTGCTGATGATGATGATGTTCAAGTAATTGAGCCTGACATCATATATTTAAAGAGTATTATAAATATTGATTTAACGAATAAATAAAGGATTAGAATAATGATTTTATTTAAATAGCATGGACAAAAAATGAAATGTTGATTTCTAAATAAAAAAAAATTACACAGCTAACTTCTACGAAATTTTTTTTATCTTTGATAGAAAACTTGGCTATGGACTGAGAACACTCTAAGGGGTGATCTAATCAATCTGAACTATTCATGTACAGAAGTCTCTGCTGGTATCCTTACTCTATGCATATCGAGTATGAGAAAATTAAAATAGCAGAAAAAATTTATTGTATGATTATGGTATAAAACTTATCAAGCATATCAAAAATGGGATTTATCGTAAAATGGTATATGAGAACACTTCCACCATGGTTTCCGTTGTTTAAAATCCTTTACGTAGAATGACCTCTTATGTTGTCTCTTAAAGGGCCACTTTTTCTTTTCTCTGGAGCATAATCATCATAATAATCCGAGTTATATTTTGCACTATACACATTTTTCTTTGGTTTTTCACTGCTGTCTTTTACGCTATAGAGAAAGCCCTCTTTTACCAGTCTCTTCTTTTGATCTTCCTTTTCTATCATATCAATCCTTCTTTTATCTGAGCTTACTTGCAATCGGTATAAATTTCTCTCCATGTCACATATAATTTTTCTTTCTCGTTTCCTCCAGATTCTTCTCATCTGTCTCTGCCTCTATGCTGTCTAAACATTCAGTAGGTTCATGTGAATACTCAAAATCATGAAAATGTCCTTTACAAATAGAACAGTTGCAATAAAAGGATATTTCTAACTCAACTTGTTCACTCTTGTTACTACTCTGCTAACTAAAAACTTAGTGAATTCTATTCACAGACTAATAAAACTATAGCAAAAATCCTTTCCTTATATTCACTCCGCCGCTAATATGTAAGCAAGCCCTCTGATTGGCTGAGAAGGAAATACGTGATCTAACTGTTTCCTGGAAACTCATAACATTTGCCTCGAGATTACAACATCAAATACTGTTTCATATTTCTGGACACCTTGACATTTGCCTCGAGCAACAACAACAACAAATACTGTTTCCTGGATCCTAACATTTTCCCATAGCGTGTCAAAAACACACCTGGAGAAAGAGGTCATTGACCGATTGCGCAATCATTCTCCCTAAGGACTTTATGCCCAAATATGGCGTGGGCGTGGGACCTCCTGAGGCATCTCTACTGTGAAGACGTGATAAAAGGCAACTTTTACCGCTGGCCAAGCCATATTGAATAGGGCTGCAAAGCGTGACGTCAATTCTTGGGTGGGAAATTCAAATAACGATTAAACTTGGATGCGTAGAAACGTTTTTTCGGAACTTTGGCGATTTGTTTTTGGCCTAAAATATTTGTCGTAGATCCTACTAATCCACCAGAGCGTTTACGCTTCGAAATAATACTATGAATATTGACAATCAGATGTTAGTTACAATTAGAAACCAAGTTTCACGGTACTTTGAATTTCTCACCTTGCTTTTTACGTCATCACCGCGCAGCCCTATGTTGTATAACTTAAAAAACCGTGTTCCGGGATTATTTTTGAAAATTCGGGATTCTATTTTCAAGAACAATCGGAATTTTATTTTTGAGCTGGTGGCAACGCTGCGTGTGTGATAAGAAGAAGTGACACCATCAGTGCCATCGTAGGGTTACCTAGTTTTTGCATGGATATCAACAACTTGCAGTCCTCCGTTCTTCTTCTTTAGATACATATCAGTTGTTTTCAGTCTTGGGGGTTCTTTTCCTTGCAAATAAAATCGTAAACGATTTTTTTCAAGTTTTAAGAGATCGCTTTTGAAGGTGCTGAAATATTCGATAAATACCGAATAACTGGCAAGCTGTATTTATTTACATTTTGCGCCCTTTTGAATATTTATAAGTTTCCTTACCGGTCCATTTTTAATGCCTCCGGCATGCCTCCGTAGGCATGCCTCTGTGCCTCATGCCTCCAGGTGTCCCTAAAAATGCCCAGTTGTTAACCCCTCGGCCTGAGCTAAAGATGTTTCATAAGATTGAAATAGCCTTAACAGTAAAATATTCACTTTATCTTGAAAAAAAAGTTAGAAACTCAACAAAATAAGGTACTGCTCTATTAACTGGGCTTTTTTATATAGTGCTAGTTTGGTTAATGCTAATGAAATAAAATAAAATAGGATGAATATATAATAGTTTAGAAATAATTCTGAGCTATATATTTGCACATTAGGGGGTGAGGGGCAAAGCATACCATATATTAAACACTTAACCTAACCTATCCTAGGTACCTTCCCCCCCTAAACCTCCAAAAACAAAAATATAAATACAGTTTTTGCCTTTGTTTATATCCCAGAAGGCATTGTAAACCTGTTTTCATCACGCGTCTAGATCTATTTCATGACTAGTATGCATTGGTGTATAGAACAGTACCCGGTTAATAGAGCCCAGTTAATAGAACAGTACCAAAAAAACATTACAGAATATAAAACATACAACACCATTATATCGAATACAATACAATTATACCAAATAAAACACAATTACATCGAATAAAACGTTGAAACTTACCAGATAAAGCAACACAGAATATAATAGCTGTAAGACCTTCAAAATAATGAATCCATTTTTTCGCTCAGACCTCTGACCACCGACGTCAAACATTCTAAAACTTGTAAAAACAATAAGTAAAACAACCTCATCTAAATCACCAAATGAAATAATAACACATTCTGTTCCTTCGTGTTCTGTGTATTCGTGCCTTAAGCATTAATGTTTTCATTAATTTGTGAATTAATTTTATTTAATTCCTGTGCTAAACATTCGTTTATTAATGTTTCGTGCATTCAGCAATAGTCTGGTAAGCAAGATTTCCGCATACAGTGGAATTCAGTCCCAGGTATTTTACAGACTTCTTCTAGGGACCTAATTAGTGTATTTTTTTTTATTTGTTCAGGACTTTTATGTATATTGCCACTGGATTTTAAACACACATTTTGTGTTTTTTATACACATTTTTAAATTTAAATACACATTTTGTGTGTGTTTTCTTATTTGTTCATTACTTTTCTGTATATTGCACCTGGATTTTAAATACACATTTTGTTTTTTTTTCATTTCTTCCAAGCCTTTCTGTATATTGCCTCTGAATTTTAAATACAAATTTTGTGTTTTATATTGCCACTGATTTTTTAAATACACATTTTGTGTTTTAAATACACATTTTTGTTTTTTTATACACATGTTGGATTTTAAATACACATTTTGTGTTTTATATTGCCACTGGATTTTAAATACACGTTTTGTGTTTAAATTGCCATTGGATTTTAAATACACATTTTGTCCAAGAATTTCAAAATTGAACAATAGCACACAAGTGATAAAACTTATAATTATTGCCAAATGAAAGAAAAAAGAATGTTATATTTTCAGGGGAGAGCGGTTATTTTATACGGGGAGATTTTCACATTGGGAGGGTAGTTTCTGGAGGTGGGCTTTCCAAAAAAAAAAATTACATAAGGAGAAACTTTGCCAAAATTAATCTGCAAATTTTGTTTAATTTTTCATGTACGATGAGCCAAATTTGAACCTGTATTAGTTGAAAAACGGTCAGAAATAATATTTAAAAAAACAAGTTATTTTTAACTGAAAGTGAGGAGCGACGTTAAAAATTAAAACAAACAGAAATTGTTCTGTATATGAAAGGGTCTGGGACCTCCTGATTACACTGGTCTTTCCGCTATTATTACTTTTACTATTACGCTATTTTATTACTTTAAAAAGTAGAGTTGCGACTAAGAGTCAAACTTTAGCGTATATAGCGGGGCGTTGACTAGGGGACAGCACCTTTCCTGTACGGAAATATTTCTGCTCGCTTTAAGTTATAATGTCACTCCTTACTTTCATTAAAAAAAATTGTTTTTTATATATTTAATTTACCGACAAGAGAGAGAGAGATAGAAAATCGAGCAATAAGTTTTTAGGTACCACATCCCCTTAATTGAAGATGTTACGAACACGACGTAACTAAAAGTCTATTTTTGTGGTACAGATTATATTACCTCTTTAGTGTAAAAAAAAGTATAAAAAGTGAATTTAAAAAGTACAAAACTATGTAAACTCTCCTTAAATAGTTTGATGTATGTTTGAAGCCAAAAAAAATCCAGAATAACAAAAATTAGAACCAATTAGCTTTGGTGCCTCTGGTAAAATTCGTTATACTTGAATTAACGGGTAAACGGGGCAATTGAAAGATAAAGATGAACGAAAACGTAATTTCAAAAGTTACAAAATTGTGAAGACCAAAATTGAAGAAAACATACACAGCATTTTAGGTAAGGGTAATGAGCCTGGATTGGAGAAAGAGAAATGCTGAAGATAACGACATTGTTTACTGTAATCCTTTCAACAGCTGGGATCGAACCTCAGTCCAGTATTTTTCTAGACGTGTGTGAAGACCAAAATTGAAGAAAACATACACAGCATTTTAGGTAAGGGTAATGAGCCTGGATTGGAGAAAGAGAAAAGCTGACGATAACGATATTATTTACTGTAATCCTTGCGACAGCTGGGATCGAACCTCAGTCCCGAATTTTTCTAGACGTGGCAGTACTCATTTTGCTGGTACAAGTTATTCAATTTGGATATTTAAAATATATATGATGAGAGATAAACAGCTCGTCTATGAGAGAAAATGACATCAGAGCCCAGATAGCTAACTGTCACTGCAAACATTATGCCGCCGTTAACATTTATCATATCTTATATGTAACATATTTTGTTATAAGTCTCTGATAGTACAGTGGTAAATGCACCCACTTGTGACGCGGGTAACAAGGGTTCAATTCCCAGTCGTGGGGAATTTTTAAACATTGTCTTTAAATATAACTGTACAGGCATATACTGTTGTTAAGTGGCATATACAAGCTAGTATAGGCAACTGTTTGTTTCTTATAATACTAACTATTATTTTAATCCTTCGGTTACTATGGGGTAAAATTTGTTCTTTAATATAACTTTATATTTCTTAACATTAGACGTTATCGTCTCTTATTAGGTTGCTAGTTACCACTGCAACCTGGTTGCCTATGCAGGTTAGTATACGCAAGAGTTCGTTCTTTATTGTACTAATGGTGTACTTTTTGTTTTGATCTGACTCCTTTTTTAGGAGCTATGGGTTTTTATATTTCTTAACATTGGACGTGATCGTCTTTTACTAGGTTGCTAGCTACCGTTGCAACCTGGATCAAGCCAAAGAACGGTAAGTTTGCTGTATAGAAGTTTTGGACAAGACAGTTCTTACTCTGGAACCAACAAATATCAGTTACTATGGCAAGAGATCGTTCTTTACTGTAAAATTATGCAACCCATACCAGTTAGTATAGGCAAGAGTTGGATCTTTATTGTAATTCTAATGATCATCTTTTAATTTGGCGTTTCTTACTAGGTTGCTAGCTACAACTTAAACCCAGATTATGTAATAGGTTGCTAGCTACCGCTGCAACCTATATATTCTTATTTCTGCTACTATGGGCTAAGGTTCGTTCTTTCATGTAAAATTAGCAAAATATTTTTTTAAGTCTGATGAAGATTTAACTAATGTGTCAAAAGTAAGATTGCAAGTCAACGATTTTGTTTTGACCTTATTATAATTGGTATGGTGAAATAATAATATGCATATGGCTCTTAAATCATACTTCCTTATGGTCCCATATGATCTAGTGGCTAGGATATTTAACTTTCACTTAACAGACCCGGGCTCGATTCCCGGTGTGGGAAAATTTTTAACTCTATAATCTTCGAACATTTGAACCTTTTATAATTTATAATGATGTATAATATAAATACTGTAATCTTAACTATAGTGAAGTTGCCTATGAAAGTTAGAATAGGGAAGAGAGTTTGATCTTTATTATAATTGTTTTGATTGATCTGACTCCTTTGTTAGGAACTATGGGTTTTTATATTTCTTAACATTGGACGTGATCGTCTCTTACTAGGTTGCTAGCTACCGCTGCAACCCGGATTGCTAGCTACCGCTGCAACCCGGATATCGAACCTGATTACAAACAGGAAAAAGCCTACGGCTTTTTCTTCTTTGAAATAGTAAGAGACGAACCTCAAACAATCAAGTAGCTAATTAAGTCCAATGTATGCAATGGTTTGTTATTTATATAATGTCTCAATTTTTGCATGTCTATAATCTTCATCATTGTGATAACACATCTTGCTGTTTTGTTTTGCTCTCTCAATTTTTACTTCTCGATGCACCTGGTCGGTTGAATACCTTTGTTTTGCTCTGTCAATTATTACTTCTCGATACGCCTGGTCGGTTGAATACCTTTGTTTTGCTCTCTCAATTTTTACTTCTCGATGCGCCTGGTCGGTTGAATACCTTTGCTTTTCTCTTTTCAAGATACTATCTCTGTTGTTTGTGTGTAGTACTGTTTTTTCAAATTGCGTATAGCTTGCTTCGATCTAACCATTATTCTAATCAAGAATGAGAGAATTTACATCTGTGTCGTTCTTAAGTAGTAATTATGACGTCACGGCATAATGATTTTATTGACGTCAAGGCGCAATGATATTATTTCATGACGTCATCAGAAACAACAATATAATTTCGTGTTTTTCTATTCACGTCATAGCTCTAATATAAAGCTACGACATTCATAATTTATCTAGTAGGGTTTCAGACAAGGTAGTTCTAATGATGTACTTTTGTTTTGATCTTACTCTATTTTTAGGAGTTTTGTTATATTTCTTAGCATGGGACTGATCGTCTCTTACTAGGTTGCTAGCTACTGCTGCAACCCAAATTCACATATATATTTATTTATGAAAGGCAGCCTGGCCGAGTGGTCCAAGACACTGGTTTTAGCCACCAGTCTCTTCGGAGGAGTGGGTTCAAATCTTACCGCTGGTATACGATTATGTTTGAAAGACTGCAGTGTGAAAAGACATCAAAAATGCAGTTTTTGGTGGAAAAATTTATTCTCTTTTAGAAATAATTTATTTTAGATACTATAGATTTTTTAACCCAATTAATTTCCTTTAAAATGAGCTATTGAACAACCCTCTACGATGTTCCAGTGCCAAGCTATCTGTGGAAAAGAAAAAAAAGAAAAGAGAAAAAAATATCCCGTTTGGGGAGAATAACGTGGTTAAAGTCAATTTTCTTGATTTTCATGCCAATATATTTCCCTTGCTGTTCAAGCCAAGGGACAGAAAGTTTCTTATACAGGGGTTTTGGACAAGGTGGTTCTAATGGTGTACTTTTTGTTTTGATCTGACTCCTCTGTTTAGGAACTATGGGTTTTTATATTTCTTAACATTGGACGTGATCGTCTCTTACTAGGTTGCTAGCTACCGCTGCAACCCGGACAAAATTAGATGAAATTAATTAGCTAATTTGACATGATATAGTAGGTAACTAAGGGCAAGAGTTCGTTCTTTACTATAACAACCAGGATGACGTCAGTTACAACTTGGAATTCATTTTATGCTATATCATTACAAAAAGGAAAAAGCCTACGGCTTTTTCTTCTTTGAAATAGTAAGAGACGAACCACAAGTAACTACCCCTGGAACCACCATATATCAGTTACTATGCATGAGCGATCGTTCTTTACTGTATTCACTGTGTTGTCGAACATTTTCCATTGCATCTATAAACTGTTCCGCAGTTGCCAATCCATACCTTGGAAGCTTTTCGTTAAACTGACAACATTTCTTTTGGATATTACTATGAAGCTTTGCCAAAGAATTTTCTAGCCGACTTTTCAACAGCATCCGCTCTTTCAAAGAGAATTTTAATCTGTAATTTTGAATACTTTTCGTGATCCCGATAAAATATGCGTAAAATGTTTCTCAATTTACAAAGATCAGCCTGCATTTTTTTTATCTTTTTGTATTTCTGAATGTAATTTTTCTCTTTGTCCTTATGCGTTCTTCGGTACAACCTCGCAGAGAATTTAATTTTTTCATTATAGATTTTGTCACCCCAGTAACGCTTCTTGATCTTTTGTTTGGCTGTCTCAATTTTTACTTCTCGATACACCTGGATGGTTGAATAACTTTGCTTTTGGTTTTTCTTATATTTGATGCGGTAATCTTCATCATTGTGATAACTCTCCTTGAACTTTTGTTTGGCTGTCTCAATTTTTGCATGTCTATAATCTTCATTATTGTGATAACACATCTTGCTGTTTTGTTTTGCTCTCTCAATTATTACTTCTCGATACGCCTGGTCGGTTGAATACCTTTGTTTTGCTCTCTCAATTTTTACTTCTTGATACGCCTGGTCAGTTGAATACCTTTGCTTTTCTCTTTTCAAGATACTATCTCTGTTGTTTGTGTAGTACTGTTTTTTCAAATTGCGTATAGCTTGCTTCGATCTAACCATTATTCTAATCAAGAATGAGAGAATTTACATCTTTGTCGTTCTTAAGTAGTAATTATGACGTCACGGCGTAATGATTTTATTGACGTCATGGCGCGATGATATTATTTCATGACGTCATCAGAAACAACAATATAATTTCGTGTTTTTCTATTCACGTCATAGCTCTAATATAAAGCTATGACGACATTCATTATTTATCTAGTAGGGTTTCAGACAAGGTAGTTCTAATGATGTACTTTTGTTTTGATCTTACTCTATTTTTAGGAGTTTTGGGTTTTTTATATTTCTTAGCATGGGACTGATCGTCTCTTACTAGGTTGCTAGTAAGAGAGACGTCTCTGTGAGACGACACAGAGACGACGACAGAGACGTCGTCTCTGTGTCGTCTCTGTCGTCTCTATGTCGTCAACACTGTGTGTCGTGACTCTGTGTCGTCTCTTTGTCGTCTCTGTGTCCTCTCTCTGTCGTCTCTGTGTCGTCACTGTGTCGTCTCTGTATCACACAGAGATGACTAAGAGACACAGAGACTGAGAGTTGACACAGAGACGACACAAAGACGTCTCTGTGTCGTCTCTGTGTCGTCTCTTTTTGTCGTGACACAGAGACAACACAGAGACGACAGAGAGACAACGACGTCTCTGTGTCGTCGTCTCTGTGTCGTCTATCGACATAGAGAGACGACACAGAGACGACACAGACAGAGACGACACAGAGACGACACAGAGACGACACAGAGACAACACAGACTACACAGACGTCTCTGTGAGACGACATAGAGACGACGACAGAGACGTCATCTCTTTGTCGTCGACACTGTGTGTCGTGACTCTGTATCGTCTCTGTGTCGTCTCTATGTCGTCTCTGTGTCTTCTCTTTCGTCTCTGTGTCGTCGACACTGAGTGTCGTGATTCTGTGTCGTCTTTGTGTCGTCTCACATAGACGACACAGACGACTCAGACGTCGCTGTGAGACGACGTCTGTGTCGTTGACACTGTATGTGTTGATTTTTTGTCGTCTCCGGGTCATCTCTGTGTTGTCTCTGTGCTCTTTGTCGTCTCTGTGTCGTCTCTCTGTAACACAGAGACGACACTGAGACACAGAGACAGAGAGTCGACACAGAGACGTCTCTGTGTCGTCTCTGTGTCATCTATGTGTGTCGTGACACAGAGACTACAGAGACGACACAGAGACAACACAGAGACGACGAGGTATCTGTGTCTTCGTCTGTGTGCCGTCTGTCAACATAGAGAGACGACACAGAGATGACACAGAGATGACACAGAGACACGACACAGACAGAGACGACACAGAGACGACACAGAGATGACACAGACGACAAGACGTCTCTATGAGACAACAAAGAGACGACAACAGAGACGTCATCTCTCTGTCGTCTCTGTCGTCTTTGTGTCGTCGATACTGTGTTTTCGTGACTCTGTATTGTCTCTGTGTCGTCTCTTGCGTCTCTGTGTCGTCGACACTGTGTGTCGTGACTCTGTGTCGTCTCTGAGTCGTCTCTGTGTCGACACAGAGACGACACGGAGACTACACAGAGTCACGACACACAGTGTCAACGACACAGAGACAACACAGACGACACAGAGACGACACAGAGACACGTCATAGACAGAGACGACACAGAGACGAAACAGATGACACAGCCGTCTCTGTGAGACCACACAGAGACGACGACAGGGACGTCTTTCTCTGTGTCATCTCTGTCGTCTCTGTGTCGTCAACACTGTGTGTCGTGACTCTGTGTCGTCGCTGTGTCGGCTCTGTGTCGTCTCTGTGTCGTTTCTGTGTCGTCTCTGTGTCATCTCTGTGTCACACAGAGACGACACAGAGACACAGAGACAGAGATTCAACACATAGACGTCTCTGTGTCGTCTCTTTGTCGTCTCTGTGTGTCGTGACACAGAGATGACACAGAGACGACGACGTCTCTGTGTCGTCATCTCTGTGTCATCTGTTGACATAGAGAGACGAAACAGGTCTTTTTCCCCCAAAGTCACCCGGTCAAAATTTTGCGAAAGCCATTTTGTTCAGCATGGTCGAAAAATATAATAACTATGTCTTTGAGGATGAATTATCCCTCAGAGTCTCCAGGGGACGGACTGCAAGTTATAAACTTTGCCCAAAGTTTACATATAATATTTGTTATTGGGAAATATACAGACAATTTCAGGTGGGATTTCTTATGGTAGTCGGGAGGGGGGGGGGGTCAGTTGTTACGTGGTAGGATCTTTCCATGTAAGAAGTTTTCATAGGGAATTGGCATTGCTGTGAAGGGGGAGCTATATTCCCCAGCATTATCTAAAAAACGGTCAGAAAAATTTAAATAAAAAAACAAGTTTTCAACTGAAAAACTTTTCAATTGAAAAATTTTCTGTATAGCTAAACTTAAAATGAACAGAAACTATTACGTACTTGGTTGGTTTGCCCCCTAGTCAGTACCTCGCACTTACGCCAATATTTTTTTTTTTAGCATTTCCAATAGGGCTATTTATTCTAATTAACGTTCTTTTTGATTTAGGGGTATTCTTAGAGACTTGGAAAAAAAATTCAAAATTTAACGTAAGGAGTGCGGTTTGGACTAGGGAACGAACACCCTACTATACGTAAAAAAAAATACGAATATAGAAGTTCGTTAAGTAAGTTAGTTAGTTTGTTATGTATACTTATTACTAATAAAAATGTTCATAAAAAAAATGAAACACATCTTTCGAGAAAGCCATTTAGCCAAAATAGTAAAATTTATATACAAATTTTCTTTTAATTGTTCGTTTATGGTGAGCCAAAATCAGAACCTACATTAATTCAAAAACGTTCAAAAATTAAGTATAAAAAAACAAGTTTTTTAAACTGGAAGTAAGGAGCAACATTACAACATAAAACAAACAGAAATTATTCCGTATATGAAAGGGGCTGTCCCCTCCTCAATAACTCATTCTTTGTGCTATTTGTTGACTCTTTCTCACAAATCTATTTTTTCCAATAATAAAAACTTTAGCGTAAAGAGTGAGGCGTTGAGGAGGGAACGGTCCCTTTCATATACATAATAATTTTTGTTCGTTTTAAGTTTTAATGTCGCTCCTTACTTTCAGATAAAAAATTGTTTTTTTTTTTTATTTTTGCCGGATCAAACATCAAGGATGCATGTTTATTCTTTTTTTTGTCCCAGGGGCGGTTTCATCGAACCAATACTCTTATAATATCGACAAAGAGCTTTTTCGAAAGAAAATTAAAAGTTTTAGTGCTCTTTTTAAGCTACCAAAAATATTGGAGGGCAGCTCTCACATTTTTTCCTGAAATTCATCCGATCAAAATTCCGAGATAATCATTTTGTTTAAAATAGTTGAGAAGCCCAGTAACTATGTCTATGAGGATAACGCAACCCCCAGCAGTCCCTGGGAAAAGGTTTGTAAGTCAGAAAAAGTGCCCATTGTTTACTTATACTATTTCATATTGGGAATTATACAGAATTTTTTCGAGGATGGGGGAAATTTTTTTCTGGGGAGATTTTCTACGAGGATAGTTTACGGTAGGGAGGGAGTTCCTCGGGGGTGAAATTTCAAGAAAAAATTTACACTGGGGGTATTTGCCAAGATTCATAGCCAAAATTCTTTTTATTTTCCCTACTTTTTATTTGCCCACTCAATTTCACATGTGGAGATATTAAAAGGAATTATTCATGGGAAATATTTACCAGCTGGAATGGTCTGGAATATCTTTCCATAAGAAATTGCATATTTTACAAGTTATTGGGAAATATCAGATATATTTTTGAGGGAAGTATTTTCGGTGTGGAAGCAGTTACTTCATACAGGGAGATTTTCACATTCAATGGGTGGTTTCTGGAGGTGAACTTTCCAATGGGAATTTTATATGGGGAAAACTTGCCTAAATTAATATACAAATATATTTTTAATTTTCCATGTACGGTGATCAATTTAAGCCTGCATTAGTTGATAAATACTCAGAAATTAAATAAAAAAAGTTATTTTTAACTGAAAGTAAGGAAGGACATTGAAACTTAAGACGAACAAAAATCATTTTTATATGACAGGGACTGTCACCTCCTGAAAACATCACTCTTTGCACTAAGATTGGTTTGATTCTCTGTGACAACTCTGCTTTAAAAAAAAATTAAGCATAAGGAGCAAGGTGTTGAGGAGGGGACAGCCCCTTTCATAAATTGAATAATTTCTGTTCATTCAATAAACATTCATTCAATTTGACAATCAACTGCCGAAAAGAAATTAATTTTAAAAAACAATTTCAAAAAAGAACATCTTAACCCTGAGGTGGTTTCAGGTACCCATCCTCGTTCCCAACTCAGCAATGACCAACCTATACTACTTCATAATAGCTGTTATAATATTAAATCTGAATGTGGACAATTGCATCAAACATAGTCCCATTCATTTTGGACCCTGCTAGGACCCTATTATGCCTCTTCCGCCATCAGCACTGATTATAAAGGCGTATACCAGAAATATACGTGAGAACCAAGAAAGATTAAGTAACAGTTCGCAAAAAACTTATTTATTTTTCATTTGAAGCCTCAATGAGGCTTAGAAAATTAGGCCATTGGAGCGTACCCCCTTAGACGTTGTACCCCCCCCCCCCCCCCAAACACAAAGATCTACCAGCCCTCCTTAATAATACATCATCGTATTATAAAATAAAACCACTTCCGTCAAATAAAGCATAAAAAATAGTTGCCGGCAATAATTTTGTGTTATAAAAGGAGAGGTGTCACCTCGTATGTGCTCCCTTATGGATATTGACATGAAATCTCTCGTGAGTTCTGTGACTATTTTTGGTCTACGCTGTTAATATGAAAGTAAAGAGTTACAGTAACCCACAAGTGATTTGAATTTAGTCCGTATTGGAGGGTGACTGCCTCTTCCTCATCCCAGTGGCAGATCCATGGGGGCGATGCAACCCCCTAGCGTTGTTTAAAGTAGTGTAATTTAATTAATTAACCCAAGTTTGCTTTAATTAAAATTTTCATTAACGCAATTTTTTTCGGATCTACCTATTTTGTGCCCCCCCCCCCTAAGAAATTTTTTATCAGATCACTGTAATCCCCCCCCCCCTAAAAAAATCATGGATCCTCCCCTGCCTAATCCCAACCACCTCCTCATGGTCGTAGAAAATTCGATTGGAGATTTAGAGTTCTAGTCCTTTTTTTTAGTCGAAAGTGATTGGAGGACCAAACAACCCCAGTCCTAATGCTACTTTTAATATGTAACTACCACCCCTGAAATACTAAAACAAAAAGAGGTATAAAAACTCACTTTTCCGTGAATTATTTGACCAACGCCTAATTACATCCTTTTCAGATTTCAGATTTCAGATTTAGATTCAATCGGGTTTAATTAAAACAAATAGAAATAAATAAAAATAAATAAACTTCTCTGTGCAAAAAAATGCACGTTTAGTCCCTTGAAAAAAAAGTGATTCCTCCTAATCACGCTTTACGACTCTCGCTTTACTCCTCACCACAACCACATCCCTCAACAAAACAAATCACTATCTAAGAGATTCCCCCCATCCTCCCCAAAAGCACAGCTACCTTAACCATACAAAAAAAATCAATAAATAAAAAAAAAATCTATCTATTATTAATAAACTCTATTTAATGAATATTCAATAAGATATTTTTTCAAATTATTTTTAAAAGACCCAAGAGAGCTCCTACATCTCAGCTCTTGTGGAAGCATGCTCCACACTTTCGCGCACGCCACATCCGGTGCAAAATCCGACCGTACTTTAGGTGTTCGTCTCACCAGAAGGTTTGAGGCAGATCTCGTGTTCCTAGGATGCTGTTCCGATACCAACTGGAATAGACTGTGGAATGCTGATGGAAGTAATCCGGAGAAAAATTTAAAAACGATACTTAGCACGATAAATAATAAAGTGATTCACGGGAAAGAAAATCGTCCATATTTCCGATAATTTTCAGGGCATGTTTGTGGATTGAATCACGCCTTTTCAGGTGGGATGTAAATGTTGACTGCCAAATTGACACACAATACTGTAGATGAGGCTTGATAAGTGCATTATAAGGTAGACGAAGGGTTTTTTGAGGGAATGTGTGTTTCAGTTTCCTGATAATGCCAAGATTACGGGAGAGCTTCAGGTCCACAGCGTGGATGTGATGTACGAAGGATAACTTTTCGTCAAGGAGTACACCTAGGTACCTGGTACAGCCAGTTTTCGGTCGTCTGATCGTTCCTCGAGAAGTCGTTATTCCCGATATCTCTGGGCGAAGAGGTCCAATCCTTGAGAAGAAGGAGAGCGCAAGATTTGTCAACATTTATTACAAATCGATTGGCATCCATCCAAATATAAGTTTCTTCTAAGATTACCTCAAGTTTACTCTGGAGCGCTGACATGTCGGTGTCACAGGAGACCATTGTAGTGTCATCCGCGAACACCACAAGTTCATCCGATTCATGATCATTGCTCGAAATTTCTGGGTCGCAACATAACTTGCAGCACCGTGAAGTCCTGGAGTTAGGGTTCAGAACGCAACTTAGGTCATTCACATGAACCAGGAATATCAGTGGGCCTAAGATTGAGTCTTGCGGCACACCGAATTTGACAACGGTGTCATTCAGTGGATCATCTCCTATAAAAACACGTCGACTACTAAGGTAAGACCGGAACCATCGTAGAGCCTCTCCTCTAACCCCAATGTGCTCTATTTTACCTAATAGAATCCCATGATCCATACTGTCGAACGCTTTTTTTTTATGTCAAGCAAAATAGCAGCTGGCACAAGTCCCAGGTCAAGTGCTTTATTATGAATAGGCTTAGTGATGCCAGGACATCTTCCGTCGAGTGTCCTGGTCTGAATCCAAATGGCGTTGGTTAAGGAATCCCTTAGCTTCCAGAAAAGAGTAAAGTTGGTTCTTCATAGGTTTTTCGAACACTTTGGGAAAACACCGAAAGAATAGAGATGGGTCGAAAGTTAGACGGGTCATCCTGAGGGCCACCTTTGTGGAGGGGAATTATTCTTGCCTTCTTGAGAAGTGATGGAAACACGCCCTCTCCAAAGAGAGGTTTACCAAATGTGTTAAAGGTTGTACTACGGAGGGCAATACTGCCTTCAACACTTTAGTATGGACGCGGTCGAATCCCGAGGCAGATGCTCCCGTCAAGCCTTTGACAATCATCGAAACATCTTTCGAAGTTACAGGAATGAGTGCCATCGACTTGACACACGCTGGGCCAAAAAAGTTCCTGTAGGACTTTCTGGGGGGTAGCGCTGTGTTAGCCGTTTTTTCTCCAATTTTGGCGAAGAAGGTACAGAGAGCTTTTGCAACTTTTGCTGGTTCAGTCAAGGTTTCTCCATCAACCGTAATCGGGATGGTAGTTCAGGCTGTTGGTTATTCGGTCGTAACACTGAATTGACTGCCTTCAATACTTTCCTTCCATTCTTTCCATTTTCGGCTAGCCTTTGATTAAAGTAATCCCTTTAACATTTCTGAGAACAGACCGTAGGCATTTCTTATAAATTTCATAATTCCGCAGGCTAGCTACATTTGGTAGATTACGGTATTCCGCCCAAAGATTATTCTTTTTATTGATGCACCTGAGTAAACTTTCTGTAACCTGACGGGCAAATTTGTTCCTTTTTTCTTCTGCGTTTCTTTATTTTTTCTTTAAAATAACATGCTTCATATAGTGTTGTAAATGTACTGTGGAAATTTTCAAATCCTTCTTTCAGATCTTCTTTATCCATAACGCTATCCCAGGTCATTTTTTCCAATTTCTCGTTAAGTAACCGCAAGTTTTCTCACTCAAATCTACAACCGGATATCATCTCTAGTTTTTGAAATGACCTTGTTGCCTTTGATGTTTTGAAAACGGTACATAAGGGGAAGTTGTCTGACATGTCACTGAGGATTACTGAAGCCGAGAGTGGAGGTAGAGTAGAAAAAATATTGTCTATTAGCGAATGAGTACTCTCAGTTACTCTCGTTGGGATAGTTGTTGACGGGTAAAGATTAAATCCAGACATAAGAGTGAGAATATCATTAGCGCTATTAGTTAGGGGATAGGCTAGGTTGATGTTTAAATCACCCATGATGACCACATCATGATTCTGTTTTTCAATCATTTGGAGTCTTTCCAATAAATATTCCGTAAACGAAGAAACAGAACCTGACGGTGATCGGTAAATTTCTCCAACGATTACCTTCCGTTGTGAAGGAAGGGACATATCAAGAAAAAGTGACTCAAAAATACCTTCTATATTTCGAGTCAGTTTGCCATTAACACAGACTGGGTATTCACTCTTTGTGTAGATTGTCAATCTTCCTCGTGCTGACTCTTGTCTGTGTACGAAATTCGATGTATACCTGGGGATATCTACCAGGATGTCAGTCTGCCTCGACAGGAATGTTTCACACAGTCCAAGAACGTCAGGTCGTATTTGTTGGCACATGGTCATTACATCTGTCAGTGACGAACATAATCCTTGGCAGTTGAGCTGAACTATACTGAGGTGAGATTCAGAGCGTCCCAGGGGAATACTCATTAACTGAATATATTTACTTCAAGGAAATTCATTTTCACTAAAAAAAAAACAATCATTTTCATTACTAATTACTCTATCAAAAATTTCTTCCAAACTTAAGAATGACTTTTCTAACTGTTCTAATTTTTTTAGCTGCTGGCAAGATAGTGGGCCTTGGGGATGAAGACAAGGAACTCAAAACTTACCCAAAACTCTCTGGGGAATGTGGTCGCATCTTGGAGACAAACGGAGAGCCGTGAGAAATGCACACACCCGAATGAACTTCATTGAAACTGCAACAAAAAACTGATGTAAACAAACATGGATTAACACAAGGAACACAGAAAATTGGAAAATAAAACATTTCTGGAAAACAAATCACTCATTTCGGCAAGCGGCAAAAAAACTAATTCATCAATGACAATCTTTTCCGTTTCCCGCTGCTGTAGCCCCAATAACAAATAGTAAAAAAAAATAAATAAAAAAATAAATAAAAAAAGACTCTCAACTAATTTTATCATATTTTTCCTTCATCTCTTTGACTACAGCAGGCGGAAGACTATCAGACATCAACAAACAAATCACACTAAAATCATTTCAAGCATCAAAGTCGGTATCGTCCGGTTTGGTGGGTACTGCCAATTTTAGCGGATCAAAGCAATCATCTTGAGATTTAGTCCATTGTAAATTTCGTGACTTTTTTACCTCTAACCACAGTCTTATTCCTCACCGAACAACACGAGTTTCTGCAACCTTTTCTGCTGCCAATTTAGAACTTTTCAGCTTGTACCCGAGCGCTAGTAATCTTTTCTTCGTTTACCGAGCTCAGCTGGCAAGTCTGTTGACACACTGAAACCCGTTTTTTTCAGCTTTCGACATTCTTTCATAATAGCTGAGCGTTCAGTGTCTGAAAGGGCTAATAAAGATAGGCTCGATAGCTTTCTGCTCTTGTGAATTACTTCGAAGGCTCGGCCCAGTTCCAGATTGGGAGGGAGCCGTCTTCTTAGAAATACGATACAATGTACCCATACTTAGCTGATCAGCATCTGTAATTCCAAGCTTAGACTGAAAAAATGTCACTACAGTTTCTCGGAGAATTTTTGTTCCTTGCGGAGCTTCAACACCGTGAATAAGAATGTTGTTTCTTCGAGCGTACATCTCCGATCGCAGAGCAGTAGTCTTGACATGAACCAGCTCAGTCCTTAGAAATTTATTTTCTGCTCTCAGTACTTTATTTTCATTTTGAAGCTTTGAAATCAAACTTTGAAGCTCGTCCATACGGCGGTCAAAATGGTCTTTCGTCACTGACATATTGCTACCAAATAATACCGCACTGCCTAAATAAAACTAGAAAAACATTGAGTGAGACATACACGCAAGGGCCCCTTTTATGTAATAAATCCAGTTATCACTCGGGGCCCACTCTCGTCAAAAAGAAAATTCTCCAAAAACCAGCTTGCAGTATCCTTTCAGTATAACACTGTTAAATTTTGGTATAGTATCCTTTCACTTTAACACTGCGATTTTTTTTTAATACGAATTCATTCACTCGGCACGGAGAACCTCTCTGCGTGAATGCTCGCAGGTAACTCATCCTTTTGTTATTACTAAGGAAATCTGATCAACATTTTGAGGTACCTATTTTGTACTTTCTCAGTGGCTGCACAATCTTTGGCTGGGGAAATTTTCTAGGAGAGAGGAAGGGTAATTGTTCTTTGAGGGACATGGGGGGATTTTCCAGAGGTTGAAAATTTATACTGGGGTATGTTCAGCTGGGTTTATTTTCCGGGGAGGGGTGAATGCCAGCTCCAGATAGATTATAGCAAATTATTATATGAGAGTAATGACCAGAAAATATGTGCAAAGAAAATGACTAGAAAACCGATCAACATGTTGAGGTACCTATTTTATACTTTCTCAGCGGCTGCTCAATCTTTGGCTGGGGAATTTTCTATGAGAGGAGGAGGGTAATTTTTGTTCGAGGGACTTGGGGAGGGGGTATTTTTAATAGGGAGGACATTTCTACAGGGGTATGTTCAGCTGTTTTATTTTACGGGGGGGGGGGGGGGGGGGTAAATGCCAGCTCCGGACAGACTATAGTAAATCATTATATGAGAGTAATCATTAGAAAATTCGTGCAAAGTAAATGGCTAGAAAATTAGAAAACGCCTAGTTTTCAATATACTCTCAGTTTTCCAAACTCTTCAAACATAGAGAAGTATCGATAAAAAAATTCATAAACTACGAATGAAGCAGTTACACGAAACTAATCTACGATAAAACTACAATAACTACAAAGCATAATATATGCGTCAGGGAAGAGCTAAGGCTTAGGAGAATTTGATCTTCGACATTTTAAGAACTTAATTTAAATATTTAATTTAGGTTGAGCTCGAAGAACCAAAATGTAATGGGCTGCAAGTAAAACTCACTAGATTGTAGTATTTAATATTTCAAATCCTTATCAATGATCGAGCACCATTCGAGGTACCTATTCATGGATATAATTGTAATCAGCGGGTTTATATGACTTTATATGACTTGAAACTGCTTTCAGATTGTATGAAACAGATGTGTCATTGAGATGTCTCATTCTTAGGTTTTGGTGCTTGAACATATTCTAGTTGATGAAACTCCTTTCGGGACTGGATCTAAGTTCCTGATGATTATTTGTCGTTATGTTGCTTCAATTCAGGCGAATTAAATGAAGAGTCTCGATGTTCCCGATTCCAGTTCAAACTGTTTGAACAAGGTTATTTATAAGATACTCAATGAAAAAATACATTTCATACTCAAATATAAGTGGATTTGTCTCTGACAATGCCAGTTTAATTTTAGGCAAACAGAAGAATCTGGCCACTTTAATTAAAACTGATTTGCCTTGGCCTTTCATAATTGGTCGTGTTTGTCATTCGTTTTAGCTCTATTTCTCTGCGGCTGCATTCAACTTTCATCTGAAATTGCGCAATTCAGTCTTGACATCTATAATTACACTTCAGGAAGTGCAAAGTGACAAGCAGAGCTGAAAAAATCTCAGTATCTTCTACAGACTGTGAGCATCAGCCTCTCTATCATTGCACAACAAAATAGTTAGTGTTTGAATCAGTTGCCAACCGCTTGATTGAGCAATGGATGGTACTCATTGATTTTTTTAAGATACCATTCTTAGAAGGAAAGAACATCAGTGCTGTAAATCTTTATTTGGGTTTTGTAAATCCTAAACTAAAATTGTTATATTTGTCTTATATATGTGTTCTTGTTAATGGACTAAACGTCAGATCTCTGAGTGCAGCCGTAAAAGTCTTGAAATTACAGTCTAGCATTTCGTCCTTTGTTAAACACATAGCATCTAATTTTCTTAGCGAAAGTCCCCTGAGACCTGAGAAACTTCAAGAGAAAACAGATATTCATTTCGGTGCAGAATGTCAACTATTCTAGCTTGAAAACATCGAAAAGGGTGTAGTAAAGGAGCATTATGTGGAAGAGGTAAAAAAAAACTTTTTATTTTTATTTCAAGCTCCAAACCGAGACATGATTGCGAATCAACCCAAAAGTTCTGTTGTTGGATCTAGTTAACATTCTTTCTCCAAGCGTTGCAAAGTTTGGGGAAATGAAGTCATCTGTCGCTCTGTTTACATGTTTGTACACACATGTGTGTACATGTGTGTATATGTGTGTAAATATGTGTACATGTGTGTACACACATGTGTGTACATGTGTGTACATGTTTGTGCATGTGTATACATGTGTTTACATGTGTGTAAATGTTTGTACATGTGTGTACAAACATGTGTGTAAACACACAAACATTTGCACACATGTAAACACATGTCCACAAATGTGTGTACATGTGTGTACATGTGTGTACATGTCTGTACACACATGTTCATACACGTACAAACATGTACATGTCACACACATGTGTACACACATGTGTGACATGTGTGTACATGTGTACATACATGTGTGTACATGTGTGTACATGTGTGTACATGTGTGTACATGTCTGTACACACATGTTCACACACGTACAAACATGTACACACATGTACACACATGTGTGTTCATGTGTGTATATATGAGTGTACATATGTGTAAATGTGTTTAAGTGTGTGTACATGTGTGTACACACATTTGTGTACATGTATGCACATGTGTGTACACACATGTTTGTACATGTGTACATGTGTGTACATGTGTGTACATGTGTGTGCATGTGTGTGTGTAATGTGTGTACCTGTGTGTATATGGGTTTACATGTGTGTACATGTGTGTAAAAACATGTGTTTACATGTGTGTACATGTGTGTAAATGTGTGTACATGTGTGTACATGTTCGTACATGTGTGTACATGTTCGTACATGTGTGTACATGTGTGTACATGTGTGTACATGTGTGTATAAATGTGTGTACATGTGTGTACAAACATTTGCACACATGTACATGTATGCACAAATGTCCACAAATGTGTGTACATGTGTGTACATGTGTGTACATGTGTGTGTGCATGTGTGTAAATGTGTGTGCATGTGTGTAAATGTGTGTACCTGTGTGTATATGGGTTTACATGTGTGTACATGTGTGTAAAAACATGTGTTTACATGTGTGTACATGTGTGTAAATGTGTGTACATTTGTGTACATGTTCGTACGTGTGTGTACATGTTCGTACATGTGTGTACATGTGTGTATATGTGTGTACACACATGTTTGTACATGTTGTACATGTGTGTACAAACATTTGTACACATGTAAACACATGTCCACAAATGTGTGTACATGTGTGTACATGTTTGTACATGTGTGTGTGCATGTGTGTAATGTCTGTACACACAAGTTCACACACGTACAAACATGTACACACACTTGTGTGTTCATGTGTCTATTGAGTGTAGATATGTGTACATGTGTTTAAATGTGTGTACATGTGTGTACACACATTTGTGTACATGTATGCACATGTGTGTACATTTGTTTACATGTGTGTACATGTGTACATGTGTGTACATGTGTGTGCATGTGTGTAAATGTTTGTGTACCTGTGTGTATATGGGTTTACATGTGTGTACATGTGTGTAAAAACATGTGTGTACATGTGTGTACATGTGTGTAAATGTGTGTACATGTGTGTACATGTTCGTACGTGTGTGTACATGTTGTACATGTGTGTACATGTGTGTACATGTGTGTATATGTGTGTACACACATGTAAATGTGTACATGCATATGCACATGTGTGTACATGTGTGTACATGTGTGTACATATGTGTACATCTGTGTACATATGTGTACACACATGTGTGTACATGAGTGTACATGTTTGTACATGTTACATGTACTTGTGTGTACATGTGTGTACATTTGTATACATGTGTGTACACACATGTGTGTACATGCATATACATGTGTGTACATGTGTGTACATGTGTGTACATGTGTGCACATCTGTGTACATATGTGTACACACATGTTGTACATGAGTGTAAATGTTTGTACAGGTGTGTACATGTGTGTATGTGTGTAAATGTGTGTACATGTGTGTACATGTGTGTACTTGTGTTTACACACATATGTGTACATGTGTGTACATGTTTGTACATGTGTACATGCGTTTACATGTGTGTACATGTGTGTACATATGTTTACAAGTTTGTACATGTGTGTGCATGTGTGTACACACATGTGTGTACATGTGTTTACAAGTGTGTAAAAAGTGTGTACATATGTTTGCATGTGTTTACATGTGTTTATATGTGTGTACATGTGTGTACATGTGAGTACACCCATGTTTGTACATGTGTGTACATGTGTGTACATGTGATTACATGTGTGTATATGTGTGTACATGTGTGTACACACATGTGTGTACATGTGTGTACATGTGTGCAAATGTGTTTACCCGTGTGTACATGTGTGTTTTTAAACATATGTGTGTACAAGTGTGTACATGTGTTTACATGTGTGCACATGCATGTGCATGTGTGTATATGTTGTTTACATGTGTGTACATGTGTGTACACGTGTGCACATCTTTGTATATGTGTGTACACACATGTGTGTACATGTGTGTACAGGTGTGTACATTAATGTACATGTGTGTACACACAAGTGTGTACACGTGTGTACATGTGTGTTACATGTGTGTACATGTGTATACATGTGTGTACATCTTTGTACATGTGTGTACATGTGTGTACATGTGTTACATGTTTGTACATGTGTTTACATGTGTGTACACACATGTGTGTACATTTGTGTACATGTGTGTGTGCATGTGTTTACATGTGTTTCCATGTGTGTACATGTCTGTACATGTGTTTACATGTGTTTACACACATGTTTGTACAAGAGTGTACATGTGTGTACATTTGATTACATGTGTGTACATGTGTGTAAATTTGTGTACATGTGTGTGCATGTGTGTACATGTGTGTACATGTGTGTACATGTTTGTATTATGTGTACATGTGTGTACATGTGTTTAAATGTGTGTACATGTGTGTACACACATGTACACACATATACACACATGTACACACATGTGTGTACATGTGTGTACACACATCTACACACATTTTCACACATGTACAAACATGTACACACATATGTGTACATGTTTTCAAATGTGTGTACACATGTGTTTACATGCGTGTACAAGTGTTTACATGTGTGTACACACATGTGTGTACATGTGTTTACATGTGAGAACATATGTGTAAACACATGTACACACATGTCCGCACATGTGTGTAGATGTGTTTACATGTGTTTACTTGTGTGTACATGTATGTACGTGTGTGTACAAACATGTGTGTACATGTGTGTACATGTGTTGTGCATGTGTGTAAATTTGTGTACATTTGTTTACATGTGTGTACATGTGTGTACACACATGTGTGTACATATTTGTGCTTGTGTGTACATGTGTGTACATGTGTGTGCATGTGTTTACATATGTGTGTACATGTGTTTACATGTCTGTACATGTGTGTACACACATATTTGTACATGTGTGTACACACATGTTTGTACATGTGTGTTTACGTGTGTGTACACATGTTTGTACATGTGTGTTTACGTGTGTGTATACATACATGTGTGTACATTTGTGTACATGTGTGTTCTTGTGTTTACACACATGTACACACATATACACACATGTAAACTTATGTACACATATGTGTGTACATGCATGTACATGTGTGTACATGTGTCTACATGTGTGTACATGTGTTTACATGTGTGTACATGGGTGTACATGTGTGTAGATGGGTGTACACACATGTTTGTTTCTACATGTGTGTATATGTGTTTACATATTTGTACATTTGTGTACATGTGAGTACACACATGTGTGTACATGTGTGTACATGTATGTACATGTTTGTACATGTGTGTACATGTGTTTACATGTGTGTACATGTTTGTACATATGTGTACTTGTGTGTACACACATGTATAAACATGTGTGTACATGTGTGTACGTTTGTGTACATGTGTTTACGTTTGTGTACATGTATGTACATGTGTGTACATGTGTGTGCATGTGTGTATATGTATGTACACACATGTGTGTACATGTGTGTACATGTTTGTAAATATGTGTACATGTGTTTAAATGTGTGTACATGTGTGTACACACATGTACACACATATACACACATGTGTACATGTGTGTACATGTGTGTACATGTTTTCAAATGTGTGTACACACATGTGTGTACATGCGTGTACATGTGTTTACATGTGTGTACACACATGTGTGTACATGTGTGTAAACACATGTACACACATGTCCGCACATGTGTGTAGATGTGTTTACATGTGTTTACTTGTGTGTACATGTATGTACATGTGTGTACAAACATGTGTGTACATGTGTTTACATGTGTGTGTATGTGTATACATTTGTGTACATGTGTTAACATGTGTGTACGTGTGTGTACACACATGTGTGTACATGTTTGTGCTTGTGTATACATGTGTGTACAAGTGTGTGCATGTGTTTACATGTATGTACATGTGTGTACATGTCTGTACATGTGTGTACACACATGTTTGTACATGTGTGTATACACACATGTTTGTACATGTGTGTTTACGTGTGTGTTTACATGTGTACATGTGTGTACACGTTTGTGTGTACATGTGTGTACGTTTGTGTACATGTGTGTACATTTGTGTACATGTATGTACATGTGTGTACATGTGTATACATGTGTGTACATGTGTGTACATGTGTGTACATGTTTGTGCTTGTGTGTACATGTGTGTACATATTTTGTACATGTGTGTTTACATGTGTGTACATGTGTGTACATGTCTGTACATGTGTGCACACACATGTTTGTACGTGTGTTTACACACATGTTTGTACATGTGTGTACGTGTGTGTAAATGTGTGTACATGTGTGTACGTTTGTGTACATGTGTGTACGTTTGTGTACATGTATGTATACATGTGTGTACATGTGTGTACATGTGTGTACATGTGTGTACATGTGTACATACATGTGTGTACACACACAAGTGTGTACATGTGTGTACATGTGTGTACAGACTTGTGTCTACAGTTGTATAAACACATGTGTGTACATGTGTGTACATGTGTGTACATTTGTGTACACACATGTGTGTACATGTGTGTACACACATGTGTGTACATGTGTGTACATGTGTGTACAGTGTGTCTACATGTGTGTAAACACATGTGTGTACATGTGTGTACATGTGCTTGTGTGTACATGTGTGTACATGTTTGTGCATGTGTTTTACATGTGTGTACATGTGTGTACATGTCTGTACATGTGTGTACACACATGTTTGTACATGTGTGTGTACACAAATGTGTGTACATGTGTGTTTACGTGTGTGTAAATGTGTGTACATGTGTGTACGTTTGTGTACATGTGTGTACGTTTGTGTACATGTATGTATATGTGTGTACATGTGTGTACATGTGTGTGTCATGAGTTTGCATTTGTGTACATGTGTGTACACACATGTGTGTACATGTGTGTACATGTGTGTACAGACATGCGTGTCTACATGTGTGTAAACACATGTGTGTACATACATGTGTACATGTGTGTACATTTGTGCACACACATGTGTGTACATGTGTTTACATGTGTGTACATGTGTGTACACATGAGTGTACATGTGTGTACTTGTGTGTGTTCATGTGTGTACATGTGTGTACACACATGTACACACATATACACACATGTAAACTTATGTACACATATGTTAGTACATGCATGTACATGTGTGTACATGTGTCTACATGTGTGTACATGTGTTTACATGTGTGTACATGTGTGTACACGTGTTTACATATGTGTACATGTGTGTACATGTGAGTACACACATGTGTGTACATGTGTGTACATGTTTGAGCATGTGTGTACATGTGTTTACATGTGTGTACATGTTTGTACATATGTGTACTTGTGTGTACACACATGTATAAACATGGTGTGTACATGTGTGTACGTTTGTGTACATGTATGTACATATGTGTACATGTGTGTACATGTGTGTACATGTGTGTACATGTGTGTACACACATGTGTGTACATGTGTGTACACACATGTGTATACATGTGTGTACAGACATGTGTGTCTGTGTACATGTGTGTATGTGTGTACACATGTGTGTACATGTGTGTACATGTGTGTATGTGTACATGTGTGTACATGTGTGTACACACATGTGTGTACATGTGTGTACATGTGTGTACTTGTGTGTGTACAGTATGTACATGTGTCTACATGTGTGTATACACATGTGTGTACATGTGTGTACATATGTGTACATGTGTGTACATGTGTGTACACACATGTGTGTACATGTGTGTACATGTGTTTACATGTGTGTGTATCTATGTTTACACACACATATGTGTGCATGTCTGTACATGTGTGTACACAAATGTGTTTACATGTGTGTACATGTGTGTACATGTATGTACATATGTTTGTACATGTGTGTACATGTGTGTGTACATAAGTGTACATGTGTGCACATGTGTGTACATGTGTTTACAGGTGTGTACATGTGTTTACATGTGTGTAAATGTGTGTACATGTGTGTAAATGTGTGTAAATATGTGTACTTGTTTGTACATGTTTGTATATGTGTGTACACACATGTACACACAGGTACACACATGTACACACATGTGTGTATATATATGTACATGTGTTCACACGTTTGTACATGTGTGTACATTTGTGTACATGTGTGTGCATAAGTGTACATCTGTGTACACACATGTACAGACATTTACACACATGTTTGTACATGTGTGTACATGTGTGTACATATGTGTACATGTGTGTACATGTGTGTACATGTGTGTACACACATGTCTGTACATGTTTGTACATGTGTGTACACACGTGTCTGTGTAACATGTTTTTACATGTGTGTACATGTGTGTACATTGTGTGTACATGTGTGTACATTTTGTGTAAATGTGTGTACATACATGTGTGTACATGTGTATACATGTATGTACATGTGTGCACATGTGTGTACATGTGTGTACATTTGTGCACATGTGTGTACATGTGTGTACATGTGTGTACATGTTTATATTTGTGTACACACATGTGTGTACATGTGTGTACATGTGTGCACATGTGTGTACATGTGTGCACATGATGTGTACATGTGTGTACATGTGTGTACATATTTATACATGTGTGTACATGTGTGTACATGTGTGTACATGTGTGAACATATGTTTACATTTGTGTATATGTGTGTACATGTGTGTACATGTGTGTGTACACACATGTGTGTACATGTTTGTACATGTGTGTACATATATGTACATGTGTATACATGTGTGTACATGTGTGTACATGTGTGTACACACATATGTGTAAATGTGTGTACATATGTGTGTACATGTGTGTACATGTGTGTATACACATGTGTACATGTGTGTGTATATGAGTGTACATGTGTGTACACACATGTAGACACATGTAAACACATGTGTGTACATGTGTGTATATGTGTGTACATGTGTCTACACATATGTGTGTACATGTGTGTACATGTTTGTACATGTGTGTACATTTGTTTACATTTATGTACATGTGTGTACATGTGTGCACATGTGTTTTACATGTGTGTGACATGTGTGTACATATGTGTAAATGTGTGTACCTGTGTGTACACACGTGTGTACATGTGTGTACATGTGTGTACACAATGTACACACATGTAAACACATGTCTGTACATTTGTGTACATGTGTGTACATGTGTGTACACAAGTGTGTGTACATGTGTGTACACACATGTACACACATGTAAACACATGTGTGTACATGTCTATGTATGTGTGTGTACATGTGAGTACATGTGTGTACATATGTGTGTTACATGTGTGTACATGTGTGTACACACATGTACACATATTTACAGATATGTACAAACATGTGTGTACATGTATGTACATGTGTGTACATGTGTTTACATGTGTGTACATGTGTTTATTATGTGTGTACATGTGTGTACATGTGTGTTACATGTATGTACATGTGTGTACATGTTTTTGTACATGTGTGTACATGTGTTTACATGTGTGTACACACATTTGTGTACATGGTGTACAAGTGTGTACATACTGGTGTGTGTACATGTGTGTACATGTTTAAATGTGTGTACTTGTGTGTACACACATGTACACACATGTAAACACATGTGTGTACATGTGTGTACATGTCATGTACACACACTGTGTACACTCATGTACACACATTTATAGATATGTACAAACATGTGTGTACATGTATGTACATGTGTGTACATGTGTGTACATGTGTGTACATGTTTTTACATTATGTTGTGTACATGTGTGTACATGTATGTAAATGTGTGTACATGTTTTTACATGTGTGTACATGTGTGTACACACATTTGTGTACATGTGTGTACATGTGTGTACATACTGGTGTGTACATGTGTGTACATGTGTGTACATATGTTTAAATGTGTGTACTTGTGTGTACACACATGTACACACATATGTGTATATGTTTGTACATGTGTATACACGTGTGTACATGTGTGTACATGTGTGTACATGTGTGTACATGTGTGTATATGTGTGTACATGTGTGTACACACATGTGTGTACATTTGAGTATATGTGTGTACATGTGTGTACATGTGTTTGTACATGTTTGCACATGTGTGTACATTTTTGTACATGTGTTGCACATGTGTGTACATGTGTGTTCATGTGTGTACAAGTGTGTACATGTGTGTAAATGTGTGTAATTGTGTTTACATGTGTGTACATGTGTGTGTACAAGTGTGTACATGTGTGTACATGTGTATACATGTGTTTACATATGTATACATGTGTGTATATGTGTGTACATGTGTGTACATGTGTGTAAATGTGTGTACATGTGTGTACATGTGTGTACATGAGTGTGTACATGTGTGTACATGTGTGTACACGTGTGTACATGTGTGTATACATGTGTGTACATGTGCGTACATGTGTGTACATGTGTACATGTGTGTACAAGTTTGTACATGTATGTACAAAGTTTGTGTACACACATGTACACACATGTGTGTACATGTTTTTACATGTTTATACATGTGTGTAAATGTGTGTACATGTGTGTACATGTGTGTACATCTGTGTACAAAAATGTGTGTACATGTGTGTATATGTGTGTACAATGTGTGTACATGTGTTTACATGTGTGTACATGTGTGTGTGTACATGTGTGTAAACACATGTTCACAAATTAACACGTTTGTACACACATGTACACATATGTGTGTACATTTGTGTACATGTGAGTACATGTGTTTACATGTGTGTATATGTGTGTACATGTGTACATGTGTACACATGTGTACATGTGTGTACAGGTGTGTAAATGTGTGTACTTGTGTACACCACATATGTGTACATGTGTTTGAACGTGTGTACATTTGTGTACATATCTGTACATGCCCATGTGTGTACATGTGTGTACAAGTTTGTAAATGTGTGTACATGTGTGTAAACACATATGTGTTTACACATGTTTTTACATGTATGTACATGTGTGTACATGTGTGTACAAACATGTTACACACATGCACACACATGTACACACATGTACACACATAAGTGTACCTCTGTGTACACGTGTGTACATGTGTGTACACACATGTTTTTACACGTGTGTACATGTGTGTACATTTGTGTACATGTGTGTACATGTGTGCACATGTGTGTACATGTGTGACACATGTGTGTACATGTGTTTGTACATGTGTTTACATGTGTGTATATGTGTGTACATGTGTGTACATGTGTGTACATGTGTGTAAACATGTGTGTACATGTGTGTACATGTGTGTACATGTGTGTACATGTGTGTACATGTTGTGTACATGTGTGTGTACACACATGTACAAACATGTAAACACATATACACACATGTACACACATGTGTACATGTTTGTACACATGTACAAAAATTTGTACATGTGTGTACAAGTGTGTACATGTGTGTGCATGTGTGTACATGTGTGTACATGTGTGTTTACATGTGTGTACACACATGTTTCTACATGTGTGTACATGTGTATACACATGTACATGTGTGTACATGTGTGTACATGTGTATGCATGCATATACATGTGCGTAAATGTGTGTACATCTGTGTACACACATGTGTGTACATGTGTGTACATGTGTGTAGACACATGTGTGTACATGTGTGTACATGTTTACAAGTAAAAACTTGTAACACATGTAAAAACATGTACACACATGTACACACATGTACACACATGTGTGTACATGTTTGTACATGTGTGTATATGTGTGTGTACATGTGTGTACATGTGTGTACATTTGTGTACATATGTGTATATGTGTGTAAATTTGTGTACTTGTGTTTACATGTGTGTATATGTGTGTACACATATGTGTGTACATGTGTTTACATGTGTGTGACATGTGTGTACATTTGTGTACATGTGTTTATATGTGTTTACATGTGTGTACATGTGTATACATGTGTGTACACACATGTACATACATGTACAGACATGTACACATGTACTTGTAGACACATTTACATGTAGACACATGTGTGTACATGTGTGTACATGTGTGTACACACATGTACAGACATGTACAAATGTATATGTAGACACATGTACATGTAGACACATGTTTGTACATTTGTGTGTACATGTGTTTACATGTGTGTACATGTGTGTACATGTGTGTACATGTGTTTAAATGTGTGTACATGTGTGTATATGTGTCTGCATGTGTGTACATGTGTGTACATTTGTGTACATGTGTGTATATGTGTGTACAAGTGTGTACACACATGTGTGTACTTGTGTGTACATGTGTGTACATGTATGTACATGTGTGTACATGTGTGTACATGTTTACACATGTGTGTATAATGTGTGTACATGTGTGTATATGTGTGTACATGTGTGTACATGTGTGTACATGTGTGTACATGTGCGTAAATGTGTGTATATGTGTGTACATGTGTGAACACGTGTGTATATGTGTGTATACATGTGTGTACATGTGTGTACATGTGTACATGTGTACATGGTGTACACACATGTTTGTACATGTGTACAAGTTTGTACATGTATGTACAGATGTGTACACATGTGTGTACATGTTTGTACATGTTTATACATGTATGTAAATGTGTGTACATGTGTGTTCATGTGTGTACATGTGTGTGTACACAAATGTGTGTACATGTTTGTACATGTGTGTACATGTGTGTACATGTGTGTAAACACATTTTGTACAAATGTAACACCTTTGTACAAACATGTACACATATGTGTGTACATTTGTACATGTGAGTACATGTGTTTACATGTGTGTACATGTGTGTACATGTGTGTACATGTGTTACATGTGTGTACAGGTGTGTAAATGTGTGTACTTGTGTACACCACATATGTGTACATGTGTTTGAACGTGTGTACATTTGTGTGCATGTGTGTAAACACATGTGTGTACATGTGTGTAAATGTGTGCACATGTGTGTACATGTGTGTACATGTTTTTAAATGTGTCTACATGTGTGTACATGTGTGTACATTTGTGTACACATATGTGTGTACATGTGTGTACATGTGTGTACATGTGTGTACACACATGTACAAACATGTAAACACATATACACACATGTCCACATATGTACACACATGTACAAACATGTATGTACATGTGTGTACACATGTCTGTACAAGTGTGTACATGTGTGTGCATGAGTGTACATGTGTGTACATGTGTACACACATGTTTCTACATGTGTGTACATGTGTATACATCTGTGTACAAGTGTGTACATGTGTATGCATGCATATACATGTGCGTAAATGTATGTACATCTGTGTACAGACATGTGTGTACATGTTTGTACATTTGTGTAGACAAATGTGTGTACATGTGTACAAATATGTAAACACATGTAAAAACATGTACACAATGTACACACATGCATGTACATGTTTGTACATGTGTGTACATGTGTGTACAGATGTGTGTACATGTGTGTACATTTGTGTACATATGTGTGTACATGTGTGTACATGTGTTTACATGTGTGTATATTTGTGTACACACATGTGTGTACATGTGTTTACATGTGTGTACAAGTGTATACATTAGTGTACATGTGTTTATATGTGTTTACAAGTGTGTACATGTGTATACATGTGTGTACACACATGTACATACATATACACACTTGTAAACACATATAAACACATGTACACTAATGTATACACTTGTGAATGTTAAACACATATGTGTGTACACACATGTGTGTACTTATGTGTACATGTGTGTACATGTGTGTACATGTGTGTACATGTGTGTACATGTGTGTGTACATGTGTTTACATGTGTGTATACGTATGTGTCTATATGTGTGTACATGTGTGTAAATGTGTGTGCATGTGTGTACACACATTTCTGTACATGTGTGTACATGCGTGTACATGTTTGTACATGCTTGTACATGTTTGTACATGTGTTTACATGTGTGTACATATGTATACATGTGTACATGTGTGTACATGTGTGTACATGTGTCTAGACATATGTGTGTACATGTGTGTACATGTTTGTACATGTGTGTACATGTGTTTACATGTATGTACATATGTGTACATGTGTGCACATGTGGTTAAATGTGTGTACATGTGTGTACATGTGTGTACATGTGTGTACATGTGTGTACATGTGTGTACATGTGTGTACATGTGTGTAAATGTGTGTACATGGCTTTACATGTGTGTACATGTGTTTACATGTCTGTAAACACATGTGTGTACATGTGTGTACATGTCTGTACATGTGTGTACATGTGTGTACATTGTGTGTAAATGTGTGTACACACACGTGTGTACATGTGTGTACCTGTGTGTACATGTGTCTTTATGTGTGTATGTGTGTGTACATGTGTGTACATGTGTGTATATGTGTGTACATGTGTGTACTTGTGTTTACATGTGTGTATATGTGTGTACACATATGTGTGTACATGTGTTTACATGTATGTACATGTGTGAAATTTGTGTACATGTGTTTACATGTGTGTTACATGGGTGTACATGTGTATACATGTGTGTACACACATGTACATACATGTACAGACATGTACACATGTACTTGTAGACACATGTTACATGTAGACACATGTGTGTACATGTGTGTACATGTGTGTACACACATGTACAGACATGTACAAATGTATATGTAGACACATGTACATGTAGACACATGTTTGTACATTTGTGAACATGTGTTTACATGTGTGTACATGTGTGTACATGTGTGTACATGTGTTTACATGTGTGTACATGTGTGTATATGTGTCTGCATGTGTGTACATGTGTGTACATTTGTGTACATGTGTGTATATGTGTGTACAAGTGTGTACACACATGTGTGTACTTGTGTGTACATGTGTGTACATGTATGCACATGTGTGTACATGTGTGTACATGTTTATACATGTGTATAACATGTGTACATGTGTGTACATGTGTGGACATGTGTGTACATGTGTGTACATGTGTGTACATGTGTGTACATGTGTGTACATGTGTGTACATGTGTGTGTACACGTGTGTATATGTGTATACATGTGTGTACATGTGTGTACATGTGTTGTACATGTGTACATGTACACACATGTGTTGTACATGTGTTTACAAGTTTGTACATGTATGTACAGATGTGTACACACATGTGTGTACATGTTTGTACATGTTTATACACATGTATGTACATGTGTGTACATGTGTGTACATGTGTGTACATGTGTGTACATGTGTACACAAATGTGTGTACATGTTGTACATGTGTGTACATGTGTGTACATGTGTGTAAACACATTTTCCCAAATTAACACCTTTGTACACACATGTACACATATGTGTGTACATTTATGTACATGTGTACATGTACATGTGTTTACATGTGTGTATCTGTGTGTACATGTGTGTACATGTTTACATGTGTGTACAGGTGTGTAAATGTGTGTACTTGTGTACACCACATATGTGTACATGTGTTTTGAACGTGTGTACATTTGTGTACATGTGTGTAAACACATGTGTGTACATGTGTGTAAATGTGTGCACATGTGTGTACATGTGTGTACATGTTTTTAAATGTGTCTACATGTGTGTACATGTGTGTACATTTGTGTACACATATGTGTGTACATGTGTGTACATGTGTGTACATGTGTGTACACACATGTACAAACATGTAAACACATATAAAACATACACACATGTACACACATATGTACACACATGTACAAACATGTGTGTACATGTCTGTACAAGTGTGTACATGTGTGTACATGAGTGTACATGTGTGTACAGTGTGTACATACATGTTTTCTACATGTGTGTACATGTGTATACATGTGTGTACAAGTGTGTACATGTGTATGCATGCATATACATGTGCGTAAATGTATGTACATGTGTGTACAGACATGTGTGTACATGTGTGTACATTTGTGTAGACACATGTGTGTGTACATGTGTACAAATATGTACATGTGTGAAAACATGTACACAAATGTACACACATGCATGTACATGTTTGTACATGTGTGTACATGTGTTTACATATGTGTACATGTGTGTAAATTTGTGTACAAGTGTGTACATGTGTGTACATGTGTGTAAACACATGTGTGTACATGTGTGCATACATGTGTACATTTGTGTACCTGTGTAAATTTGTGTACATGTGTGTACATGTGTGTACAACTGTGTGTACATATGTGTACATGTGTGTACATGTGTGTACAAGTGTGTACATGTGTGTACATGTGTGAACATTTGTGTACATGTGTGTACATGTACATTTTTCTACATGTACTTGCGTACATGTCAGTACATGTGTGTACATGATGTGCAAACATGTTCAAACATGTACACACATGTACACACATGTGTGTACAAGCATGTACACACATGTACAAACATTGTGTAAAAACATGTACATGTGTGTGTACATGTGTGTACATGTACATGTGTCTACATGTACATGTGTACATGACTGTACATGTTTGTACATGAGTGTACACACATGTATACACATTTAGACACATATACACACATGTGTACACACAGGTACACACATGTACACACATGTGTGTACACACATGTACACACATGAAAACACATGTAAACACATGTACACACATGTACACACATGTACATACATGTGAACACATGTACACACATGTACACACATGTGTGTACACATGTACACACATGTACACACATGTACTCACATAACACACACATGTACACACATGTACACACATGTACACACATGTACACACATATGCACACAGTGTGTACATGTGTGTACAAATGTACACACAGGTACACACACACACTGTGTGTACACATGTACACAAATTTACACACATGTACAAATTGTACACACATGTACACACATGCACAAATGCACACATTTACGCACATGTACAGTCATGTACACACATGTACACACATGTGTGTACACATGTACACAAATTTACACACATGTACACACATGTACAAACATGTACACACATGTGTGTACATGTGTGTACATGTGTGTAAATGTTTGGACATGTGTGTACATGTTTGTAAATGTGTGTACATTTGTGTACATGTGTGTACATTGCGTACATGTGTGTGTACATGTGTGTACATGTTGTACACACATTGTGTATGTGTGTACATGTGTATACATTTACACATGTGTATACATTTGTGTACATGTGTGTACCTGTGTGTACATGTGTGTACATGTGTGTACATGTGTGTACACACCTGTGTACATGTGTGTATATTTGTGTACATGTGTGTACATGTTGTGTACATGTGTGTACATGTGTGTACACAAGTGTGTACATGTGTGTACATGTGTGTACATGTGTTTACATGTGTGACATGTGTGTACATGTGTGTACAATATGTGTACATGTGTGTACAAGTGTGTACATGTGTGTACATGTGTGTACATTTTTGTACATGTGTGTACAATGTTTGTGAATGTGTTTACATGTGTGTACATGTGTGTACATGTGTTTACATGTGTGTACACACAAGTGTGTACATGTGTGTACACACATGTACACACATGTACACACATGTACATACATGTTTTACATGTGTGTGTACATGTGTGTACATATGTGTACATGTGTGTACATGTGTGTACATGTGTGTACATGTGTGTACCATGTGTGTACATGTGTGTACATTTGTGAACATGTGTATACACATGTGTACACATGTGTGTACATGTGTATACATGTGAGTACATGTGTGTACATGTGTGTACATGTGTGTACACACATGTGTGTACATGTATGTTCATGTGTGTACATGTGTGTACACACATTTGTGTATATGTGTCTACATGTGTGTACATGTGTCTACATGTGTGTACATGTGTGTACATTTGTTCACATGTGTGTACATGTGTGTACATATGTGTACATGTGTGTAAATATGTATACATGTGTGTACACACATATGTGTACATGTGTGTACATGTGTGTACATGTGTGTACATGTGTGTGTACATCTGTGTACATGTGTGTACATGTGTGTGTGCATGTGTGTATATGTGTGTACCTTTGTGCACATGTGTGTACATGTGTTTGTACTTGTGTATACATGTGTGTACATGTGTTTACATGTGTGTACACAATGTGTGTACATGTGTGTACATGTTGTGTACATGTGTGTACATGTTGTACATGTGTGTACACACATTTGTGTACATGTGTATACATGTGTGTACATGTGTGTACACACATGTTGTACATGTGTGTACCATTGTGTACATGTGTGTACATTTGTGTACATGTGTGTACATGTGTTTACATGTGTGTACATGTGAGTAATGTGTGCACATGTGTGTACTTGTGTACACACATGTACACACATGTACAAACATGTGTATACATGTGTGTTTATGTGTTACATGTGTGTACATGTGAGTAAATGTGTGCACATGTGTGTACATGTGTGTACATGTTTGTACATGTGTGTACATTGTGTACACACATGTGTGTGTACATGTGTAAACATTTGTGTATATGTGTTTACACTGTGTGTACATGTGTGCACATGTTTTACATGTATGTACATGTTGTAAATGTGTGTACATGTGTTTAGACATGTGTACATGTGTGTACATATGTGTACATGTGTGTACAAGTGTACACACATGTGTGAACATATGTGTACATTTTTCTACATGTGTGTACATGTTTGTGAATATGTTTACATGTGTGTACATGTGTGTAAATATGTGTACATGTGTGTACACACAAGTGTGTACATGTGTGTACATGTACACATGTACACACATGCGTATACATGTTTGTACATGTGTGTACATGTGTGTACATATGTGTGTACATGTGTGTACATGTGTGTACATGTGTGTACATGTGTGTACCATGTGTACTTTTGTGTACATTTGTGACACATGTGTATACAGTTGTTTACATGTGTGTACATGTGTATACATGTGAGTAAATGTGTGTACATGTGTGTACATGTGTGTACACACATTTGTGTACATATATGTTCATGTGTGTACATGTGTGTAAACACATTTGGTATATGTGTCTACATGTGTGTACATATGTCTACATGTGTGTACATGTGTGTACATTTGTGTACATGTGTGTACATGTGTGTAAATATGTGTACATGTGTGTAAATATATGTACATGTGTGTACACATGTGTGTACACTGTGTGTACATGTATGTACATGTGTGTACATGTGTGTACATCTGTGTACTGTATGTACATGTGTGTACATGTGTGTACATGTGTGTACACTTTGTGTACACATGTGTGTACACACATGTTGTGTGTACATGTGTACACATGTGTACATGTGTTTACATGTGTGTACACAAATGTGTGTACATGTGTGTACATGTGTTGTACATGTGTGTACATGTTTGTACATGTGTGTACACACATTTGTGTACATGTGTATACATGTGTGTTCATGTGTGTACACACATGTTTGTACATGTGTGTACCATTGTGTACATGTGTGTACATTTGTGTACATGTGTGTACATGTGTTTACATGTGTGTACATGTGAGTAAATGTGTGCACATGTGTGTACTTGTGTGTACACACATGTTTGTACATGTGTGTACATTTGTGTACAAACATGTGTGTACATGTGTAAACATTTGTGTACATGTGTTTACATGTGTGTACATGTGTGTACATGTGTGCACAACATGTTTTTACATGTATGTACATGTGTGTACATGTGTGTACATGTGTGTACATGTGTGTGTACATGTGTGTACACAGTGTGTACATGTGTATAAATGTGTCACATTTGTGTACATATGTATACACACATGTGTGTACATGTGTGTATATGTGTGTAAATGTGTGTACATGTGTGTACATGTGTGTACACATGTGTGCACATGTGTGTACATGTTTGTATATGTGTTTACTTGTATTTACATGTGTCTAGACGTGTGTACACATGTGTGTACATGTGTTGTACATTTGTGTACGTGTGTGTACATATGTGTACATGTGTGTAAATGTGTGTACAAGTGTGTACATGTGTTTACACATATGTGTGTACATGTTTGACATGTGTGTACATGTGTGTACATGTACACACATGTACACACATGTTTGTACACATGTGTGTACATGTATGTATATGTGTGTACATGTGTGTACATGTGTGTACACATGTACACACATGTAAACACATGTACAAAATGTACATGTACACACATGTACACACATATACAAACATTACACACATGTATACACATGTACTCACATGTACACACATGTATAAACATGTGTGTACATATGAGTACAACGTGTTAAAGTGTGTACATGTGTGTACACACATTGTGTACATGTGTGTACATGTTTGTACATGTGTGTACATGTGTGTACACACATGTGTGTAAATGTGTGTACATTTGTGTACATGTGTGTATATGTGTGTACACACGTGTGTACATGTGTGTGCTTGTGTGTACATGTGTAACATGTACATACATGTACTCACATGTACACACATTTACAAACATGCGTGTACATGTGAGTACAAGCGTGTTAATGTGTGTACATGTGTGTACATGTGTGTACACACATGTGTGTACATGTTTGTACATTTGTGTACTTGTGTGTACACACATGTGTGTACATGTGTGTAACATGTGTGTACATTTGTGTACATGTGTGTACATGTGTTGTACACACATGTGTACATGTGTGTACATGTGTGCAAATGTGTTTACATGTGTGTATATGTGTGTAAATGTGTGTTCATGTGTGTAAATGTGTGTATATGTGTGTACACACATATTTGTACATGTGTGTACATGTATGTACATGTGTGTACATGTGTTACACACATTTACGCACATGCACACACATGTACACACAAGTACACACATGTACACACATGTGTCTACCTCTGTGTACATGTGTGTACATGTGTGTACACACATGTAAGTGTGAACAAACAATGTACAAAAAAAAGTACAAAAACATTATACAAGCACATGTACACATGAACTAAGATGCACATATTGTGGTCAAGTACCTCCGCTTGTACCGTCCTGTACACATGCACATAATAACATCAAAATGTACCACATAAAATTCCATGGATACTATAAAACGAAATACAAACCTTGTAAACGAAAACCAACTAAATGTTAAATACATTTAATTACCAAACTAAATGTGAACATGTGTGTACATGTTTGTACATTTGTGTACATGTGTGTACATGTGTGTGCATGTGTGTACATGTCTGTACATGTTTGTACATGTACACACATGTGTGTACATGTGTGTGCATGTGTGTACATGTGTGTACATGTGTGTACATGTTTGTATATGTGTTTACAGTTGTGTTTACATGTGTGTAGACATGTACACGTGTGTACATGTGTGTACATGTTTGTACATGTTGTGTACGTGTGTGTACATATGTGTACATGTGTGTACATGTGTTTACACATATGTGTACATGTGTACACATGTGTTGACATGTGTGTACACATGTGTGTACATGTGTGTACTTGTGTGTGCATGTGTGTACACACATGTGTGTACATGTGTGAACACATGTACACACATTAAACACATGTAAAAACATGTACACACATGTACACACATGTACACACATATACACACATGTACACACATATACACACATGTACACACATGTACACACATGTACTCACATGTACACACATGTACCACATGTGTGTACATGTGAGTACAAGCGTGTTAATGTTTGTACATCTGTGTACACACTTGTACACACAGTGCACACATGTACACATATGTATACAAATGTGTACACACATTTCCGCATGTACACACATTTACACACATGTACACACATGTACACACATGTAACACATTTGATTACACAGATGTACACACAAGTTCACACAAGTACACACATGTACACACATGTATACACATGTACACACATGTGCACATGTGTGTACACACATGTACACACATGTACACACATGTACATACATGTACACACATGTAAACACATGTACACACACGTGTACACATATGTACACACATTTACACTCATGTACACACATTTAAACACATGTACACACATGTACACACATATACACATGTAGACATATGTACACACATGCACATCATGTACACACATTTAAACACATGTACACACATGTACACACATGTACACACATGTGTGTGTACATGTTTGTAATGTTTTTGTACATGTACACACATGTACACACATGTACACACATGTTACACACATGTACACACATGTACACACATGTGTGTACACACATGTACACACATCTACACACATGTACATACATGTACACACATGTACACACATGTACACACACGTGTAACACATGTACACACATGTACACACATGTACACACATTAAACACATGTACACACATGTACACACATGTACACACATGTACACACATGTACACACATGCACATACATGTACACACATGTTAAACACATGTACACACATGTACACACATGTACAAACATGTACACAAATGTACACACATGTGTGTACACACATGTACACACATGTACACACATATACACACATGTACACACGTGTACACACATGTACAACATATACACACATGTGTACATGTGTGTACACACATGTACACACATGTAAACACATGTACACACATGTACACACATGTGTGTACACACATGTACACAACATGTACACACATGTGTGTACACACATGTACAAACATGTACACACATGTACATACATGTACACACATGTGTGTACACACATGTACACACATGTACACACTCATGTACACACATATTTACACATAGTGTGTACACAAATGTACACACATATACAGACATGTACACACATGTACATATATGTACACACATGTACATATATGTACACACGTGTACACACATGTGTTTACACACATATACACACATGTACACACATGTACACACATGTACACACATGTACACACATGTACACACATGTACGCACATGTACACACATGTACACACATGTACACACATGTACAAATATGTAACACATGTATACATATGTACTCATATGTACACACATGTACACACATGTACAAACATTTAAACACATGTGCACACATGTACACACATGTGCACACATGTACACATGTACACACATGTGTGTACACACATGTACACACATGTAAACACATGTACAAACATGTACACACATGTGTGTACACATATGTACACATATGTGTACATGTGTGTACATGTGTGTAAAAACATGTACACACATGTACACACATGTACACACATGTACACATATGTACACACATGTACACACATGTACACACACATGTACACACATGTACACATGTACACAAATGTACACACATGTACACACATGTACACACATGTGTACACACATGTACAAATATGTACACACATGCAAAGACATGTACACAATGTACACACATGTACACACATGTACGCACATGTACACACATGTAAATACATGTACAACACATGTTCACGCATGTACACACATGTACACACATGTACACACATGTACACACATATACACACATTTACACACATGTACACACATGTACACACATATACACACATTACACACATGTACACACATGTACACACACATTTACACACATGTACAAAAATGTACACACATGTATACACATGTACACACATGTACACACATGTAAAAATATGTACACACATGTACAAACATGTACACACATGTGTGTACACACATGTACACACATGTACACACATGTACACACATTTACACACATTTACACACATGTACACACATGTAAACACATTTACACACATGTACACACATGTACACACATGTACACATGTGTGTACACACATGTACACACATGTACACACATGTACACACATGTACACACATGTATACACATGTACACATGTACACACATTTACACACATGTACCCACACATGTAAAACATGTACACACATGTAAACACATGTGTGTACACACATGTACACACATGTACACACATGTACACACATTTACACACATGTACACACATGTATACACATGTACACACATGTACACACATGTGTGTACAAATGTACACACATGTACACACATGTATACATATGTACACACATGTGTGTACATGTGTGTACACACATGTATAAATACATGTACACACTTGTACACACATGTATACACATGTGTGTACACATGTACACACATGTATACACATGTACACACATGTACACACATTTACACACATGTATACACATTTAAACACATATACACACATGTACACACATGTATACACATTTACACACATGTACACACATGTACACTCATGTGTGTAGATGTGTGTACAAGCGTGTTAATTTGTGTACATGCGTGTACACACATGTACACACATGTGCACACATATACACACATGTACACACATGTACACATATTTACACTCATTTACACACATTGTAAACACATGTGTGTACACACATGTACACACATGCAAACACATGTACAAACATTTACACACATATACACACATGTACACACATGTACACACATGTGTGTACACAGATGTACACACATGTACATGTACACACATGTATACATATGTACACACATGTGTGTAAATTTGTGTACACATATGTACATACATGTACACACTTGTACACACATGTACACACATGTGTGTACACAACATGTACACACATGTACACACATGTTACACACATGTACACACATGTACACACATGTAGACATGTGTACACACATGTATACACATGTACACACATGTACACACATGTACAACATTTACACACATGTACACACATATACACACATGTAACACATGTACAAACATGTACACACATGTACACACATGTACACACATGTACACACATGCACACATGTACAAATGTACACACATTTATACACATGTAAACACATATTCACACATGTACACACGTGTATATATGTATGTACACACATATACACATATGTTACAAATGTGTGTACATATATGTACACAAATGTACAAACATGTACACACATGTGTGTACACACATGTACACACATGTACACACATGTACACACAATTACACACATGTTCACACATGTACACACATGTATACACACATTTACACACATGTACACACGTGTACACACATGTACACACATGTATACACATGTAATCACATGTACACACATTACACACATGTACACACATGTACACACATCTACACACACATGTAAACACATGTACAAAAATTACACACATGTACACACATGCACACACATTGTACACAAATGTACACACATGTGTGTACACACATTTGCACACATGTACACACATATTCACACATGTACACGCTGTACACACATGTACAAACATGTACACACTGTGTGTACACACATGTACACACATGTGTGTACACACATGTACACACACATGTACACACACATGTAAACACATGTACATACATGTACACACATGTACACACATATACACACATGTACACACATATGTATAAACATGTACACACATGCACACACATGTACACAGACATTTACACACATTTACATGTACACATGTACACACATGTACACACATGTACACAAATGTACACACATGTGTGTACACATATGTACACACATGTAAACACATGTACACACATGTACATACATGTACACACATGTACACACATACACACATGTACACACATTAGTGTACACACATGTACACACACATGTACAAACATGTACACACATGTACAAACATGTACACATATATACACACATGCACACACATGTACACACATGTACACACATGTACACACATGTACAAACATGTGTTTACGCACATTTACTCACATGTACACACATATTCACACATGTACACACATGTACACACATTTACACACATGTACACACATATACAAATATGTACACACATGTACTTACATGTACACACATGTACATATGTGTACATGTGTGTGCACACATGTACACACATATACACATATGTATACATATGTACACACATGTACACACATGCACACACATGTACACAAATGTTACATACATGTAAACACATGTGTACACACATGTACACACATGTACACACATGTACACACATATACACACATGTAAACACATGTACACACATGTAAACACATGTACACACATGTACACCGATGTAGACACATGTACAAACATGTACAAAAATGTACACACATGTATACATATGTACACACATGTACACACATGTACACACATGTACAAAGATGTACACACATGTACAAACATGTACACACATGTGTGTACATGTGTGTACATGTTTGTACATGCGTGTTAATGTGTGTACATGTGTGTACACACATTTACACACATGTGCACACATGTACACACATGTGTACACATGTTTGTACACAAATGTACACATGTACACACATTTACACACATGTACACACATGTACACACATGTACACACATGTACACACATTTGTGTACACACATGTACACACATGTGTGTACACACATGTACACACATGTACACACATGTACACATATGTACACACATGTTCACAAATATACACAAATGTGTGTACATGTGTGTAAATGTCTGTACATTGTGAACAAAAATGTACACAAATGTATACACATGTACACACATGTACACACGTGTACACACATGTACATACATATACACACATGTACACATATACACACACATGTACACATATGTATACACATGTACACACATGCACACATATGTACAGACATTTACACACATTTACATACATGTACACACATGCACACACATGTACACACAATGTACACACATGTGTTTACACACATGTACACACATGTGTACACACATATATACACACATGTAAACACATGTACACACATGTACATACATGTACACACATGTACACACATGTACACACATTAGTGTACACACATGTATACACATTAGTGTACACACATGTACACACATATAAACATGTACACACATGTACACACATGTACACACATGTAAACACATGTACAAAAATGTACACACATGTACACACATGCACACACATATACACAAATGTACACACATGTGTGTACGCAATTCACTCACATGTACACACATATTCACACATGTACACACATGTACAAACATGTAAACACATGTACACACATGTACACACATGTGTGTACATGTGTGTACATGTTTGTACATGCGTGTTACATGTGTGTACATGTGTGTACAAACATTTACACGCATGTTCACACAATGTACACAATGTGTGTACACACATGTGTGTAAATGTACTGTACATGTGTGAACACAAATGTACACAATGTACACACATGTACACACATGTACACACATGTAAACACATGTACATACATGTACACACATTTGTGTACATTTGTGTACACATATGTACACACATGTGTACACACATGTACACACATGTGCACACATGTACACACATGTATACACATGTACAAATATGTACACACATGTACAAAACATGCTCACACATGTGTGTACACACATATACACACATGTTACACACATGTATACACATGTACGCACATGTACACACATGTACAAACATATACACACATGTCACACACATTTACAAACACACAAATGTACACACATGTACACACATGTACACACATGTACACAAATGAACACACATGTACACACATGTACACACATGTACACACATGTGTACACATATGTGTGTACACACATGTACACACATGTACACACATTTACACACATGTACATACATGCAAACACATGCACAGACATGTACACACATGTACACACGTGTGTACACACATGTACACACATTTACACACATGTACACACATATATATGTACACACATGTACACACATGTACACACATGTCTGTACACTCATGTACACAAATGTAAACACATGTACACAAATAAACACACAAACACACACATGTACACACATGTACAGAAGTGTATACACATGTAAAAACATGTACACACATGTGTGTACACACATGTACACACATGTTAACACATGTACACATAGGTACAAACATGTGTGTAAACACATGTACACACATGTACACACATGCTCACACATGTACAAACATGTACACACATGTACTTACATGTACAAACATGTACACACATGAGTTTACACACATGTACACATGTACAGACATGTAAACAAATTTTACACATACATGTACACACATGTACATACATGTACACACATGTTTGTACATATGTGTACATGTGTGTACATGTTTGTACACACACATGTACAAACATGTACACACATGTACAGACATGTACACAAATGTAAACACACATGTACACACATGTACACAACATGTGTGTACATGTGTGTACATGTGTGTACATGTTTGTACATGTGAGTGCACATATGTACACACATATACACACATGTACACACGTGTGTACACACTGTACACATATGTGTGTACACACATGTACACACATTTACACACATGTATACACATGTACTCAAATGTACACACATGTACTCACATGTACACACATGTATACACATGTACTACACATGTACACACATGTGTGTGCACACATGTACACACATATGCACACATGTACACACATGTAAACACATGTTTGTACACAAATGTACACATGTACACACATTTACACACATGTACACACATGTACACACATGTACACACATGTACACACTTATACACACATGTGCACACATGTACACACATGTACACACATGTACACACATGTTCACAAATGTACACATGTGTGTAAATGTCTGTACATGTGTGAACAAAAATGTACACAAATGTACACACAATGTACACACATGTACACACGTGTAAACACATGTACATACATATACACACATTTGTATACATTTGTGTACATTGTGTACACATGTACACAAATTTACACACATGTACACACATGTACACAAATGTACACACATGTACACAAATGCATACACATGTACAAATATGTACACACAAGTACAAACATATACACACATGTATACACATTTACAAACACAAATGTACACACATGTACACACATGTACACACATGTACACAAATGAACACACATGTACACACATGTACACACATGTGCAACACATGTACACACATGTACACAATGACACACATGTACACACATGTACACAAATGTACACACATGTACACAAATGCATACACATGTACAAACATGTACACACATGTACAAACATATACACACATGTATACACATTTACAAACACACAAATGTACACACATGTACACACATGTACACAGATGTACACAAATGAACACACATGTACACACATGTACAAACATGTACACACATGTACACTTATGTGTGTACACATGTACACACATGTACACACATGTACAAACATGTACACACGTGTACACACATGTACATACATGCAAACACATGCACAGACATGTACACACATGTACACACGTGTGTACACACATGTACACACATTCACACACATGTATACACATTTACATATATGTACACACATATATATACACATATACACACATGTCTGTACACTCATGTACACAAATGTACACACATGTACACATATAAACACACACATGCACACACATGTACACACATGTACACAAGTGTATACACATGTAAAAACATGTACACACATGTGTGTACATGTGTGTACACACATGTACACACATGTTAACACATGTACACATAGGTACAAAACATGTGTGTACACACATGTACACACATGTACACAACATGTACACACATGTTCACACATGTACAAACATGTACACACCTGTACTTACATGTACAAACATGTACACACATGAGTTTACACACATGTACACACAAGTACAGACATGTAAACAAATTTTACATACATGTACACACATGTACACATACATGTACACACATGTGTACATTGTACATATGTGTACACATGTGTGTACATGTTTGTACACACACATGTACACACATGTACACACATGCACAGACATTTACACACATGTAAACATGTAGATGTACATGTGTTTACATGTGTGTACATGTGTGTACATGTGAGTGCACATATGTACACACATATACACACATGTACACACGTGTGTACACACTTGTACACACATGTGTGTACATGTACACACATGTACACACATTTACACACATGTATTCACATGTACACACATGTACACACATGTACTCACATGTACACACATGTATACACATGTACACACATGCACACACATGTAAACAAATTTACATACATATACACACATGTACACACATGTACACACATGTACATACATGTACAAAAATGTTTTTTTCTCATCTGTGTACATGTGTGTACGTGTGTGTACACACATATACACACATGTACACATATGTACACACATGTAAACACATGAACACACATGCACAGACATTTACACACATGTAAACACATGTACACACATGTGTTTACATGTGTGTACATGTGAGTACACATATATACACACATGTACACATATATACAAACTTGTACACACATGTACACACATGTTTGTACACACTACACACATGTACACTCATGTACACACATGTATACACATGTACTCACATGTACACACATGTACTCACATGTACACACATTTATACACATGTAATCACATGTACACACATGTACACACATGTGTGTACATGTGTGTGCACACATATACACACATGTACACACATGTACACACATGTGTACACATGTAAACACATGTACACACACATATACACACATGTGTGTACACAAAAATATACATGTACACACATTTACACACATGTACACATGTACACACATGTAAACACATGTACACATGTGTACACATGTACACACATGTGTGTACATGTGTGTGCACACATATACACACATGTGCACACATGTACACACATGTGTACACATGTAAACACATGTACACACATGTATACACAATGTGTACACACAATGTATACATGTACACACATTTACACACATGCACACACATGTACACACATGTATACGCATGTACACACATCTGCACACATATACACACACGTACACACATGTAAACACATGTACACACATGTACACACATGTATACACATGTACACACATGTGTGTCCACAACACATTTACACACATGTGTACACACATGTACACACATTTACACACATGTGTACACACATGTACGCACATGTGTGTACACACATGTACACAGATGTACACACATGTACACATGTGTACACACATGTACACACATGTTCACACATGTACATACACAAATGTTTGTACATGTGTGTAAATGTCTGTACATGTGTGTACACAAAATTTACACACATGTACACACATGTAAACACATGTGTACACACATGCACAAATGTGTGCACATATGTACATACATGTAACACACATGTGCGTACATGTGTGTACAATGTGTATGAACACACATGTAAACACATTTACACACATGTAAACACATTTACATACATGTAAACACATGTACACATGTAAACACATGTACACACATATACACACATGTACACACATGTACAAACATGTGTGTGCATATATGTACATGTGTGTACATATATGTACACACATGTACATGTTTGTACATGTGCGTACATGTGTGTCTGCATGTACACACATGTTTGTACATGTTTCACACATGTGTTTACATGTGTGTACACGTGTTTACATGTGTGTACACACATGTAAACACATGTACACACATATACACATATGTAACACACATGTACACACGTGTACACACATGTACACACATGTAACACATGTGTGTACATACATGTACACACATGTACACATGTACACACATGTACACACATGTACACACATGTATACACATGTACATGTACACACATGTACACACATGTACTCACACATGTTAACACATTTACACACATGTACTCACATGTACACACATGCACACACATGTACAAATATGTACACACATGTACAAACATATACACACATGTGTGTACATGTGTGTAAATGTATGAAAACACTTGTACACACATGTACACACATGTACACACATTACACACATATACACACATGTACACACATGTAAACACATGTACACACATGTAAACACATGTACACACATGTACAAACATGTTTGTACTTGTACACACACATGTACGCACATGTACAAACATGTACAAACATGTACACACATATACACATATGTACACATATATATATACATGTACAAATGTATGTACACATGTGTACATACATGTACACACATGTTCACTCATGTACACACATGTACACACATGTACACACATGTAAACACATGTACACACATGTGTGTACACACCTGTACACACATGTACACATGTACACACATGTACACACATATACACACATGTTAACACATGTACAAACATGTACACACATGTACACACATATACACACATGTAAACACATATACACATATGTACACACATGTACACACATATACACACATGTGCACACATGTACACACATGTACTCACATGTACACACATGTACAAACATGTACACACATGTGTGTAGATTTGTGTACACGTGTACACACATGTGTGTACATGTGTGTGTACACATGTACAACACATGTACACATATGTAAACACATGTACACACATGTACACACATGTGTGTACACACATGTACACATGTACACACATTTACACACATGTAAACACATGTACACACATGTACACATATGTACACACATGTGTGTACATGTGTACACATGTGTATACACTCATGTACATACATGTAAACACATGTAGATACATGTACACACATGGGTGTACACACATGTACACACATATACTCATGTGTACAAGTACACATGATGTACAAACGTTTACACACATTTACACACATGTACACTCATGTACACACATGTACACACATATATGTACACAGATGTACACACATGTACACACATGTAAACACATGTATGTACACATGTACACACATATACATACATGTGTGTACACACATTTTTACATTTATGTACATTTGTGTACACACATGTACATACATGTACACATGTTTACACATGTGTACACACAGGTACACACATGTGTGTACACACATGTACACACATGTACACATGTACACACATGTACAAACATGTACACACATGTACACACATGTACACACATGTACACACATGTACACACATGTACACACATATAGACAAATGTAGACATATGTACAACATGTACACACATGTAAAACACATGTACAAACATGTACACATATGTACACAAGTACAAACATGGACACTTATGTACACACATGTGTGTACACACATGTAAACACATTTACACACATGTACACACATGTATACACATGTACTCACATGTACACGCATGTAAACACATGTGTACACATGTAATCACATGTAGACACATGTACACATGTGTACACACATGTACAAATATGTACACTCATGTACACACATGTGCACACATGTACACATATGTACACACATATGTGTACACAAATGTACACATGTACACACATTTACACACATGTACACACATGTACACACATGTACACACATGTACACACATGTACACACATGTGCACACATGTACACACATGTACACACATGTACACTTACACACATGTGTGTACACACATCTACACACATGTAAACACAAGTACACAGATGTACACACAAGTACAACACATGTACACACATGTAAAAACATGTAAACACATATACACACATGTATACAAATGTGCACATATGTACACACATGTTCACACATGTACACAAATGTGTGAAAATGTCTTTACATGTACACATGTGTGTACACAAATGTACACACATGTACACACATGTAAACACATGTACACACATGTACACACGTGTGCACACATGTACATACATGTAAACACATGTGTGTACATGTGTGTACATGTGTGTACATGTGTGTACACGTGTGTACATGTGTGTACATGTGTTTACATGTGTGTACATGTCTCTACATTTGTGTACACACATGTACAGACATTTTTCACACATGTACACACATTTGTGTACATGTGTGAACATGTGTGTACATATGTGTACATTTGTGTATATGTGTGTACATGTGTGTACATGTTTTACATCTGAGTACATGTTTGTATATGTGTGTACATGTGTGTACATGTGTTTACATGTGTACATGTGTGTACATGTGTGTAAATGTGTTTACATGTTTGTACATGCTTAAACATGTGTATATATGTGTGTACATGTGTTCACATATGTTTGTACATGTGTGTGCATGTGTGTACATGTGTTTACATGTGTTTGCATGTGTGTACATGTGTGCACAAACGTGTTAATTTGTGTACATGTGTGAACACACATGTACACACATGTGCACACATGTACCCACATGTACACACATGTGTGTAGACATATGTACACACATGTACACAAGTACACACATTTACACACCTGTACACACATGTACACATGTACAAACATGTACACACATATACACACATGTAAACACATGTACTCACATGTACACAAATGTGTGTACATGTGTGTACATGTGTGTACATGTGTGTACACGTGTGTACATGTGTGTATATGTGTTTACATGTGTGTACATGTCTCTACATTTGTGTACACACATGTACAGACATTTTCACACATGTACACACATGTGTGAACATGTGTGTACATATGTGTACATTTGTGTATATGTGTGTACATGTGTGTACATGTTTTACATCTGAGTACATGTTTGTATACACATGTACACATGTGTACATGTGTTTACATGTGTACATGTGTGTACATGTGTGTAAATGTGTACATGTTTGTACATGCTTAAACATGTGTATATATGTACACACATGTACATGTGTTACACATATGTTTGTGCATGTGTGTGCATGTGTGTACATGTGTTTTACATGTGTTGCATGTGTGTACATGTGTGCACAAACGTGTTAATTTGTGTACAAGTGTGAACACACATGTACACACATGTGCACACATGTACCCACATGTACACACATGTGTGTAGACATATGTACACACATGTACACAAGTACACACATTTACACACCTGTACACACATGTACACATGTACAAACATGTACACACATATACACACATGTAAACACATGTACTCACATGTATACAAATGTACACACTTGTGTGTACATGTGTGTACAAACTTGTTAATTTTGTGTACATGTGTTTACACACATGTACACACATGTACACAAATGTACACACTTGTACACACATGTACACACATGTACACACATGTTTGTACACACATGTACACACATATACACATGTACACACATTTACACACATGTACACACATGTACACACATGTGTGTACACACAGTGATGTACACACATGTATACACATGTACACACATTTACACACATGTATAAACATGTACACACATGTACACACATGTGTGTACACACATGTACATACATGTACAAACTTGTACACACAAGTACACACATGTGTGTACACACATGTACACACATGTACACACATTTACACACATTTACACACATGTACACACATGTACACACATGTACACACATGTACACACATGTACACTCATGTACACACATGTACACACATATACACATGTACACACATATACACACATGTACACACATGTACACACATGTACACACATGTACAAACATGTAACACACATGTACACACATGTACAAACATGTACACAAATGTACACACATGTACACACATGTACACACATATACACATGTACACACATGTGTGTGTACACACATGTACACACACATACACACATGTACACACATGTACACACGTGTATACATATGTTTACAAACATGTACACATATGTTTGTACACATGTGTTTACACACATGTAAACACATTTAAACACATGTACACACATATACACACATGTACACACCATGTGTACACATATGTACACACATGTACACACATGTACACACATTTACACACCTGTACACACATGTACACATGTACAAAAACATGTACACACATATACACACATGTAAACACATGTACTCACATGTACACAAATGTACACACATTGTGAGTACATGTGTGTACAAACTTGTTAATTTGTGTACATGTGTTTACACACATGTACACACATGTACACAAATGTACACACTTGTACACACATGTCCACACATGTACACACATGTTTGTACACACATGTACACACATATACACATGTACACACATTTACACACATGTACACACATGTACACACATGTGTGTACACAGATGTACACACATGTATACACATGTACACACATTTACACACATGTATAAACATGTATACACATGTACACACATGTGTGTACACACATGTACATGTACACACATGTACAACATTGTACACACATGTACACACATGTGTGTACACACATGTACACACATGTACACACATTTACACACATTTACACACATGTATACACATGTACACACGTGTACACACATGTACACACATGTACACTCATGTACACACATGTACACACATATACACACATGTACACATATGTACACACATGTATACACATGTACACACATGTACATACATGTACACACATATAAACACATGTACACACATTTACACACATGTACACACATGTACAAACATGTACACACATGTACACACATGTACAAACATGTACACACAAATGTACACACATGTACACACATGTACACACATATACACAAATGTACACACATGTGTGTACACACATGTACACACACATACACACATGTACACACATGTACACACGTGTATACAAATATACAAACATGTACACATATGTTGTACATGTGTTTACACACATGTAAACACATTTAAACACATGTACACACATATACACACATGTACACACCATGTGTACACACATGTACACACATGTACACAAATGTATGTACACACATGTACACACACATGTAAAAACATGTGCACAAATGTACACACATTTACACAAATGTACACACATGAACACACATGTACTCACATGTACAAACATATACACAATATACACACACATGTGTGTACGCACATGTACACACATATACACACATGTACACACGTGTATACAAATGTACAAACATGTACACATATGTGTGTACATGTGTTTAAACACATGTAAACACATTAAACAAATGTACACACATGTACACACATGTACACACCAGTGTGTACACACATGTACACACATGTACACAAATTTGTGTACACACATGTACATACATGTACACACATGTAAAAACATGTACACACATGTACATACATGTACACACATGTACACACATATACACAAATGTACACACATGTGTGTACACACATGTGCACACATATACACACATGTACACACATGTAAACACGTGTATACAAATGTACAAACATGTACACATATGTGTGTGTACATGTGTTTACACACATGTAAACACATTTAAACACATGTACACACATGTGCACACATGTAAAAACATGTACACACATGTACATACATGTACACACATGTACACACATGTACACACATGAGTGTAGACACATGTACACACATAAACAAACATGTACACACATGTAAACATATGTACACACATGTACATACATGTACACACATGTTTGTACTTATCTGTGAATGTGTGTACATGTGTGTACACACATGTACACAAATGTACAAAAACACACATCTACACATATGTACACACATGTACACACATGTATACACATATATAGACATGTACACTCATGTACACACGTGTGTTTACATGTGTGTAAATGTGTGTACACACATGTACACACTTGTGGACTCACATGTACACATAAGTACACACATGTACACACATTTACACATAATTGTGTACACACATATACACACATGTACACACAAGTACACACATGTACATATATGTACACAATGTACAAACATGTTCACACATGTGTTTACATGTGTGTACATGTGTGTACACATATTTACACACATATACACACATGTACACACGCGTGTACACACATGTACACATATGTACACACATGTACACACAGTGTACGCATATGTGTGTACAAACATGTACACACATGTACATATATGTACACACATGTACAAACATGTACACACATGTGTTTACATGTGTGTACATGTGTGTACACACATGTACACACATATACACACATGTACACACGTTTATACACACATGTACACATATGTACACACATGTACACACATTTACACATATGTGTGTACACACATGTGCACATATCTACATATATGTACACACATGTACAAACATGTACACACATGTGTGTACACACAAGTACACACATGTACACACATTTACACACATTTACACATATGTACAAACATGTACACACATGTACACACATGTACACACATGTATAAATATGTACACACATGTAAAACATGTACACACATGTGTGTACACAATGTACACACATGTACACACATATACACACATGTACACACATGTGCAAAAATGCACACACATGTACACATATGTAAACACATGTACATACGTGTATACACATTTACACACATGTGTGTACACACATTTACACAAATGGACACACATGTACGCACATGCACACACATGTAAATACATTTACACACATGTACACACATGTAAAAACATGTACAGACATGTGTGTATACACATGTACAACATGTACAGACATGTGTGTACACACATGTACACACATGTACACACATGCAAACACATAAATAGACATGTACACACGTGTGTACTTACATGTACACACATGTAGACACATGTACACACATTTACACATATGTGTTACACACAGGTACACACGTGTGTAAACACATGTACAAAAATGTACACACATGTCTGTACATGTGTGTGCATGTGTGTACATGTGTGTACATGTGTGTGCATGTGTTTACATGTGTTTACAAACGTGTTAATTTGTGTACATGTGTGTACATGTGTTTGCATGTGTGTACATGTGTGTACAAACGTGTTAATTTGTGTACACGTGTGTACACACATGCACACACATATGCGCACATGTACCCACATGTACACACATGTACACGCATGTGTGTACACACATGTGTACACATTTACACACTTGTACACACATGTACACACATGCAGACACATGTACACACATGTACACACATGTAAACAAATGTACACAAATGTAAACACATGTACACATATGTACACACATGTGTGTGTACACACATGTACAGACATGTAAACACAAGTACACACAAGTACATACATGTACACACACGTATACACATGTACAGACATGTACACATAATGTGTGTACACAGATGTACACACATGTACACACATGTTCACACATGTACACACATGTACACGCACGTACACAAATGTACACACATATACACACATGTATACACATGTACACACATGTACACACAGGTACACACAGGAACACATATGTACACAAATTTGTGTACACACATGTGCACAAATGTACACAACATGTACAGACATGTACACACATGCACACAAATGTGGGTACACACATGAACACACATGTACACACATGTACACACAAACATGTACACACATTTACACAAATGTACACACATGTACACACATGTAAACACATGTACACACATGTACACACATGTAAACACATGTAAACACATGTACACACATGTACACACATGTACACACATATGTACAAATGTACGCACATGTACACACATGTGTGTACACACATGTACACAGAGGTACACACATGTGTGTACATGTGTGTACGTGTATGTACATGTGTGTGCATGTTTGTAAATGTGTGTACACACATGTACACACATGTACACATAAGTACATACATGTACACACATGTACACATATGTGTGTACACACATGTACACATATTTACACACATGTACACACATTTACACACATGTACACACATGTACACACATGTGTGTACACAAATGTACACAATTGTACACACGTGTACGAAAACTTAAAACGGACAGAAATTAAATAAACAATCAATGCGAACATACATACACAATATATGTTAATGTTAATGAATAAATAAATCTTAAAACGAGTGAAACTTAAATTGAATATGCAAATCAAGTTTGAATCGAATAAAAATAACTACAAACAAAAGTTTGGGTATCGCCTCAAAAACGAATTACTCGTATATTACAAACTTATTCTTTTTCCAATTCTTACAGCATTGAAAATGAAAATAAAAATTAAAGTGAAAAAATATCTTGAACTGATGGACCTTTCAACAATTCATATTATTGAATATCTAATATTCAATTGATTTTGTATATAGTTTCCAAGACTGTTCAAGACTCATATAGTTTTCAGTAAGGCATTAGGTTTTAGGCGCTCTGCAGTGAGGTGATACCCAAACTCTTGTGTGTAGTTATTTTTATTCGATTCAAACTTGATTTTGCATTTTCAGTTTAAGTTTCACTCGTTTTAAGATTTATTTATTCATTTTCATTAATATATATTGTATGTTTGTTCGTATTGATCGTTTATTTAATTTCTGTTCGTTTTAAGTTTCATTTATGCTCTGATAGCAAAATAATTGTTTTTCATTGTAAGCTTGATTTTCATATTCAATCCAAGCATTACTCAGTTTAAGATCTATTTATTCATTTATATTATAACTTGTTGTATGTTTTTCGCTATAATTGTTTTTTTTTTTTTTTCTGTTCGTTTTGGGTATCATTTATTCTTTAATAGTAATATCTCGTCTTTTTGAGCTTGAATTTCAACAGGTATTTGTATCTCCTGAGCTTAAGTTTTAAAATGGCCTTTACTTTTCTTTGAGAAAACCTATTTTTCCAAAAGTTTTTTAATTAATTACTCTTAAAAAATCCACTAGAACTTTTAATTTTGAATCAAATTAGCACTTTTAAAAGTTTTGAATGATATTTCTAGCTGCATACATAGTTTTTTTTTGATTTAATTGAAATTCCCCTAAACGTTTCCTAAAATTTTCAATTTTATGCCCTTAGCATCAATAGTTACAGTAACTGTTGTGGTAGAATTATCCCTCCTAACTAGTTCATAATCCTTTATATATTTCTACTACTAACAACTCACTGTAGCACTAAGATGAGGCCAAAACAGCAGCGCGCGTGCTTCTTGTCTTCTTCAATCTATTCAAAGTTTCATTGTTTTATCCCCCCTCCACACAGCTATAATTTACTTTAAAATATTCCCTCAATAGTATACCCATAGTCAGGGGCTTTCCACGGCTCATTTTAATGGGGGGGGGGGGGCGATCTTCGTGAATCGTACCGAATCGCTACCTGATTTATGCCGAATTTTCTCTCAACTAAATGAAAAGTTCCTCAAAGTGATCTTACAAAATGATCTTACGAGTTTTCTCAACTAAATGATAAGTTCCTCAAAATGTTCTAACATTGCTAAAGATATCAGAAGCATTTAACCACATGCATCCTTGTTTCTCAAAACTAAAAGCAAAGTTCCTCATAATGATCTAACATTGCTAAGGGTATCCGATGCATTTTGACAATATGCATCCTTGTTTCTGAAAAACTAAAAGTTAAATTCCTCATGATGATATACCATTGCTAAGGATATCCGATGCATTTTGATAATATGTATTCTTGTTTCTCAAAACTAAACGCTAAGTTCTACAAAATGATCTAGTATTGATAAGGAAATCAGATGCATTTTGACCCTTAGCATCCTTGTTTCTGTCAACAGAATGATAAAATCCTCAAAATTATCTAACATTGCTAAGGCTATCATATGAAATTTGTCCATATCCATCCACGTTTCTCAAAACTAAAAGCTAAATTTCTCAAAATGATCTAACATTGCTAAGGATATCAGATGCATTTTGGCAATATCTATCCTTATTTCTCAAAACTAAAAGCTAAGTTCCTCAAAATGATCTAACATTGCTAAGGATACCTGATTTATTTTGAACCTATGCATCTTTGTTTCTCTCAACTAAATGTAAGTTCCTCAAAATGATCTAAAATTGCTAAGGATATCAGATGCATTTTGGCGACATGCATCTTTGTTTCTCAAACCAAAAGCTCAGTTTCTCATAATGATCTAACATTGCTAAGGATATCAGATGCATTGTGACAATATGTATCCTTGTTTCTCAAAACTAAAAGCTAAGTTCCTTAGAATGATCTAACATTGCTAAGTACATCAGATTCATTTTGGCCCTATCCATTCTTGTTTCTCTCAACTAATTGATACGTTCCTCAAAATAATCTAACACTACTAAAAATATCAGATGCATTTTGCCCGTTTCCATTCTTGTTTCTCAAAACTAAAAGCTAAGTTCCTCAAAATGATCTAAGATTTCTAAGGTTATCAGATGCATTTTGACCCTAAGCATCCTTATTTCTCTCAGCTAAATGATAAGTTCCTCAAAATGCACTAACATTACTATGGATATCAGCAGCATTTTGTCCACATTCCTCCAAGTTTCTCAAAAACTAAAAGCTAAGTTCCTCAAAATGATCTAACATTGCTAAGGGTATCAGATGCAATTTGACCCTATGCATTCTTGTTCCTCTCAACTAAATGATAAGTTCCTTATAATGATCTAACATTGCTAAGGATATCAGATGCATTTTGAAAATATGTATCCTTGTTTCTCAAAACTAAAAGCTAAATTCCTCAAAATGATCTAACAAATGCTAAGGATATCAGATACATTTTGACCCTATCCATCCGTGTTTCTCTCAACTAAATGATAAGCTCCTCAGAAATGATCTAAGTTTGCTAAGGATATCAGAAGCATTTTGACAATATGTGTCCTTGTTTCTCAAAACTAAAAGCTAAGTTTCCTCAAAATGATTATAACACTGCTAAGGATATCCGATGCATTTTGACCAATATGTATCCTTTTTTCTCAAAACTAAAAGCTAAATTCCTCAAAAATGATCTAATATTGCTTAGGATATTAGATGCATTTTGAAAATGCATCCTTGTTTCTCTCAACTGAATGATAAGTTTCTCAAAATGATCTAACATTGCTAAGGATATCAAATGTATTTTGACCACATGTATCTTTGTTTCTCAAAAGTAAAAGCTCAGTTTTTCATAATGATATAACATTGCTAAGGATATCAGATGCATTTTGTCAATATGTATCCTAGTTCCCAAAACTAAAAGCTAAGTTCCTTAAAATGATCTAACATTGCTAAGTATATCAGATGAATTTTTACCCTATCCATTCTTGTTCCCCTTTCCACCAGGCACCGGGGAGATGTGTCCACCCTGAAGACATTGTTAAGTATTCTTTATACTATTGGCACCAAAATGGCTGTCTCACACTTTCAATTTTGAATATAGCATATACTATGTGTAAACAAAGAACGAATTGCCTAGCTTACTGCCCTTGGAACTGTGGGGAGGTTGACATCCCCAAATCCATAATCACTAGACCTTTCAAGAATGATGAACAAAATAGTTTTCTTAACATTTGGATCAGATGGGTTTTGAAGAATGATTGGCTTGGGAGTGGGCTGATTGTCCTCCATTCATTTTTGACTCTTAAAAAGGGTACAAAAAGTTCTGACTTCCAATCAAATGAGCCCTATACGATTAAAAGCCTATCCGACCACCAGTTCCATAAAACCTTATAAGCCCCGTGGCATAACGTCCAACCATTTCCATCGAGCTCTGGGGGGGATGGGTCAACCTTGAAGACATTGCTGTTTTTTTTTTGTGATTATTGGCACCGAAATTGCTTTCTCACAATTCAATCGAATGCGTTTGGAGAAATAAGATGTCAGTGAGAAGGGGAACTAATTGCCCTCCATCATATTTGACTGTTAAAAGAGACCTAGAACTATATTTTTTCAATGCAATGAGCCTCCTCTAAAGTTTTAAACAACCACCCTTTCCATAAAAACCTTGCTTGCCCCCGGGGTATAACTTAAAACCTTTACCCCCATTGTGTCAACCCCAAAGGCTTTGTTATGTGATCTTTGGACTATTTTTAAACAAAGGAATATCTAAAAATTTCTAATGCTGCATTTGGGGAAAATATAACATGGGGGGGGTCAGCTGCCCTCCGATTACTTTGAATTTTAATTAGGGAACTAGAAATTCTGGTTTCGAATCCATTGAGCCTCCTCCATAGCTTATACAACCAACATTTCGACCAAAACCTTATATGCCCTCGGGGCATAACTTACAACACCCTTTCCTGAGGACTGTGAGGGGCGGGGTTGTCATCCTCTATTTCTGGACCTTTCAACTACCCTGAGAATATTTCAAAATTTTGATTGGATTTCTTTGCGGGAATGATCAGCGTGGGGATGGGTGTTTGGGGGGGTCCCCTCCAATCACTTTCGATTATTAACCCTAGAAAGGTAAGCTTCCCAAAAAAAGTTACTTAGATGGTAAGCTTTCGTAAAAATTACTACTTGCAGAAACATTGACTTTTAAAACTCATCACTTAAGTATATTTTTAAAAGTAAGTGGGAATTATCGAAAACAAATCTTCAGATAATGTTTTACACAGCACAAAATGTTACTTTCATTTCTTGGAGTCACATGGTATGCATGACTTCGCACGGTGCTCACCGCAGAACGGCTTTTTGCAGTGGTTGCAAAAATTGGTAGTCATTCGGCGAATGCGCGCTGGCAGAGGCTGAAGGTCGTTCTTCTCCCTTCCACAGACGTTCCTGAATGTATTTCACCTGTCACCTCCATTGTTTGACTGATATCGCGTCTGATCGAGCGCTGCAAAGTGGGGGTTTCTAAGCGAGTGGTCATATGCGGCTGGGTCAACTCTTTGAACAGAACATTCATGAAATCCTTTTGTGAAAGTGGTCTTCCACCAGATTTGGAGATATTGAAGGAGTAGATGACATAACTGTTGATACACGCGATGTTGATCAACCCATAAAACATGCACATGGGCCACCTATTTGTCTTCCGAGCCACTGACATTGAACTACACATTTGGTCAAATGTGTCTACACCGCCTTTGGTGTTATTGTAGTACTCAATGATCTCAGGCTTCTTGCTTGGATACGTGATACTGGTACCCTCATGGCAAGTTGACAGAAGCAGGACCATTTTTTATGGCTTAGGAAGATAAGACACTAGAGTCAGCTCCCGATCGAAACAGAACATTGAGGTTCCTGTGATTCTCCCTTTGCTTACAAGCAGCTCTTCCGGAATTTCTCTCTTGTTTTTTCGTACTGTACCAAGTCGATACGGTTCTTTCAGTAGTTTTGCTGCAAACGGAATCGATGTAAACAAGTTGTTTAGTCGTGACATTTCTATTTGTCAGTGTGAAAAAATTTTTGCTTCTCATTTGTTAAATCAGAAAATAGCCAAATTCAGCATTTTCATGTGCTATTTCCTCACGAAATTTGCTACGAAACTTGTCAACAACGTTAAAAAACTGATCTAACCTCATTGTCCGAAGAAGGTTACTAATTACCCAAGTTTTGATCAAAAAATCCTTTTTCCTGAAATAGGTGAAAAAGTTACGTAGATGGTAAGCTTTCGTAAATTTTACTACTCACCCTTAATATCTCCCCAACCGGTTCAGATAATAAAACCTCGGTGACGGCACAAGAACTGGCTAGTCATAATATCAACATATCGGGGAGGTCGGTTCGCGCAATGCATCCGTTTCCATGGCAACCACGAAAAAAGTGTTTTTGCGTCGTAAAATTTACGAAAGCTTACCCTTCTAGGGTTAAAAAACGGCACTAACCCTTTAAATTTTTTATCGAATAAGCCCTTTTCGAAGTTTTCTACCACAACTAATGGCCATCTTAAAATTTCTATCTGATATATTTTGGGAAAATAATACGTGTAGGGGTGGGGGAGGGAGGGCGTGGTATATATATGACCTCTGATGACTTTGACTCTTAAAAGGGGCACTAGAACTTCTGATTACCTACCCAATAAGATCCCTCCAAAGTTTATAACGACCACTCTTTCTATAAAAACCTTTTATGCCCCAGGGCATAACCTACAACCCTTGACCTGAGGGCTGTGGGGGGGTGTCATCTTTAAGGACATAATGGTGGTTATTGTTTAGCTTTAACACATACAACTAGAACTGCATATAGAGTCTCAGATCCTAATGAAAAACTGGGCTCCTCTGCCTAGTGAGGTATTGCTAACTACGTGAAAAATATTTAAACTTTTGTTTTTTGGGGTTGAAGGGGCAAAAAAAGATACCTAGGTTACGTTACGTATTTAATATATGCTAAGCTTGACACCCCCCCCCCTAATGTGCAAATATATAGCCCTAATTTGTTTGTAAACTATTATATTTTCATCGTATAATGTTTCATTTCATTAGTATTAACCATACTTCACTTCTTGCGTGTGAAGAAACATTTTTGCTCTTGACATATGCAAGCAAAATTAGTAATCCTCCCCTCATTAGAAATATCAAAATTCAAGATTAATATTTGTGTCTTCTTATACAATTAATAAATTTTCAATTAGTCATAAGCGGAATAGAGCTTTATGACCCTTCTTTAAACTGATAGGAATACAAGTCTGTGAGGAAGACTCCCCCCCCCCCCCTACAGCTCTCAGGGAAAGAGTTGTAAGTTATGCCTTTGAGGCATTTAAGATTTTTATAAAAAGGGTTATTGTATATACTCTGGAGGGGACTCATTGGATTGGTATTCATAAGTTCTAGTGCACTTCCTAAGAGTCAAAGTGATCTCAGCACAGCTACGTACAACTACAGATCTCAGCACAACTACAGCTACAACCCTTTTGATAAAAACCCTCAAATACGAAAAAATATATACCCCCTCACAGCCCTCAGGGCGAGGGTTGTAATTTATTCGCTGGGGGCATATAATGGTTTTATAGAAAGCGTTGTCGAAGAAACTCAAAATGGCTCATTCAATTGGAAATGAAAGGGATAGGGCTCTTTTTAATTATCGAAAGTGATTGAAACGCTTGACATTTTTATAGTAAAATCCATATGGGTACAATGTATTACTATTTTTGTTTTTGCTGAAACCAGGGCACTTCGTATCTAAGGAGTTGTCGCATGAACTTCGAACAGGGCTCATTCGATTGAAAATAGAAAAGGCTAATGCACTTTTTAATTGGTCAAACTTGATTGCAGGGCAGCTAGTCCCCCTCTTGCACCCATTCTCCAGTTTGCCCATTATGTTTAAAAACTGAATGTTGCCTTAAGATTGAATCAAAATGCACTGTGTTAATACTAATTCCCAATAATTCATGTCAGCAGTATCCCAACAACGACTGAGGGGATTATATTCAAACTTTTGGGGCTACTTCTGCTCTTAGAATTTAACCAAATCAAAATAGAGTAAGTGTATCTAAGTTATCAAAGAAAGTAAACAGATTTTTTTGCGAATGGCATCAAGTTTTCTATTTTAGGTCAACTAGAGGAGTTATAAAACTAAATTAAACACTACTATTTGTGTCCAGATTTTTTAAAAAGGTGTATGTTGTTAAAAAATTGCTGAAATTTTTTTTCAACATACAAAAGCAGGGTAAAATATAAAGTTATAAAAAAACAAAAGATTGAAAGTATTATTTTCTTTTTCCCTGAAAAGACTATGCCAATATAAAACAAACAGAAATTAATCAAAAAAAACTTTCTCCACAAAATAAGATTTTCAAAGAAAATTCTACTTTAAGGATATACGCTAAGAAAAAATACTGGATCTGATGCTAATTTTAATTGGATGTATTTGGGAAAATGGTAAGCGTGAGAGGGGGGCTACTATAGAAAAAAATCTTTGATTTAGAAAGAACTTTATTAAATATAGGTACAACAATAATAATAACCCCTGATACATTTAATTTTCCTCGATATATTTCACCAGTGTATCTAAATCAGCTTGAAGTCTATTTGTATACGCTATTTTTAGTTTCGCAGCGAAGCATTATTGCTCTTCCAATTTAAATTTGCTTAATGATATCACATATCTGACATACATATTGTCCCATTCAAGGGTTAGTCGACATCCTCGTGTAATTTCCACTGCTATGTTGGTACTCTCGCCTTTGTATCATTGCTGCTACCGGCTCAATCATCAAGCTCCAATAGTTTAAACATAGTACTCATTTACTATACTAAAATCTTGTCAAATAATAGAGTAAAAAAACTAAACTGGTCTCTCTCTGAATTCAACTGTCTTACTAATGTGAACTACAATGAAAATTACTCTTCATATGGGATCTGGTTGCTATGACCACGTAGCTATGCTAATTTAGTCACCGTATTTTGAGTACCCACTGTTTCAATTGTCTTTGATTAGTCCAGAAAAATGAATGTAGCTGCAAAAACCTGTCTGGTTGCCGTATAAAATCTCGTCCCACTCTACGTCAGATGTAAGATCACTAACTGTCAGGTTGTAAAAAAACCTGTCAGGTTGTAATGGCCTTTACTATTCTTTGAAAAATATCTTTTTCGGAAAGTTTTTTTTATTAATTTTTTTTCGTTTTTTATTGCAAAAAGTTTCAAGTTCTTAAAATTCCTTTATTCAAATTCAAACAATTTTGTAAAAATCAAATGTTCATCAAAGTATCAAAACTGGCATCAAAGTAACAACATCAAAGTGAAAAAATCAGTTTGTGTCAACCTCGGAGTTTTTATTATCTGATGTTTGAACTATTTTTAACGAAATTACTATCTCAAAATTGTTATCGGATGGGTTTGGGGAAAAAGGGCGTGGGGGGTTGATTGCCCTTTGATCTCTTTTGACAAGCATCCCTTCCATAAGACCCATATATGCCCCCAGGGCACAACTTACCACGCCTGCCCCAAGGTCCTGGTGGGTTGTGTCAACACCGGAATTTTTGTTATATGGTCTTTGAACTATTTTTAACAAATTAGCTATCTTAAAATTTTTATTCGATGTATTTAGGAAAAAGGTTTTTTTTTTTTTTTGGGGGGGGGGAGCTGGTTACCTTCCAATATCTTTTGACGCTTAAAAAAAATAACTAGAACTTTCAATTTCCAGTCATACGAGCCGTCTCTGAAGTTTATACACGCATTCCTTCCATATTAACCATATATGCCCCAGGGCATAACTTATAACCCTTACCCATGAAGACTGTTGGGGGAGTGTCCTGCTCAAACATAAATTTTCCAGAACTTTCAACTATGTTGAACAAAATGGCTATATCAACATTTTGATTGGATGTGTTTTTGGGAAACGGTGGGCGTGGAAGGGGTGTCAGTTGCCTTAGAATCACTTTCGACTATTAAAAAGGGAACTAGTCATTTAAATTTCTAATCGCATGAGCCCTTTTGAGGTTTCTACGACAACGTTGTCTATACAAAACCTTATATTTTCTTGTATAATTGTATTTCTGCCTTTATGACTGCTTGTATCAATATATGCATGGAGGAACCGGAGGAATTGGAAAATTAGATATTTATTTCTTTTTTTTTCTTTTTTTTAACGCAGTTGTCAAATGCTAGAATGCCAGTGGCACCAGCTGTTTTTAGTCTCTATCTTTATTCTGTTTTTGTCAATCATTGGGCGATGTCCCAAGTAACTCGGACCTTCAGACCTCGCGTGGTATATCGTATAGGCCTATAGATTGCGTCATTTTAATGGGAATCTTACGAATTTTTTTCTTCCTACATTGTTTACAACAACAAAACATAAAAACAAGCCCAATCGGCTTATTTATGGAATTCCTTTTGGGTCAAAATTGGACGAAAAGAGCCGAGACGTTAAAAATTGTAAGCAAGATTAAACAATTTGCAACTGAGATTGCGTCTTTACTGAAAAGCGTGTTGGAGACTGAAAGTCTCCAAGTTTCAAAACTGTTTAAAGTGAAGTACACAGCTTTCTTAACTGAGAAAAAAGTAAAAATTTGTCTTGAAACAACATTACTTGCCGCTTAAAATTTTGAATTAAAAAAATTAAACATCACGACGGGGGCAGCAGGATTTTGGAAATCCTCAGTTTTACTTCATATGGATTAACCTAACTTCACTTCTTGGGTACTTTTCGTTTAATTAACAAGAACCGAAGAAGAATAAGGGCATCAGATCCCCCCCCCCCTTCCTGGACCCACCCCTGTCCACTAAGTCCAGTTAAGGGTTTTAGTCAAGTAAGCCACCATAAACAACTGAGAGAAGTTATCAAATATTGATTAAAGGCGGATTGAATAACTACATCACTTATTAGTTAATTACGACTAAACAATAAGGTTAGGGTACTAAACGACTAAACCCCTCGATAAAGATCTTGATTATACGCAAAAACGCCAGAGATTCACGATAGTTTTATGAACAGGAATGGAATTATTCTTTCACAAAAATGTAGCTATTGTTAATGTGAGTCAATTTTTCAGCCAATCAGGAAAATTCTACGAAAAATCTGATTAGCTCAAATTAGCACGAGCTAAAATTCGACATTTCTCTGTTAATGGGCCTTTAATGTTTTCCTAAGGCAAGAAAGAGGGCGAGTAAACAAAATTTTATTAAGCGGGGCAGAAACTTTATAACTGAATGTATTCTATTTACTCCTGATCATAGGCAGTGCAGTAGCACAGCCTAGGTAAAGAGCGAAGTGGGCACAATGCAAGGCCTTATCCAGGGGGGGGGGGGTCACCTGGTTTGAACCCCCCCCCCCCCGAAATTTTGACCAAGTCAAAAATTAGTAAACCCTAGGTAAAAAATCAGTAAAATTAGTCAAAACTGAGTCAAAAATTAGTAACCCCCCCCCCCGAAAAAATATCCTGGATCTGCCCTTGGCACAATGTACTAATTTTTTTTTTTTTTTTTTTTTTTTTTTTTTTTTTTTTTTTTTTTTTAGAATGGGGAACTTGGTATAAAAGAAGTTGTCGTAAAAATTTCGAAAAGGGTTCATTCGATTGGAAATTGAAAGGGCTAGTGCCCTTTCTAGGAGTCGGAAGTGATTTGAGGGCAACCCTCCCCCCCGTCGATACCCATCATTTTCCCAGACACATCCAAAGAAAAAATTTGGATAGCTTTTTTGTTCAGCGTAGTTGAAAGATCCGGAAATTATGTCGGTACTTATCAGTTAGCTGGAACACACGCAAGAAGTGGAGTTTGGTTAATGCTAATGAAATGGAACAAAATACGATGAAAATATAATAGTTTAGAAACAAATTTGGGCTACATATTTGCCAAACCCCAACATATTCAATCCAAAATTCTTAGATGGCCATTTTGTTAAACGTGCTTAAAAGTTTTAGAAATTAGGTTTTTGAGGGTGATAACACCCTCGGAGCCCTCGGGAAAAGGGTATTAAGTTTTTCCCTGGGGGATATAAGGTTCTTATAGATAGTGATGTTGTAGAAACTTTAAAAAGGGCTCATTCAACTGGAAATTAGAAGGGTTTGTGCCTTTTTTAATAGTCGAAAGTGATTTGAGGATAACTAACAACCCTCTCACACCCTCAATTTCCCAAAAACACATCCAATCAAACTTTTGAAACAGCCATTTTGTTCGACATAGTTAAAAAGTCCGAAAATTATGTTTTTGAGGATGACACTCCCCCAAGAGCCCTCAGGGCAGAGGTTATAAGTTTTTGCCCTGGGAGCAAATAAGGTTTTTCTTATGGAAAGCGTTGTCGTAAAAAATTCAAAAAGGAATCATTCGGTTAGAAATTGAAACGGCTAATGCCCTTTTTAATAGTCGAAAGTGATTGGAGCGCAAGTAACCCCCATCTCACGATCACCTTTTCCCCAAACACATCCAATCAAAATTTGAGATAACCATTTTGTTAAACATAGTTGAAACGTCTAAAAACTATGTCTTTGAGGATGACAATCCCATCACAGCCCTCAGGGCGAGGAATGTAAGTTATGACCTGGGGTAGATAAGGTTTTTTTTTTTATAGAAAGCGTTGTTGTAAAAACTTCAAAAAGGGCTCATTCGATTGGAAAAGTGAAAGAGCTAGTGCTCTTTTTAATATTCAGAAGTGATTGGAGGGCAACTAACCCCCCTCTCACGCCCACAACTTCCCCAAACACGTCCAATCACAATTTTGAGATAGCAATTTTATTCAACGTAATTAAAAGTTTTGGAAATTAGGTCTTTGAGAACTAAACTTCCCCCCCCCCTGTCCTTAGGGCAAGGGATGTAAGTTATGTCTTGGGGGCATATAAGGTTTTTATTGAAAGTGTTGTTACTGAAACTTCAAAATGGCTCATTAGATTAAAAATTGAAAGGGCTAGTGCCTTTTTTAATAGTTGAAAGTGATAGGTGAGCAACTAAGGGTCCCCCCTTGGTCAGTGCCTTCTATGGAGATACCCTATGTATATTTAGGACGTTCCCCTATCGCCAACTGGGGACACGCTAAGTGGCCTGGGGAAGGCCATTTACATTTCAATTTACAAATTCAATTTCAATTTACATTTAGGCACTATTAAAGGAGAAAAGTTTACACTCAAGACTTTCAATGAACCCTGATAATGAACATATCTCAAACAAATCTAGCAAATGATCTGGAAACTATTTATGATCCGGAAGTATTTTTTTTTTTGTAAAATTATCGATGTATTATTTATAGTATTTTGGTTTATCTGCTGAAGACGATCGCTGTATATTTGACTGAAAAATTGCAACTGCTCCCACCTCCCAATAAAAGGGTTTATCTGTGGTGAACTTTTATTTCTTTATGAAGAAACTACATTTAAACATAAAACGACGAGAAACTGGCATAAATAAAAAATGTATTGTGCTCTTCTACCCCCCCCCCAGAAAGGCTAGTTTCATTTGCACTACTGAAAACTAAATTAATTACTTGCTAAAAGTATCACATAGTCAATTGACTTCTCTAGACCTTAAAAAAGTGAATTGAAAATGGCAAAAACAGAAATGAAAGTAAGAATCTTTTAAAAATAAAAAAAAACTGTGTTTATCTTGAAATTATTGTATAATGTTAACATATTGTTATTGTAATAATGTATAAAAATTAGTGCCGCCTTAAAATTGTACAACCAAGTACAATAGATAGAATATCTGTCAGACAAGGGTGTATCCAGGGGGGTAGAGGTGTTAACCCCTTCCTCCTAAATATTTTTCTGTCTCGTATAAACGTAACAATAATGAATATAAACAAATTTCTGATGCATAAAACACAATCGTAAAAAGAAGACGCTCAGAAATTTATTACCCACAGAGAATTCTGAGCAAAAATAATAGGATTTTCAATATTATTAGCGGCTTATTATACCTACCATGAAGTAAAATAAGCCTCTTTAATTACATGCATATGCATAAAGACCCACAAGTATATTCGTAGAAGCATAATAGCTCAGTTCAAAAAGTGTTAAATATTCAGAAGCGATTAACTGCGGAACAGCTAAAATCTAAAAAGAAAAGAACCATAAATACACTCCCAAAAAAACTCCCCAAAATTGAAAATGAAGAAACACAATAAAAGACCATTCGCCACCCATATATATATATATATATATATATATATATATATATATATATATATATATATATATATATATATATATATATATATATATATATATATATATATATTATATATATATATATATATATACGGTGACTATATATATATATATATATATATATAATACAGTGACTAAATTAGCATAGCTACGTGGTCATAGCAACCATATCCCATATGAAGAGTGATTTTCATTGTAGTTCACATTAGTAAGACAGTTGAATTCAGAGAGAGACCAGTTTAGTTTTTTTATTCTATTATTTGACAAGATATTAGCATAGAAAATGAATACTATGTTTAAACTATTGAAGCTAGATGATTGAGCAGGTAGCAGCAATGATATAAAGGCGAGAGTACCAACATAGCAGTGGAAATTACACGACGATGTCGACTAACCCTTGAATGGGACAAAATGTATAACAGATATGTGATATCATTAAGCAAATTTAAATTGGAGGAGCAATAATGCTTCGCTAAGAAACTAAAAATAGCTTATACAAAGAAACTTCAAGCTGATTTAGATATACTGGTGAAATATATCGAGGAAAATTAATTGTATCAGTGGATATTACTATTGTTGTTTATATATTTCTTAATAACTAGAGCTTGAGCTTTTTTCCATTGCATAAATCTTTTAAGTTATTACAAACGGGTTAAAATAATTTTCTATAAAGCAGAAATACTTTTGGAGTTAAAAAGTGTAAACCCGAATATGTTGAAAACGTTTTGGTCGTCAAATCCGTTTCTTGTACATGCTAATTATAAAATCTAAATTAGCTTTTAGACATTGGAAAAAACTAGTGGAAAACCGCGTGATAAAACATCCGCTTTTCTATGCATGAAAAAAAAACAAAAGCAATTTTCCAGTCGGAGCTTCGTCGTCATATTATAAACACTTCCATTTGCTTATGATTCTTCGTCTGAAGTTGATATGAATAATAAGAAACTTTGGAAAAATGCTCTACGTTACAACAAAGAGAGAGTTAATGAACCTTCTAAAAAGAATGGCCCTTCTCTTTAAATTTCACAAGTGGGAAACTCATTTTGCAATAAATTGAACGGATTCTTGGTGATGAGCTGCAACAAACGCATGTTGATTATAATTTAAAAAGTTCTTTTAATTCGCATGATTTTTTTCTATTTCGTTTGATCTTTGTTGGGTGCATGCCGTTAAATTTTCCCAAAGCCACAATCCTCTAAAGACCATGATGGGATTTTTTTTTAGCAAATCATGTGAAATTTGCTCCAACTTCTTTTCTTCGTCTTCTTTTGTCTTTTTTTAATTTATTCTCAAGTTTGTTATTGTTCATAGTCGTCTTTTAGGATTGGGGTGGTAACTCCTATTCTAAAATCTGGTAAAAGAGATCTCCGTTCTTGTGATTCGTATAGGCCGATAACGAAGGGTTCTATGATTGGTAAACTTTTTGAATTATGTATAAATAGGATCTTTTTGATTATTTGGATGTTGGTCTTAATCAAGTAGGGTTCAAAAAAGGAATGGTTGCGACATACACCCTTTTGAAAAATCTGGACACAAATAGTAGTTTTAATTTAGTTTTGATAAACTCCTTGCGCTTTCCCATGCAACGTTTGATACTATAATTAAGGAGTCAAGATCTACTGGCTCCCCACTTTATACACTATTACCATTTGATATAAAAGGAGCTTTTGACAATATTTCGCATGCTTCCGCTCTTTCAGCTCTTATTTCTGGTGGGATTCCCCTTTCTGTGGTTAGAACAAAACTTAGATCTTGGTATTCGGGGCTTAGGATAAAAAATTTTTGCACATACTTCTGATTCTCTTTAAGAATCCAATTTCCGTGGGTCGGGGCGTGAGACAGGGTGGGATTTTATCTCCTTATATTTTAAGAACGCATGTCTGGCGGAGTGTCTTCGGTTCTTTATCTACAACCCTTATTTCTTGGGGACGGGATGTGTCTTTTCTTGCATATGCTGATGATATTATCCTATTGAGCCGTTCTAAAGCTAGTCTAATTAAGAATTTTAATTCCCTTTCTAGTCTGCTTAATGTTCGTGGCCTTTCTATTAGTATTAAAAAATGTCAATATTTTCCCGTTAATGTTAATGAATAATTCAAATTAATATATTGGTAAAAATACCACACATCGGTCGAAATGTTATGTGCGACACCCAAGAGAAGCTCGAGCTGAATCCGTCGACATTTGCGATAGAAATATATCATTTCCGTTTCTGATGCGTTGTTTATCTTGGGTTACCTTATTCTGCTTCAGCTCGTGAATCTAAGTCGATGCTAATTTTACATATCAAGAAAAATTAGAAAGGCGTTTGGTTCCATAATACGGCTACGTGGTGTTTATCGTCGTGAAATTCTAGGTTCTCTTTTTAATGCAGTAGCCCTCCCGCATGTTCTTTATCCTTCCCTTCCATCTGACGAGATTTTAATATTTGTGATTTTTCAGCAATTCGCGTTGTTAAGTTTAAATATTGTAAGTTTTTTACTTGGTTTTTCCAATTTCCTTTGAGTAATTCTGATTAGTTTCAAAATTAAAATCTAAAGAGCCGTTGGTAGGAATAGCCAAGGTAAAAATAAATAATTTTTACCGTAAATCTGAAAATATACTTTATGTTCATAATCTTTTTCCTTTTTTTCTATAGTTTAAAAAGTGCATGATTTCATTATTACTATTTCGTAGAGTTTTGATAGTCAGCAATCTCATCATGACTTTTCTGCATTGATTATGTTTTCTTTTGGGCAACTTGTAAATTGTTGCTATGTTTGATGGTGTGTTATTTGGATTTTTGAAGAGTTATTTAATTATCTTTTATACTCCTCGTTTTTGAGGAAGTAAATAAATAAATAATTTCTTAGACCACACTGCTTTCATTTGCAAAAGAATTTTTAAAGCTGTGCAGAAAAACGGGTTTTAATTTTCTATAAAGACCGTGAACATATCGAACATTTTAAATAAACACAAATAGTCCGAATATTTGTGTCCGGGAGCCTTTCTCAACCGGAAAAAAAAATTATAAATGAAACAAAAATGTTCTTGTTTTTAAAAAACTTAACCGTGGCATCAAAATAAAACATACTAAACACATAAAGAGAAAGAAAAAAAACAAAAGAAAAAAAGTTAAATTCAGGGAAAGCAAAAACTCACATATTAAAAAAGAACTTAAATGCATGAAGTCTATACTGATTTAGCAACTCACCTCCTCACAGTATATAAATGGAAATCTATCAAAAATGAAGAATATATTTGTTTTAAACCAAAAATTTGGAATAAATGTCACTAACCTGTCCATTTTAACCCCTAATTAAATTTCACAAGTTCACAACCAATTTATGAATTATAAATTGACAAAAATTCGTTTGAGTTGGCAAGCTTAGCTGCAACCAAACTGAATTTATTATATTTAATAAAAACCTTTCTATAATCAAAGATTTTTTTCTAAGTAGTCCCCTACTAGCTTAAACGGTTGTTTCCGCAAACACACCTGACAAAATTGCATCAGATCCAGTATTTTTCTTAGGATTAATCCTTAAGTAAATTTTCTTTGAAAAGGGTGCATTTTGTGGAGAACTTTTTTTTTTTTAGTTAATTTCGACTTTGTTTTATATTGGCATAGCGATTTTCAGGAAAAAGAGAAAAAAATACTTTCAATCTGGTTTTTCAAAGACTTTATAGTTTACCCTGCTATTTGTATTGAAGAAAATTTTCAGCAATTTTTAACAATGGGATACACCCTTTTGAAAAATCTGGACACAAATAGTAGTGTTTAATTTAATTTGAAACTCCTCAAAGTTGATACACCCAAATAGAAAACTTGATGCCATTCACAAAAAATCTGTTTACTTTCTTTGATAACTTAGATACACTTACGCTATTTTTTATATGGTTAAATTCTAAGAGCAGAAGTAGCCCCAAAAGTTTGAATATAATACCTCAGTCGTTCTTGGGATACTGCTGACATGCATTATTGGGAATTAGTATTAACACAGTGCATTTTGATCCAATCTTAAGGCAACATTCAGTCTTTAAACATAATGGGCAAATGGGAGAATGGGTGCAAGAGGGGGACTATCTGCCCTCCAATCAAATTTGACCAATTAAAAAGTGCATTAGCCTTTTCTATTTTCAATCGAATGAACCCTGTTCGAAGTTCATGCGACAACTCTTTAGATACAAAGTGCCCTGGTTTCAACAAAAACAAAAATATTAATATATTGTACCCATACCGATTTTACTATAAAATATCAAGCCTTTCAATCACTTTCGATAATTAAAAAGAGCCCTTTCCCTTTCATTTCCAATTGAATGAGTAATTTTGAGTTTCTTCGACAACGCTTTCTATAAAACCCTTATATGCCCCCAAGGAATAAATTACAACCCTTGCCCTAAGGGCTGTGAGGGGGTATATATTTTTTTCGTATTTAAGGTTTTTATAAAAAGGGTTGTAGCTGTAGTTGTGCTGAGATCTCTAGTTGTGCGTAGCTGTGCTGAATCAATTTGACTCTTAAGAAGTGCACTAGAACTTATGAATACCAATCCAATAAGTCCCCTCGAGAGCATATACAATAACCCTTTTTATAAAAATCTTAAATGCCTAAAAGGCATAACTTACAACCCTTTCTCTGAGAGCTGTAGGGGGGGGGGTGTCTTCCTCACAGACATGTCTTCCTATCAGTTTAAAGAAGGGTCATAAAGCTCTATTCCGCTTATGACTAATTGAAAACTTATTAATTGTATAAGAAGACATAAATATTAATCTTGAATTTTGATATTTCTCATGAGAAGAGGCTTGCTAATTTTGCTTGCATATGTCAAGAGCAAAAATATTTCTTCACACGCAAGAAGTGAAGTATGGTTAATGCTAATGAAATGAAACAAAATACGATGAAAATATAATAGTTTACAAACAAATTTGGGCTATATATTTGCACATTAGGGGGGGGGGGGTAAAAGCATAGCATATATTAAATAAGTAACGTAACCTAGGTACCTTTTTTTGCCCGTTCAACCCCAAAAAACAAAGTTTAAATATTTTTCACGTAATTAGCAATATCTCACTATGCAGAGGAGCCCAGTTTTTATTAGGATCTTTTAGACTCCATTTGTAGTTCTTGTCGTGTGTGTTCCAGCTAACCGATAAGCACCATTATGTCTTTGAAGATGACACCCCCCCCCACAGCTCTCAGGGCAAGGTTTGTAAGTTATGCCCTGGGGCATAAAAGTTTTTATAGAAAGAGTGGTCGTTATGAACTTTGGAGGGACCTCATTGGGTAGGTAATCAGAAGTTCTAGTGCCCCTTTAAAGAGTCAAAGTCATTGAAGGTCATGCACCACGCCCTCCCTTCCCCGACCCACACGTATTATTTTCCCAAAATGTATCTGATAGAAATTTTGAGATGGCCATTAGTTGTGGTACCCCCCCGACCACCCCTCCCCCATGCCTATCATTCCCGCAAAGTAATCCATCAAAATTTTGAAATGTGCTCAGCGTAGTTGAAAGGTCCAGAAATAGAGGATGACAGCCCCACCCCTCACAGTCCTCAGGGAATGGGTGGTAAGTTATGCCCCGAGGGCATATACGGTTTTGGTCGAAATGGTGGTCGTATAAGCTATGGAGGAGAATTATTGGATTCGAAACCAGAATTTCTAGTTCCCTAATGAAAATTCAAAGTAATCGGAGGGCAGCTACCCCCCCCCCCCCCCCCATGTTATATTTTCCCAAAATGCAGCATTAGAAATGTTTTGATATCCCTTTGTTTAAAAATAGTCCAAAAATCACATAAAAAAGCCTTTGGGTTGACACAATGGGAGTAAAGGTTTTAATTTATACCCCGGGGGCAAGCAAGTTTTTATGGAAATGGTGGTTGTTTAAACTTTAGAGGAGGCTCATTGCATTGAAAAAGTATAGTTCTAGTTCTCTTTTAAGAGTCAAACATGATGGAGGGCAATTAGCCCCCCCCCCATCACTGACATCTTCTTTTCTCCAAACGCATTCGATCGAAATTGTGAGAAAGCAATTTTGGTGCCAATAATAAAAAAAAAAAAACAACAACAATGTCTTCAAGGTGGACCCATCCCCCCGGAGTTCGGTGGAAATGGTTGTAAGTTATGCCACGGGGCTTATAAGGTTTTATGGAACTGGTGGTCGGATAAGCTTTGGATCGTATAGGGCTCATTTGATTGGAAGTCGGAAATTTTAGTACCCTTTTTAAGAGTCAAAAATCAATGGAGGGCAATCAGCCCACTCCCAAGCAAATCATTCTTCAAAACCCATCTGATCAAAATGTTAAGAAAACTATTTTGTTCATCATTCTTGAAAGGTCCAGTAATTATGGATTTGGGGATGTCAACCTCCCCACAGTTCCAAGGGCAGTAAGCTAGGCAATTCGTTCTTTTTTTACACATAGTATATGCTATATTAACAATTGAAATAGTGAGACAGCCATTTTGGTGCCACAATAGTATAAAGAGCACTTAACAATGTCTTCAGGGTGGACACATCTCCCGGTGCCCGGTGGAAAGGGGAACAAGAATGGATAGGGTCAAAATGCATCTGATGTACTTAGCAATGTTAGATCATTTTAAGGATATAACACTGAAAAAATTCGTAACATTCCCATTAAAATGACGCAATCTATAGGCCTATGCGATATACCAGGCGAGGTCTGAAGGTTCGAGTTACTTGTGACCTCGCCCGATGATTGACAAAAACAGAATAAAGGTAAAGACTAAAAACTGCTGGTGCAACTGGCATTGTAGCATTTGACAACTGCGTTAAAAAAGAGAAAAAAGAAATAAATATCCAATTTTCCAATTCCTCCGGTTCCTCCATGCATATTTTGATACAAGCAGTCATAAAGGCACAAATACAATTATACAAGAAAATAAAAGGTTTTGTATAGACAACGTTGTCGTAGAAACTTCAAAAAGGGCTCATGCGATTAGAAATTTAAATGACTAGTTCCCTTTTTAATAGTTAAAAGTGATTCTAAAGCGACTGAAACCCCTTCCACGCCCACCGTTTCCCCAAACACATCCAATCAAAATGTTGATATAGCCATTTTGTTCAACATAGTTGAAATTTCTGGAAAATATATGTTTGAGCAGGACACTCCCCCAACAGTCTTCAGGGGCAAGGGTTATAAGTTATGCCCTGGGGCATATATGGTTAATATGGAAGAAATGCGCGTATAAACTTCAGAGAGGGCTCATTTGACTGGAAATTGAAAGTTCTAGTTAACTTTTTAAGCGTCAAAAGATATTGAAGGGTAACCAGCTCCCCCCCCCAAAAAAAAAAACTCTTTTTTCCCAAATGCATCCAATAAAATTTTAAGATAGCTAATTTGTTAAAAATAGTTCAAAGATCATATAACAAAAATTCCGGTGTTGACACAACCCACCAGGACTTGGGGGCAGGCGTGGTAAGTTATGCCCTGGGGGCATAAATGGGTCTTATGGAAGGGATGCTCGTCAAAAGAGATCAAAGGGCAATCAGCCCCCCACGCCCTTTTCCCCCAAACCCATCCGATAACAATTTTGAGATTGCAATTTTGTTAAAAATAGTTCAAACATCAGATAATAAAAAACTTCGAGGTTGACACAAACCGATTTTTTCACTTTGATATTGTCACTTTGATACCAGTTTTGATACTTTGATGAACATTTGATTTTGAAAAAATTGTTTGAATTTGAATAAAGGAATTCTTAAGAACTTGAAACTTTTTGCAATAAAAAACGAAAAAAAAAAAATTAATAAAAAAAAACTTTCCGAAAAAGATATTTCTCAAAGATCAGTAAAGGCCATTTTTCAAATAAGATCAGCAGATACAAATATCTGTTAAAATTATATATATATATATATATATATATATATATATATATATATATATATATATATATATATATATATATATATATAATATATATATATATATATATATATATATATATATATATATATATATATATATATATATATATATATATATATATATATATATATATATATATATATATAATTTTAAACAGATATTTGTATTTGCTGATCTTATTTGCAAAATGGCCTTTACTGTTCTTTGAAAAATATCTTTTTCGGAAAGTTTTTTTTTTATTTATTGTTTTCCGTATATATATATATATATATATATATATATATATATATATATATATATATATATATATATATATATATATATATATATATATATAATATATATATATATATATATATATATATATATATATTTAATTTTAACAGATATTTGTATTTGCTGATCTTATTTGCAAAATGGCCTTTACTGTTCTTTGAAAAATATCTTTTTCGGAAAGTTTTTTTTATTATTGTTTTCCGTATATATATATATATATATATATATATATATATATATATATATATATATATATATATATATATATATATATATATATATATATATATATATATATATATATATATATATAGATATATATATATATATATATATATATATATATATATATATATATATATATATATATATATATATATATATATATATATATATATATATATATATATATATATATATATATATATATATATATATATATATATATATATATATATATATATATATATATATATATTATATATATATATATATATATATATATATATAGTATATATATATATATATATATATATATATATATAATCTCATATGCCCCCAGGACATAATTTACAACCCATGCCCTGAGGGTTTTGGGGGGAGTATTCATTTCAAAATATTTTTCTATCTGGAAATCAACTACGCTGAACAGAATGGCTATCTCAAAATGTTAACTGGCTGTGTTTTGGGAAATGTTGGGCATGGAAGGGGTGTTAGTTGCCTTCCAATCACTTTCGACTAATAAAAAGGGCACAAGCTGCTCCAATTTCCAGTTGAATAATCCCTTTTCGAAATTTCTGCGACAAATCCTTCGATACGAAGTGCCATGCATGGTCTAAAGAAAAAACAATAATACATTGCGCCAACGTCATTCTTTACTTAGGCTGCGCGATATCGCTGCATAAGATTTACAAGGTTTTTAGTGTTTGTCTGGAACCTCTTCTGAAATTCCAAGACCATTTTGCGATCTTCTCTAGACAATTGTTCCCTAACATTTTGAAATTTCAGTTTGTTCGGAAAACAGAAATTTCGGTACTTTTGTATTGAGGCTGTTAAACCTGCGCTTGTTTAGCACTTTCGGGTGCTTTATAAGATGGTGTAGAGCAATTGTCCGACTTTATACTGATCTCCATTGGGTTCCCCGTGTTTCATACTATATTTTCGCTTTTTCCAAAGTTTCGCAAAACGTTCCATCAGTTTTGCACTTTTTGCGCCCTTTTGAGCACTACAAGCGGCCAGTTGTAGCGAGGAGTTGAGGAGGGGACAGTCCTTTTCATATACGGAATAATTTCTGTTCGTTTTAAGTTTTAATGTCGCTCCTTACTTTCACTTTAAAAAACTTGTTTTTTTATTAATTTTGAACGTTTTTGAATAAATGCAGGTTTTGATCTTGGCTCACCATACATGAATAATTAAACCAAAATTTTCATATTAATTTACTTTTATTTAGTTAAATGTCTTTCTCGAAACCTGTTTAATTTTATTTACGAACGTTTTTATTAGTAATAAATATACGTAACTTACGAATGAACTTACGTAACGAACTTCTATATTCATATATTTTTAATTTGTTTATTAGGGGGTTCACCCCCCTAGTCAATACCTTGATCTTTAAGCGAAAGTTCAAATTTTGTTCCAATTCTTTAAAAATGACCGCTTAATCACAAAGGCCGTTAATTAGAATAAATAGCTCTTATGAAAGTACTAAAGAATCTTTGGCTTAAGGAGCGAGGTATTGACTACGGGGTGAACCCAATCATATATGTAATATTTTCTGTTCGTTTAAAGTTTCGATGTTGCTGCTATTGCAGTTGAAATACTTGTTTTTTTATATAAATTTCTGATCTTTTTTTAAATAATGCTGGGAAGTCCGGCGTCCCCTTCATAGCAATGTCCCTTCCCCCATGAAAACTTCATTCATGGAAAGATCCTCCCACTTAACCCCCGACCCCGCACCCCCCCCACTACCAGGAAAAATCTCCCCTGAAAACGTCTGTATACTTCCAAATAGCCAATACTATATGTTAACATTGGGTAAAGTTCATAACTTTCAGCCCTCCCCCCGGGAACTTTGGGGGATTAAGTCATCCTAAAAGACATACTTATTATATTTTCGAAGATGCTGAACAAAATGGCTATCTCAAAATTTTGATCAGGTGACTTTGGGAAAAAAATGAGCGTGGGAGGGGGCCTAGTTGCCGTCCATTTTTTTGGTCACTTAAAAAGAAGCACTAGAACTTTTAATTTCCATTCCAATGAGCCCTCCTATGATATTCTAGGACAACTGGGTCGATACGATCACCCCTTGGGGAAAAAAACAACAAATTAACACGCACCCGTGATCTTTCTTCTGGCAAAAAATGCAAAATTCCACATATTTGTTGATGGGAGCTTGAAACCTCTACAGTAGGGTTCTCTGATACGCTGAATATGATGGTGTGATTTTCATTAAGGTTTTGTAACTTTTAGAGGGTCTTTCCTCCTTTTTTTTGAAAATCAGCGAAATTTTCTCAGGCGCCTAACTTTTGATGGGTAGAATTAAACTTGATGAAACTTATATATTTGAAATCACCATTAAATTTGATTCTTTTGATGTATCTATTTGTATCAAAATACCGTTTTCTAGAGTTTCGGTTACCATTGAGCTGGGTCGCTCCTTACTTACAGTTCGTTACCATGAACTGTTTGAAAGTAAACCGCTTTATTCAACCTGGATGCATTAACGCATGGATGACCACTAAAATCCTTAAGAAAACGTTTGAATTTGCAATCAATAAAAAAGTGACAGGCACTCTAGTCCTTTTTCTTGTATAATTGTATTTGTGCCTTTATGACTGCTTGTATCAATAGGGGAGACTGGGGTACCTCCGCACAAGGGGCACCTCCAGACATCGAACCTGTTGGCTTTGCTATCTAGCGGAAAAATTGGAAAAAAAAATCACAAAGATGTGCCATTTTACTGTTCATCTTGGAGGCAAGATGGCACTTCCATCAAAGTAGCATAGCAGTGAGTCAGTCGGTAATAAGACTTTAAAGATACAGCTGCCAATTGTTCGCGTCTGATAAAAGTGAAATAGAGAGGTAAGTTTTATAGATACATTTAATGTAATGTTCTAGGAACACAAGCAAAACGAACCCAAATATGCTTCCTCTACATAAGATTGACGTAACTCTAGGTGTTCTTTGGTTATGACTCTTTTCTTCTGAAAGGCTCCTTAGGGGCACCTCCGGACAATTTTTTTGGGGCAGGTTTGGGACACTGTCCGGAGGTGCCCCGATGATTTGAGCAGCCATTGGTGTTTTTTTCTTTCATTTTTAAAAGGAAAGGAAGGATTGATGATATAATTAGATGTATGAAAGAAGCTGAAAAAATTGCGGTTCCCGAAGAGCGTATTCGTATTAAAACGCGAAAATCTATATGGGCTGCCGATCCTGAATTAAAGAATTATAAAAATAAGGCAAAACTTTGGTTGCGAATTAGGGTTGATTGTGGTAGACCTGCGTCGGGGTCTGTTGCGGATATAAAGCAGAAAACAAAGAATGAATATAAAAAGTACCTTAAATCCATTCGTTATAAGGGTATGGAATTTCCAACATCTAAGAATGATTGGTCTAAATTGATTAATTCTGAGAAGCTGGATAAAAGTGATCTCATAAAAGTGATTCGATTTCTAGTTCAGCTTGGTATGATTATTATTCGTCAATTTTTTCCAAAATTAACTTTTTCGTGCAGTCACATTATTCTCGGTTACTTTCTAAAATTCTTCCGCCTTCGCTTCATCAGGGCCATATTATTCCAGTATCAGTAGCTGCTGTTGAAAGTGCAATTAAGCAACTGAAATCTTCATCCGTTGATATTGATGGTATTAGTGCAAATAATATAAATCCAAAGTGTGTTGTTCTTTTATTTCATTTGCAGTTGTTGTTCCAAATGTGTTTAACATCTTCGCTGGTTCCGGATAGCTTTCTTTTGTGGAACTGTCACCTCAATATTAAAACGAGGAAAACTCCCTTCTCATTGTTAATCTTATCGCCCTATAACCACTGCGTGTAACTTGAGTAAAATCCTCGAATATATTTTACTTCCTCATTTAAATGAAAATATAAATTTCGGATCGAATCAATTTGGGTTTCAATCTGGTATTGGTTGTCAACATGCACACCGTGTTCTTTCTTCCGCCCTTAAGAATAGCCTGGCTGAGGGTCGCCACTTTATATGTGCACTTTGGACCTTTCTAAAGCTTTGACAGTGTAGTCCATAGTCAAGCTTTTTTCTCCTTTTTTAATAATGGTGTAAATCTTTCAGTTATTTTTCTTCTTCGTTTTGGTATGAGAATTCTTTCCTCCGAATTAATAAATCTGGACCTCCGTTTTGTCCGTGTACGTCGGGGTGTGTGAAACAGGGAGGGGTTTTATCACCTAGTATATTCAAAATGTGTATTTCTGGTATATTAGATGAAATTAGATCAAAATATTTCATTGGACTTTCAGATGTTTCTTATCTTGCTTATGCGGATGATCTTCTACTTTTATGTAAAACTAAGCAAGGTCTCTCTTTTATGGTCTCAAAAGTTTTCACGTTTATTTTCTAAAATTGGTCTTTCTCTTAATGTTGAGAAATGCGAGTTTCTAGTTTTTAATGGTCCGACTTCCTCTAATGTTCCCTTAGTTTGTCGCGGTTTTTCTATACCCTCTGTTTCCGCCTTTCGGTGGTTGGGTATTACTGTTACTAATTCAATTTCTAGCTTACGGCAGTGCACTGTTCGTGATGTTCAAAAGAAAATTCAAATGGGATATTCTAAGATTGTTGCCAATCGAGGGAAGTATAATAGACGTGCATTGGGTAGGCTATATTCTACATTCTGTGATCATTCTGTCCTTTATCTTTCTGGTCTTTATCCCTTCTTAAGAAAAAAGATGTTAAGCAGATCCGGTCTTTTTACTTCAGATATTGTAAATTTTTACTTTATCTCCCCCCCTGGCATAGTAATGGTAAGATAACTCGTAAGCTTGAAGTCCCTGATATAACAGCAAAGTTGGCCGTGCTGCATGGAAGGCTGTCGGATTCAGCTTTTTGTCGTTTTTCGCCTCATCATCCTTTGGTCCGTCTGTTCGGTTAATTTCATTGTAGTGTACTTTATTTCATTTTCTCTTTTGTCTTTTTTTTTTCCTTGTGTTACTCCACAAGTGTCATAACTTGTTATGACGCGGGTTAAAAATAAATTATTATTATTATAGCACCTAGTAAGTGCTTAATAACTGAGTTTTACTGAAGGCAGCATTTTTCTTTCCAGAAATGGTGCGAAATTATATCCCTACTAAGTCCGAGCCAAACGAAGAAGCTATCAAACAAGGGCTAAAAGCCATACAAGATGGAGAGATTCGGTCAGAAAAGCGGCCAAGACCCATGGAATAGCTGCTTCAACATTATTTGATCGCTTGAAGAAGTCAAAATCAGCCAACGAGACTAGTGTGGATGAAGGAATAGCCAGATCAGCCAATTTGAAACGAGGAAAGTATTCCACCCGTCAGGTTTTCACTGACGATCAAGAGGAAAAACTTAAGACTTACCTTCTTCGTTCCTGCGAACTTCACTATGGTTTGACTTTAGCACAAACTCAGAAGCTGGCATATCAATATGCAGTGAAGCTGAGGGTCTCTTATCCCAAGAACTGGGATGAAAAGTGTGCCGCCACATATGACTGGTCATATGGATTTATGAAGCGTCATCCAGAGCTGAGTCTTCGGAAACCTGAGAACACCAGCCTGGCCAGGGCTTCAGGATTCAATCCCTTCAATGTAAACTCGTTCATGAATAATCTTGAAGCTTTATACAATCGGCACCGCTTCACACCTGAACGAGTGTACAACCTAGACGAAACCGGAGTAACAACTGTCATGGATAGCCCTAAAGTCATAGCGAAATCTGGTATAAAGCAAGTGGGCAAGGCCGTTGCTGCTGAGCGGGGGGAGTTAGTTACAGTGTGTTGCATCGTTAATGCCATCGGGAACACCGTCCCCCCAGCGTTTGTGTTCCCACGCGTGCACTTCAGAGAACACATGCTCCATGGAGCACCACCTGGTAGCCTTGGGTTAGCTTTCCAGTCTGGTTGGATGACTGGACCGAACTTCTTAGAAGTTATGAAGCACTTCGTCAAGCACACTCGATGCGACAAGGAGAATCCGGTGTTGCTCATCCTCGATAACCATGAAAGCCATATTTATTTGGAGGCAGTTCTATATGCAAAAGAGAATGGAGTAGTGCTTCTCACATTTCCGCCACACTGCAGCCACAAAATGCAGCCCTTAGATATATCTGTCTATGGCCCGTTCAAGGCGTATCTGAGGGCTAAGTTCGGCGAGTGGCAAACAAACCATCCACACGAAAGATTTCAAATAACTCACACCGCAAAACCTAGTTGGTCAAGCTTATCCCCTAGCGTTTACTCCGAACAACATCACATCGGGCTTTTCAAAACCAGGAATATGGCCATTCTCAAGATCAGCGTTCACTGATGCAGACTTCATCGCCGCTAAGGTCTCAGACAGACCAAACACCGCTGGAGAAGTAACTGATAGGGTAGAGTCTAGGAATACTTTGGAAGCAGTTGCTGACCCTGTCCTGAATTCCTCGGCCTTCTAGAGCAACCACCAGGGCCCAAACATGAATGTCAATCCAGAAGACATTTTTCCATTCCCGAAGGCTAAACCAAGAAAGCTAACTGTGAATAGGGCTCGAGTTGGCAAAACGAGAATTTTAACGGATACGCCAGAGAAAGAAGATCTGGAGAAAAGAGCACAAGCAAAGTCAGCAAAGAAGACTGGTAGGAAAAGAGTAAAACTGGCAAAGAGCAAGGAGCAAGAGTTGTCAACGATAAGAGAACCTTCCTCCCCTTCGGAAATCTCTTTCCATGACTCTTCAGATGAAAGCCTCCATGCAGGGTCAGACTGTGAAAATACCTGAAACTGAAAGTGAAGTTTCATTCATTCCAGAAGAGATCAAGGTTGACGAATTTGTGCTAGTGAGGTTTCAGCTTAAGAAAGATTTTGTTCTTTATGCAGCAAAGATCTTGGAGACTGATATTATGAACAGGGAGTTTCAGGTTTCTTTTCTACGGAGAAAGAAAGACTCTGATCGATTTCACTTTCCTGATATTGAAGACAAGGCATCGGTGTCGTTTGAAGATGTCGTGAAGAAGCTGGAGGTGACTCGACACGGTGGAACTGCTCGGGTCCAAGCTACTTATGTTTTTGCAGGTCTTTGGTTGGATCATATCCACTGAGTGATTTAAGTTTGATAACTATGAACCTTTTTTCTTTTCTATTTACTTTTGTATCCTATATCTGAAGAATACAGTATCTGAAAGCATGTCCTGTGCAAAGCTGCCCCTATATAGGGGCAGTTTCGGACATTTTGTGGACCCAGGGAAAACGTCAACTACTTAGCAGCGCTTGCATATTTTCGCTTTAACTCTGTCCAGGCTCTGTCCAAGTGGCTAAGCTATGCTGGTGCCAAATAAGAAGTCCCGATAGCGCGCACAAGCCGAAGCAGGTAACTTTGATTAAAAAGTGCACGGAGGTGCCCCAGTCTCCCTATATGCATGGAGGAACCGAAGGAATTGGAAAATTGGATATTTATTTCTTTTTTTCTCTTTTTAAAAGCAGTTGTCAAATGCTAGAATGCCAGTGGCACCAGCTATTTTTAGTCTCTATCTTTATTCTGTTTTTGTCAATCATTGGGCGAGGGTCCCAAATAACTCAGACATTCAGACCTCGCGTGGTATATCACATAGGCCTATAGATTGCGTCATTTTAATGGGAATCTTACGAATTTTTTCTTCCTACATTGTTTTAGAACAACAAAACACAAAAACAAAGCCTAATCAGCTTGTTTATGGAATTCCTTTTGGGTCAAAATTGGACGAAAAGAGCCGAGACGTTTAAAAATTGTAAGCGAGATTAAACAATTTGCAACTGAGATTACGTCTTTACTGAAATGCGTGTTGGAGACTGAAATTCTCCAAGTTTCAAAACTGTTTAAAGGAAAGTACGCAGCTTTCTTAACTGAGAAAAAAGTAAAAATTTTGTCTTCAAACAACATTACTTGCCGCTTAAAATTTTGAATTAGAAAAATTAAACATCACGACGGGGGCAGCAGGATTTTGGAAATCCTCAGGTTTTATTTCATATGGATTAACCTAACTTCACTACTTGGGTACTTTTTGTTTAATTAACAAGAACAAAAGAAAAATAGAGGCATCTGATCCCCCCCCTTCCTGGACCCACCCCTGTCTACTAAGTCCAGTTAAGGGTTTTAGTTAAGTAGGTAAGCCACCATAAACAACTGAGATAAGCTATCAAATATTGATTAAAGGCAGATTGAACTAATTAGATCACTTATTAGTTAATTACTACTAAACAATAAGGTTCAAGGGTACAGTAGCCGTTTTCACCACCCGCAAAAAAAACGCCAGAGATTCACGATAGTTTTATGAACAGGAATGGAATTATTCTTTCACAAAAATGTAGCTATCGTTAATGTGAGTCAATTTTTCAGCCAATCAGGAAAATTCAACAAAAAATCTGATTAGCTCAAATTAGCACGAGCTAAAATTCGAATTTTCTCTGTTAATGGGCCTTTAATGTTTTCCTAAGGCAAGAAAGAGGGCGAGTAAACAAAATTTTATTAAGTGGGGCAGCAGAAACTTTATAACTGGATGTATTCTATTTACTCCTGATCATAGGCAGTGCAGTAGCACTGCCTAAGTAAAGAGCGAAGTGGGCAAAATGAAAGGCCTTATCAAGGAGGGGGGGTCACCCGGTTTGAATCCCCCCCTCCGAAATTTTTGACCAAGTCGAAAATTAGTAAAACCTAGGTAAAAAGTAGTAAAATTAGTCAGAACTGAGTTAAAAATTAGTAACCCCCACCCGAAAAAATATCCTGGATCTGCCCTTTGCACAATGTTTTTTTTTTTTTTTTTTTTTTTTTTTTTTTTTTTTTTTTTTTTTTTTTTTTTTTTTTTTTAGAATGGGGTACTTGGTATAAAAGGAGTTGTCGTAAGAATTTTGAAAAGGGTTGATTCGATTGGAAATTGAAAGGACTAGTGCCATTTCTAAGAGTCGGAAGTGATTTGAGGGCAACCCTCCCCCCCCGTAGATACCCATCACTTTCCCAGACACATCCAAAGAAAAAATTTGGTAGCTTTTTGTGTTCAGCGTAGTTGAAAGATCCGGAAATTATGTCGGTACTTATCGGTTAGCTGGAACAAACGCAAGAAGTGAAGTTAGGTTAATGCTAATGAAATAAAACAAAATACGATGAAAATATAATAGTTTAGAAACAAGTTTGGGCTATATATTTGCCAAACCACAAACATATCCAATCAAAATTCTTGAATGGCCCTTTTGTTAAACGTGCTTAAAAGTTTTAGAAATTAGGTTTTTGAGGATGATAACAGCCTCAGAGCCCTACGGACAAGGGTAATAAGTTTTGCTCGGGGGGATATAAGGTTCTTATAGATAGTGATGATGTAAAAACTTTAAAAAGGGGGTCATTCAATTGGAAATTAGAAGGGTTTGTGCCCTCTGTGTCGTCTCTGTGTGACACAGAGGCGACACAGAGACGACACAGAGACGACACAGAGACGACACAGAGTCACGACACACAGTGTTGACGACACATAGACGACGTCTCTGTCATCATCTCTGTGTCGTCTCACAAAGACGTCTGTGTCGTCTGTGTCGTCTCTGTGTCGTCTCTGTGTCCTCTCTGTGTGTCGTGACACAGAGACGACACAGAAACGACAACATCTCTGTGTCGTCGTCTCTGTGTCGTCTTTCGACATAGAGAGACGACACAGAGACGACACAGAGACAACAAAGAGACACGAAACAGACAGAGACGACACAAAGACGACACAGAGACGACACAGACGACTCTGTGAGACGACATAGAGACACGACGACAGAGATGTCGTCTCTGTGTCGTTTCTGTCGTCTCTGTGTCATCGACACTGTGTGTCATGACTCTGTGTCGTCTCTGTTTCGTCTCTGTGTCGTCTGTGTGTCGTCTCTGTGTCGTCTCTGTCGTCTCTGTGTCGTCGACACTGTGTGTCGTGACTCTGTGTTGTCTTTGTGTCGTCTCTGTGTCAACACAGAGACGACACAGAGACGACACAGAGTCACGACACACAGTGTCGACGACACAGAGACGACAAAGACGACACAGAGACGACACAGAGATGACACAGAGACACGACATAGACAGAGACGACACAAAGACGACACAGAAACGACACAGAGACGACACAGACGACACAGACGTCTCTGTGAGACGACACAGAGACGACAACAGAGACGTCGTCTCTGTCTCTGTGTCGTCTCTGTCGTCTCTGTGTCATCGACACTGTGTGTCGTGACTCTGTGTCGTCTCTGTATCGTCTCTGTCACGTCTCTGTATCGTTATCTGTGTCGTCTCTATGTCGTCTCTGTAGCGTCTCTGTGTCACAGAGACGACACAGAGACACAGAGTCAGAAAGTCGACAGAGAGACGACACAGAAACGTCTCTGTATCGTCTCAGTGTCGTCTCTGTGCTTCATGACACAGTGACGACACAGAAACTACACAGAGATGACACAGAGACGTCGTTGTCTGTGTCAACACAGAGTCTCTGTGTCGACCACTATGTCTGTCGACATAGAGAGACGACACAGAGACGACACAGAGACACGACAGAGACACGAGACGACACAGAGACGACACAGAGACGACACAAAAGACACAGAGACGACACAGAGACGACACAGAGACAACACAGAGACAACAAAGATTCACGACACACAGTGTCGACGACAAAGAGACGACAGAAACGACACAGAGACGACATCTCTGTTGTCGTCTCTGTGTCGTCTCGCAGAGACGTCTGTGTCGTCTCACAGAGGATGTCTGTGTCGACACAGAGACGACAGAGTCACGAAACACAGTGTCAACCACACAGAGACGACAGAGATAACACAGAGACACGAAACAGACAGTGACGACACAAAGACAATTCGGAGATGACACAGAGACGACACAGACGACACAGACGTCTCTGTGAGACGACACAGGGACGACAGCAGATACGTCGTCTCTGTCGTCTCTGTGTCGTCGACACTGTGTGTCGTGACTCTGTGTCGTCTCTGTGTCGTCTCTGTGTGTCGTGACACAAAGACGACACAGAGAAGACACAGAGACGACACAGAGACGACACAGACGACTCTGTGAGACGACACAGAGACGACGACGAGAAGATGTTGTCTCTGTGTCATTTCTGTCGTCTCTGTGTCATCGACACTGTGTGTCATGACTCTGTGTCATCTCTGTTTCGTCTCTGTGTCGTCTCTGTGTCGTCTCTGTCTTCTCTGTGTCGTCAACACTGTGTGTCGTGACTATGTGTTGTCTTTGTGTCGTCTCTGTGTCGACATAGAGACGACACAGAGACGACACAGAGTCACGACAAACAGTGTCGACGACACAGAGACGACAAAGACGACACAGAGACGACACAGAGACACGACATAGTCAAAGATGACACAAAGACGACACAGCGACGACACAGAGACGACATAGATGACACAGACGTCTCTGTGAGACGACACAGAGACGACGACAGAGACGTCGTCTCTGTGTCGTCTCTGTCGTCTCTGTGTCATTGACACTGTGTGTCGTGACTCTGTGTCGTCTCTGTATCGTCTCTGTCTCGTCTCTGTATCGTATCTGTGTCGTCTCTACGTCGTCTCTGTGTCGTCTCTGTGTCACAGAGACGACAAAGAGACACAGAGTCAGAGAGTCGACAGAGAGACGACACAAAGACGTCTCTGTATCGTCTCTGTGTCGTCTCTGTGCGTCATGACACAGTGACGACACAGAGACGACACAGAGACGACACAGAGACGTTGTCGCCTCTGTGTCAACACAGAGTCTCTGTGTCGACACTATGTCTGTCGACATAGAGAGACGACACAGAGACGACACAGAGACGACACAGGCACACGACACAGATAGAGACGACACAGAGACGACACAGAGACGACACAGAAGACACAGAGACGACACAGAGACGACACAGAGACAACAAAGAGACGACACAGAGACGACAAAGAGTCACGACACATAGTGTCGACGATAAAGAGACGACAGAAACGACACAGAGACGACGTCTCTGTCGTCGTCTCTTTGTCGTCTCACAGAGACGTCTCTGTCAACACAGAGACGACACAGAGTCACGAAAAACAGTGTCGAGGACACAGAGACGACAGAGACGACACAGAGACGACAAAGAGACACGACAAAGACAGAGACGACACAAAGACAACTCGGAGATGACACAGAGACGACACAAACGACACAGACATCTCTGTGAGACGACGCAATGACGACAACAGAGACGTCGTCTCTTTCGTCTCTGTGTCGTCGAAACTGTGCGTCGTGACTCTGTGTCGTCTCTTTGTCGTCTCTGTGTCGTCTCTGTGTCGTCTCTGTATCGTCTCTGTGTCGTCTCTGTGTCGTCTCTGTGTCACACAGAGACGACACAGAGATACAGAGACAGAGAGTCGACACAGAGACGACACAGAGACGTCTCTGTGTCGTCTCTGTGTCGTCTCTGTGTGTCGTGACACAAGATGACACAGAGACGACACAGAGACGACACAGAGACGACACAGAGACACGACACAGACAGAGATGACACAGAGACGAACAGACACAGACGACACAGACGTCTCTCTGAGACGACACAGAGACGACACAGAGACGACAAAGAGACGACACAGAGATGATACAAAATCACGACACACAGTGTCGAAGACAGAGAGACTACACAGAGACGACGTCTCTATCGTCGTCTCTGTCTCGTCTCACAGAAACGCCTGTGTCGTCTGTGTGTCGTCTTTGTGTCGTCTCTGTGTCGTCTCTGTGTCGTCTTTGTCTGTGTCGTGTCTCTGTGCCGTCTCTGTGTCGTCTCTCTGTCGTCTCTCTATGCCGACAGATGACACAGAGACGACGACACAGAGACGTCGTCGTCTCTGTGTCGTCTCTGTGTCACGACACACAGAGACGACACAGAGACGACACACAGACGTCTCTGTGTCGTCTCTGTGTCAAATATCTGTCTCTATGTCTCTGTTTCGTCTCTGTGTCGTCTCTGTGTGACACAGAGAGACGACACAGAGACGATACCGAGACGACACACGAGACAAAACAGAGACGACACAGAGACGACACAGAGACGACACAGAGTCACGACACACAGTTTCGACGACACAGAAACGACAGAGACGACACAGAGACGACATCTCTGTCGTCGTCTCTGTGTCGTCTCACAGAGACGTCTGTGTTGTCACAGAGTCAGACACAGAGTCAGAGACGTTGACTCAGAGAGACGACACAGAGACGTCTCTGTATCCTCTCTGTGTCGTCTCTGTGCGTCATGACACAGTGATGACACAGAGACGTTGTCGTCTCTGTGTCACACAGAGTCTCTCTGTCGTCGTCACTATGTCTGTCGACATAGAGAGACGACTCACAGAGACGACACAGAGACGACACAGGCAAACGACACAGATAGAGACGACACAGAGACGACACAGAGACGACGACACAGAAGACAAAGAGACGACACAGAGAGGACACAGAGACGACACAGAGACGACACAGAGACGACACAGAGACGACATAGAGTCACGACACACAGTGTCGACGACAAAGAGACGACAGAAACGACACAGAGACGACAAAGAGACACGACACAGACAGAGACGACACAAAGACAACTCGGAGATGACACAGAGACGACACAGACGACACAAACGTCTCTGTGAGACACGACGAAGAGACGACAACAGACACGTCATCTCTGTCGTCTCTGTCTCTCAAAACTCTGTGTCAGTGACTCTGTGTCGTCTCTGTCGTCGTCTCTGTGTCGTCTCTGTGTCGTCTCTGTGTCGTCTTGTATCGTCTCTGTCGTCTCTGTGTCGTCTCTCTGTGTCACACAGAGACGACACAGAGAAACAGAGACACTGTCGACGACACAGAGATGACACAGAGACGTCTCTGTGTCGTCTCTGTGTCGTCTTGACAAGACGACGACAGAGACGACACAGAGACGACACAGACAGAGATGACACAGAGAAGACACAGACGACACAGACGTCTCTGTCGTCTCAAAGAGACGACACAGAGACGACACAGAGACGACACAAGAGACACAGAGACGACACACAGAGACGACACAGAGTCACGACACACAGTGTCGAACACTTAGACAGAGACGACACAGAGATGACGTCTCTATCGTCGTCTCTGTGTCGTCTCACAGAGACGTCTGTGTCGTCTGTGTCATCTGTGTCTCTGTGTCGTCTCTGTGTTCATCTTTGTCTGTGTCGTGTCTCTGTTGCCGTCTCTGTGTCGTCTCTTTGTCGTCTCTCTATGTCGACAGACGACACAGAGACGACGACACAGAGACGTCGTCGTCTCTGTGTCGTCTTTGTGTCACGACACACAGAGACGACACAAAGACGACACAGAGACGTCTCTGTGTCGTCTCTGCGTTGAATATCTGTCTCTGTGTCTCTGTGTCGTCTCTGTGTGACACAGAGACGACACAGAGACGACACAGAGACGACACAGAGAGACGACACAGAGACGACACAGAGTCACAACACACAGTTTCGACGACACAGAGACGACAGAGACGACACAGAGACGACGTCTCTGTCGTCGTCTCTGTGTCGTCTCACAGAGACGTCTGTCTCTGTCGACACAGAGTCACGAAACAAAGTGTCGACGACACAGAGAGACGACAGAAACGACACAGAGACGACAAACACAGACACGACACAGACAGAGACGACACAAAGACAACTCGGAGATGACACAGAGACGACACAGACGACACAAACGTCTCTGTGAGACGACGACAGAGAGAGACGACAACAGACACGTCATCTCTGTCGTCTCTGTGTCGTCAAAACTGTGTGTCGTGACTCTCTGTGTCGTCTCTCTTTGTCGTCTCTGTGTCGTCTCTGTGTCGTCTCTTGTCGTATCGTCTCTCTGTCGTCTCTGTGTCGTCTCTGTGTCACACAGAGACGACACAGAGACGACACAGAGACAGAGAGTCGACACAGAGATGACACAGAGACTCTGTCTCTGTGTCGTCTCTGTGTGTCGTGACACAAAGACGACACAGAGACGACACAGAGACGACACAGACAGAGATGACACAGAGAAGACACAGACGACACAGACGTCTCTCTGAGACGACACAGAGACGACACAGAGACGACAAAGAGACGACACAGAGACGATACAGAGACACGACACACAGTGTCGAACACTTAGAGACACAGAGACGACACACGTCTCTATCGTCGTCTCTCTGTGTCTCTCTCACAGAGACGTCTGTGTCGTCTGTGTTGTCTCTGTGTCGTCTTTGTCTGTGTCGTGTCTCTTTGTCGTCTCTGTGTCGTCTCTTTGTCGTCTCTCTATGTCGACAGACGACACAGAGACGACACAGAGAGCCGACACAGAGACGTCGTCGTCTCTGTCGTCTCTGTGTTGTCTTGTGTCACGACACACAGAGACGACACAGAGACGACACAGAGACGTCTCTGTGTCGTCTCTGCGTTGAATATCTGTCTCTGTGTCTCTGTTTCGTCTCTGTGTGACACAGAGACGACACAGAGACGACACAGAGACGACACAGAGACGACACAGAGACGACACAGAGTCACAACACACAGTTTCGACGACACAGAGACGACAGAGACGACACAGAGACGACGTCTCTGTCGTCGTCTCTGTGTCGTCTCACAGAGACGTCTGTCGTCTGTTGTCTGTGTCGTCTCCGTGTCGTTTCGGTGTCGTCTCTGTGTCACGTCTCAGAGACGACACAGAGACACAGACAATCGACACAGAGACGTCTCTGTGTCGGCTCTGTGTCTTTCTGAGACACAGAGACGCACAGAGTCGACACAGAGAGTCGACGACACAGAGACGACACAGAGACGACAGAGACGACACTTTGCCAGTCGTCTCTTTGTCGTCTCACAGAGACGTGTGTGTCGTCTGTGTCGTCTCTGTGTTGTCTCTATCTGTGTCACAGTGTCTCTTTGTCGTCTCTGTGTCGTCTCTCTATGTCAACAGACGACACAGAGACGACGACACAGAGACTTCATCGTCGTCTGTGTCGTCTCTGTCGACTCTCTGTCTTTGTGTGTCTGTACGTCTCTTTGTGACACAGAGACGACACAGAGACACACAGAGACGACACAGAGACGAAATCTCTGTCGTCGTCTCTGTGTCGTCTCACAGAGACGTTTTTGTCGTCTGTGTCGTCTGTGTGTCGTCTCTGTGACGTCTCTCATGTGTGTCGTGTCTCTGTGTCGTCTCTTTGTCGTCTCTCTATGTCGAAACACGACACAGACACAGAGATGACACAGAGACGTCTTCGTCTCTCTGTGTCGTCAGTGTGTCAATCTCTTGTCGTCTCTGTGTTGTCTCTCAGTGTCACAAGACGACGACACAGAGTCACGACACACAGTGTCGACGCCACAGAGACGACAGAGACGACACAGAGACGACGTCCTATCGTCGTCTCTGTGTCGTCTCAAGAGACGTCTGTGTCGTCTGTGTCGTCTCTGTCGTCTCTCTGTGTCGTCTCTGTGTCTCTGTCTGTGTCGTCTCTGTGTCGTCTCTGTGTCGTCTCTGTGTCGTCTCTGTGTCGTCTGTCGACGACTCAGAGTGTCGTCTCTGACGTCTCTGTGTCGTCGTCTCTGTGTCGTCTCATAGAGACGTCTTGTCGTCTGTGTCGTCTCTGTGTTGACACTGAGTCACTCTGTGTCGTCACAGTGTTGACGACACAGAGACAGACGACAGAGACGACACACAGAGACGACACAAAGTCGTCGACACACAGTGTCGACGACAACGACAGAGACGACAGAGACGACACAGAGACGACGTCTCTGTCGTCGTCTCTGTGTCGTCTCACAGAGACGTCTGTGTCGTCTCTGTGTCGTCTCTGTCGTGTCAGAGACTCTATGTCGTCACTGTGTCGTCTCTTAGAGTCGACACAGAATCATAGAGACGACGACACAGAAACGACAGAGACGTCGTCTCTGTGTCGTCTTCTGTGTCATGACACACAGAGACGACACAGAGATGACACAGAGACGACACAGAGACACAAATCCGTGTCGTCACGGTGTGGACTCTCTGTCTCTGTGTAACGACAAGAGACGACACAGAGACGACACAGAGTCACGACACACAGACGACACAGAGACGACGTCTTTGTCGTCGTCTCAGTGTCGTCTCACAGAGACGTCTGTGTCGTCTCTGTCGTCTCTTTGTCGTCTCTGTGTCGTCTCTGTGTGGTCTCTGTCTGTGTCGTGTCTCTGTGTCGTCTCTGTGTCGTGTCTCTATGTCGACAAACGACAAAGAGACGACGACACGAGACATCGTCGTCTCTGTATCGTCTCTGTGTCGTCTCTGTGTCGTCTCTGTGTCACGACACACAGAGACGACAGAGATGACAGAGACGACACAGAGACGTCTCTGTGTCGTCTTTGTGTTGAATCTCTGTCTCTGTGTGTCTCTCTTTTTCGTCTCTGTGTGACCCAAAGACGACACAGAGACGACACAGAGACGACACAGAGACGACACAGAGATGACACAGAGACGACACAGAGTCACGACACACAGTGTTAGACGACACAGAGACAACAGAGACGACACAGAGACGACGTCACTGTCGTCGTCTCTGTGTCGTCTCACAGAGACGTCTTTGTGACGTCTGTGTCGTCTCTGTCTGTCGTGTCTGTGTCGTCTCTGTGTCATCTCTGTGTCGTTTTGTGTCTCTGTGTCGTCTCCTGTGTCTGTCATCTCTGTGTCGTCGTTGACACACAGTGACAACACAGAGTCGTGACTCTGTGTCGTCTCTGTGTCGACGACAGTAGAGACGACACAGACGACAAGAGAGACACAGAGACGAACAGAGACGACACAGAGACGACACAGAGTCACGACAGACAGTGTCGACGACACAGAGACGACAGAGACGACACAGAGACGTCGTCTCTATCTCGTCTCTGTGTCGTCTCTAGTGTCAACTCACAGAGACGTCTGTGTCGTTTGTGTCGTCTTTGTCTCATCTCTGTGTCGTGTCTCTGTGGCGTCTCTGTCTGTTTCGTGTCTCTGTTTCGTCTCTGTGTCGTCTCTCTATGTCGACAGATGACACAGAGATACAGACGACACAGAGTCACGACACGACAGAGTCGACGACACAGTGTCACGACAACTGTGTCACGACGACACAGAACGACAGAGACGACACAGAGACGTCGTGTCGTCTCTGTTTCGACGTGATCTGTGTCGTCTCTGTGTCGAATCTGTGTCGTCTCTGTGTCGTCTCTGTTTGACTCTGTCGTCTCTGTGTCGTCTCTGTGTCGACACAGAGACGACACAGAGACGACACAGAGTCACGACACACAGTGTCGACGACACAGAGACGACAGAGACGACACAGAGACGACACAGAGACGACACAGAGACGACACAGAGACGACAGAGACGACACAGAGACGACGTCTCTGTCGTCATCGTCTCTGTGTCGTCTCACAGAGACGTCTGTGTCGTCTGTGTCGTCTCTGTGTCGTCTCTGTGTCGTCTCTGTGTCTCTGTGTCTGTGTTGTCTCTCTTGTGTCGTCTCTGTGTCGTCTCTGTGTCGTCTCTCTATGTCGACAGACGACACAGAGACGACGACACAGAGACGTCGTCGTCTCTGTGTCGTCTCTGTGTCACGACACTGAGTCGACACAGAGACACAGAGACGACAGAGAGACGACACAAAGACGACACAGAGACGACACAGAGACGACACACAGAGTCGATACAGAGACGTCGTCGTCTCTGTGTCGTCTCTGTGTCGACTCTGTTTCTCTGTGTCGTCTCTGTGTCGACACACAGAGACGACACAGAGACGACACAGAGTCACGACACACAGTGTCGACGACACAGAGACGACAGAGACGATAAGAGACGACGTCTCTGTCTCGTCGTCTGTGTCATCTCACAGAGACGTCTGTGTCGTCTGTCTATGTCGTGTTGTCTCTGTGTCGTCTCTGTCTCTGTGTCGTGTCTCTGTGTCGTCTTCTGTGTCATCTCTGTGTCGTCTCTGTGTCGTCTCTGTCGTCTCTGTGTCGTCACACAGAGATGTGTGTCGTGACTCTGTGTCGTCTCTGAGACGACACAGAGACGACACAGAGACGACACAGAGTGACGACACAGAGACAACACAGAGTCACGACACACAGTGTCGACGACACAGAGACGACAGAGACGACACAGAGACGACGTCTCTGTCGTCGTCTCTGTTGTCGTCTCACAGAGACGTCTGTGTTGTCTTTGTCGTCTCTGTGTCGTCTCTGTGTCGTCTCTGTGTCGTCTCTGTGTCGTCACTCAGAGACGACACAGAGACACAGAGATCGACACAGAGACGTCTCTGTGTCGTCTCTGTGTCGTCTCTGTGTTGTCGACACGAAGAGACGACACAGAGACGACATAGAGATGTGTCGTCACAGAGTCGACTCTCTGTGTCGTTGTCTCTGTGTCACACTGAGACGACACAGAGACGACACAGAGACGACACAGAGACACGACACACAGAGACGACACAGAGACGAGAAAGAGATAGACACAGAGTCACGACACACAGTGTCGACGACACAGAGACGACGAGACACAGAGACGACGTCTCTGTCGTCGTCTCTGTGTCGTCGACAAAGAGACGTCTGTGTCTCTGTGTCGTCTCTGTGTCGTCTCTCTCTGTGTCGTGTCTCTTTGTCGTCTCTTTGTCGTCTCTGTGTCGTCTCTGTCATCTCGGTGTCGTCAACATTGTGTGTCGTGACTCTGTGTCGTCTCTGTGTTGTCTCTTTGTCGACAAAGTCACGACTCACAGTGTCGACGACACAGAGTCCTGACTCTGTGTGTCGACGACACAGACGACGACACAGAGACGACATAGAGTCACGAACCACAGTGTCGACGACACAGAGACGACAGAGACGACACAGATATGACGTCTCTGTTGTCATCTCTGTGTTGTCTCATAGAGACGTCTTGTCGTCTCTTTGTATTCTCTGTGTCGTCTCTGTGTCGTCTTTGTCTGTGTCAGTGTCTCTGTGTCGTCTCTGTGTCGTCTTTCTATGTCACAGACGACACAGAGACGAAGACACAGAGACGACACCGAGAGACACAGTGACGTTTCTGAGTCACTGTAGTCTCTGTGTCACGACGCAGAGACGACACAGACAAGACGACACAGAGACGTCTCTGTCGTCGTCTCTGTGTCGTCTCACAGAGACGTCTCTGTGTCGTCTCTGTGTCGACACAGAGACGACACAGAGACGACGTCTCTGTGTCGTGTCTGTGTCGTCTCACAGAGACGACTGTGTCGTCGTATTGTCTCTGTGTCGTCTCTGTCTGTGTCGTGTCTCTGTCGTCTCTGTGTCGTCATCGTCTCGAGTGTCGACACAAAGAGATGTCCTGTTGTCCGTTCTGTACTCGAGATGACACAGAGACGACACAGACGACACACAGAGTCTCACAATGTCGAGACGACGACAGAGACGACACAGAGACGACGTCATCTCATAGAGTCACTGTGTCGATGACACAGAGACGGCAGTCGATGACACTGTGACGATCTCTCTGTCGTCTCTGTGTCGTCCCAGAGACGTCTGTGTCATCTTTGTCGTCTCTGTGTCGTCTCTGTCTGTGTCAGGAGACGTCACACTGAGACGACACAGAGAAGAGACAGAAACGACACAGAGACGTCTCTGTGTCGTCGTTCTGTGTAGACTTTCTGTCTTTGTGTCTCTGAGACGTCTCTGTGTGACACAGAGATGACACAGAGATGACACAGAGACGACACAGACGTCTCTCTGAGACACACAGAGACGACACAGAGACGACAAAGAGACGACACTGAGTCACGACACACAGTGTCAACGACGTAGAGACGACAGAGAGAGAGACGACGTCTCTCTGTCGTCGTTTCTGTGTCGTCTCACAGAGACGTCTGTGTCGTCTGTGTTGTGTCTGTCTCTGTCTGTGTGGTGTCTCTTTTCGTCGACATTGTGTGTCGTGACTCTGTGTCGTCTCTGAGTCGTGTCTGTGTCGACACAGTCACGACACACAGTGTCGATGACACAGAGACGCCAAAGAGGACACAGAGACGACACAGAGTCACGAACCACAGTGTCGACGATACAGAGACGACAGAGACGACACAGAGATGACGTCTCTTTCGTCGTCTCTGTGTTGTCTCATAGAGACCTCTTGTCGTCTGTGTTGTCTCTGTGGTCTCTGTCTGTGTCGTTTCTCTGTGTCGTCTCTGTGTCGTCTTTCTATGTCGACAGACGGCACAGAGACGAAGACACAGAGACGTCGTCGTCTCTGTGATCTCTGTGTCACGACACATAGATAGAGATGACACAGAGACGATACAGAGACGTCTCTGTGTCATCTCTGTGTAGACTCTCTGTCTCTGTGTCGTCTCTGTGTGACACAGAGATGACACAGACACGACAAAGAGCACAGAGACAACATAGAGACGACACAGAGTCAACATAAAGTGTCAATGACTCAGAAACAACAGAGACATCGTCTCTGTGTCGTCTCACAGCGACGTGTGTGTCGTCTGTGTCGTCTATGTGAGACGACACAAAGACGACACAGAGTCACGATACACAGTGTCGACGGCTCAGAGACGAAAGAGACGACACAAAGACGACACAGAGTCACGACACACAGTGTCGACGACAAAGAGACGAAGTCTCTGTCGTCGTCTCTGTGTCGTCTCACAGAGAGATGTCTGTGTCATCTGTGTTGTCTCTGTGTTGTCTCTGTCTGTGTCGTGTCTCTGTGTCGTCTCTCTATGTCGATAGACGACACAGAGACGTAGTTGTCTCATTGTCGTCTCTGTATCGTCTCTGTGTCACGACATACAGAGACGACAACAGACGACTTTGAGACGTCTTTGTGTCATCTCTGTGTCGACTTTCAGTCTCTGTGTCTCTTTGTCGTCTCTGTGTGATACAGAGACGACAAAGAGACGACACAGAGTCACGACACACAGTGTCGACGACAGAGACGACGTCTCTGTCGTCGTCTCTGTGTCGTCTCACAGAGACGTCTTGGTCGTCTGTGTCATCTCTGTCTGTGTTGTGTCTCTGTTTTGTCTCTGTGTCGTTGACACTGCGTGTCGTGACTCTTTCTCGTCTCTATGTTGACACAGAGACGAAACAGAGACAACACAGAGTCATGACGCACAGATTCGACGAAACAGAGACGACATAGATGACAACCAGAGTTCAACCTGTTAACACCTATTTTTGATTTATGCCTTTCTGCATCAAATTCTGTTAATTCAGTGACATAGTTGATTAACTGTAACCTTACTTCCGGATTTTGCCACCAGCCATCAGGTGAATTGAACTTTTTAACCCTTTATATTAACCGACCAAATAACTAAAGGACAACCAATTCAGTGACAAAGTTGGCTAACTGTGACCTAAATTCAGAATTTTGTCACCAGCCATCAGGTGAATTGAATTTTTTTTAACTCTTTTGATTAATCAACCAAATGACTAAAGGACAACCAAAGGACTTTAAGAGAGTGTGTCCTGAGTGTAGATTAAGGGCAACAATCAATTGCCTGGTATGTTGCACATGCAACTCTTCCATTCATGAGCAATTTGCGGGGATAGAACGTTCCCAGTGGAATAAGAACTGGTTATGTTTGGATTGTTCCTCGAAACAAAACATCACCAAAAATCATGAATATACCACCCCTAATTCTTCGACAGCCAATGACACCCCACGACGCCGATTGTCAGGAATAAACTCTTCAAAAACTAGCGATACCCCTCGACGCCATTGTCAGAAATAGATTCTTCCTTAATAGAAATTTTAGATGATATCAGGTCGTCCCCCCTTGACCCGACTTGCCAAAGGGATGGTAAAGCTTTCATTGCAGCCCATAGCGAGTGTCAGACTACTCCCCTACCAATATTAACCAGTGCTGCCAGTTGCCAGACTGATTTTCTACTAGAAACTAAAGATGCCAGTACCCAGACGGATTTTGAATATAAGTGTGAGCCTTCTAATGATGCCTCCTGCCAGACTGAAAATTTTTCTTGTGGCAATTGTGATTCCAGCCCCCTAAGTGACCCTTCCCTCCCCTCCCTTTTAGTGCTAAAAAAAAACCCGAGTTCGTTACCAACGAAATTTCTACTTTCATTGATCTTAGGAAGAATATAATTAAGAACACACTTAAGTCTGTGAATACGAATAAAAAAACACCAATTTGAAACCAACTGCAATTCAATCCAAAAACAACAACTCCCAACACATGAATATTAATGAAGCAAGTGTCAACTCAAATATGAATTTTATCGGTCACCTAGTTCCAGAGGTCAGTGACAGATTAAATGAGAACTCAATCAATATTCCAGATCCAGAGGTCAGTGACAATTTAAGTGTGAACTCAGCCAATATTACAGTTCCAGGGGTCAGTGACAACTTGAGTATTATTAGTAAATTGGTTCCTGAAGCCAAATCAGGGAAGAAATCAATTGCCTGCCGTTTTCACTTGGCCAACAAGTGCATAAAAAAGAGTGATCGTACCTTTGTTCACCCTTGTATGTCTTTTTTTAACTACTGGGCACTGTAACGACAATTATTGCTCCCTTTCCCATTCCAAACCCTGCCATAAATTTCAAAGTGGCCTTTGTTTCGAAACTAAGTGCACGTTATTACATTTGAAAATCAGGGATTCTCGTGCTACAGCCAGGCGCAGTAAAATTTGTAATAGTAAAATAGTTACAAGTTCTCAATCAACCCAAAAGTGGAGCCCCCTTCATTCAATTAATAAAATTAGCTCATCAGCGCATACTCTTCCTTTTTTATCCCAAATCCACCCTGCTCACTCAAAAAACTTCCACCTTTACCACCCAGAAAAAAAACTCCATATTCCCTGCAAAATCCCTTCCCTCTTAACACTCCAGTTAACCCCTCCCAAGTTGAACCCCCTGAAAAAACCACCATCTTATTTCCCTCCCTTATTTTTCCGCCTCCGACCCATGCGTTTAATCCCTCGTGCCCACCCTACCAGGGTGACTCAGGTCTGAGACCTTTTGCATTTAATAATTGTCTTGTATCAAATACTAATTGTTCGCACTTCCCGACAACTGAAAACAAGTCGCACCTTCCTCATCATGCTTCGGCTGTATCCTCGCCCTCCCCTCCACCTCCAAATCAACAAGGTAAATCCTTCTCTTACCCTACTTCTCCGCAGCATCATAATATTAAATTGAAACCCCACCCAGGAAATTCTCAAACACACCAAGTATCCCTGTCGAAATTCCCCAATCGGTTTGTTTTTCCCAAACTTTTAGTTACTAATGCCGAAAGTCTTAATTTTGAAAAGCTTACTGAACTCGAGGTGCTTTCAAAATCAAATCTAATCGATATAATATCTATTATGGAAGTACAGTCTCACGACCCAGGGTCTCTGCGCCTGACAAATTATTCAGAGTTTATTAAACTCTGTCCTTTAGACCACCCACTTGGAAAAAAAGGTGGCGGTTTTTTGTTCTTTACTAAAAGTAACCTTTACCCAAAGGTTATTCGAGTCCCTAGTTTATCCGAGTACGATGAAATCCTCTGGCTAAGTATTAGACCAAAAGTTCTCCCTCGTCCATGTAATATTATTGCAATAGCAGTTTTCTATTACTCCCCAAATCAAAATATCGAGTCAAAACGTAAATTCATCCAGCAATTACAGACAAGTGCTGAGTTTTTTATTTCTAAATACCCCAATGCTGGTCTTTTTTTAGTTGGTGATGCAAACGACCTTAAAATGGATTCATTTTGCTCCTCACTTAAAATTAAGCAGATTGTTAAAATACCAACGACTCGGGGAAATACCTCTGTTGATGTTATTTTAACTAATATGTATAATTTTTACAACCCTCCCTCAGCTCTGCCTCCATTAGGTGGGAGTTATCATCTTTCGATTCTTTATCCCCCTCCTCAAATTTTAATCATTCTTTCTCAATAACTTATGGCAGTTATCGCCCTCTTCAAAATTCTGGTCTTATTTCTTTTGGTATGTGGCTGAATACTGAAGATTGGTCTGATGTTTATAGTTTAAAAAATATTGATGAGAAAATGGCTTTGTTCCACAAAAAGCTAATTGACAAATATCAAATTTGCTTCCCGGAAAAAAAATTTAAAAATTGCTCCAGTGACAAACCCTTTATTAACCAAACTATAAAAACACTAATTAGAACCAAAATTGAAGCTTTTCAAAAATGGTGAACCAGATGAAGCCAATAAACTAAGAAAATCAATTAAAAGAAAAATTTGCAAATTGGCACGATCGTACTACAAAATAAGGTCGAAGTATTGTTTACTAATAAACCAAAAAAACTGGTATTCTGAGGTTAAAAAAGCTTTGTGGCAGGAGGCTTGAATAGCTTAACTTCAATCTACCCGAGTCCCCTGATATTACTGCCAATGATCTCAATAAATTCCTCGCTTCCATTTTCCAGAGTCTTCCACCACTGTCCGACCAATTACCATCAGGAGCCCTTTCTCCTTCCTTACCCACTGTTTCTTCGTCTGAGATAGAGAGAAGAATTCAAAAACTAAGAAAGACAAGTATTTGTCCTTTGGATATCCCCTTTTCTCTTATCAGTGCCTTCGGTGATTTCTTGTCTAAGCCCTTGTCTTTCCTGTTTAACAAGATTACCGAGTCTGGGCAAATTCCTACAATTTGGAAACAGGGTTTCATAACCCCTTTGAAAAAGAAAAACGGAAAGCCTGGTTTTGAAGGCGTCCGGCCTATTACTCTTACTCCTATTTTCTCGAAATTTTATGAAGGATTACTTGCAGATTGGCTAAAGGAAAAAATCTTACCTCTTACTGACTTGAAACAATTTGGGAACCTAAAATCCACCTCTACTTCCCATTACCTCGTTTCTCTTATTGATCACATCGGGAAAATCCTTGAAAAGCCTAATTCCTGGCTAAATTTAATTCCATCGACCTTCAGAAAGCATTCGACCTTGTTAACCACAATATTTTAATTGAGAAACTTGTCAACGAGTTCAATATTAATCCCTTACTGGTGAAATTAGTTGCCTCCTTCTTAACAAATAGATCGCAAGTTGTCAAATACCAAAATCATTATTCAAATCCTCTCCCTGTCCACAACGCCATACCCCAAGGTACTCTCCTAGGTCCCCTTCTTTTTTCAGTGATGATCAACAGCCTCGCAAAGGAATTTCCTGGCCGTTAGAAATTTGTTGATGACCTAACGGTTGTGGAAACTTGCTTCAGAAATTTAATAAGTATCCTCAATGAAATTGGAGACGATGCCTCCTGCCAGACTGAAAATTTTTCTTGTGGCAATTGTGATTCCAGCCCCCTAAGTGACCCTTCCCTCCCCTCCCTTTTAGTGCTAAAAAAAAACCCGAGTTCGTTACCAACGAAATTTCTACTTTCATTGATCTTAGGAAGAATATAATTAAGAACACACTTAAGTCTGTGAATACGAATAAAAAAACACCAATTTGAAACCAACTGCAATTCAATCCAAAACAACAACTCCCAACACATGAATATTAATGAAGCAAGTGTCAACTCAAATATGAATTTTATCGGTCACCTAGTTCCAGAGGTCAGTGACAGATTAAATGAGAACTCAATCAATATTCCAGATCCAGAGGTCAGTGACAATTTAAGTGTGAACTCAGCCAATATTACAGTTCCAGGGGTCAGTGACAACTTGAGTATTATTAGTAAATTGGTTCCTGAAGCCAAATCAGGGAAGAAATCAATTGCCTGCCGTTTTCACTTGGCCAACAAGTGCATAAAAAAGAGTGATTGTACCTTTGTTCACCCTTGTATGTCTTTTTTAACTACTGGGCACTTAACGACAACTATTGCTCCCTTTTCCATTCCAAACCCTGCCATAAATTTCAAAGTGGCCTTTGTTTTCGAAACTAAGTGCACGTTATTACATTTGAAAATCAGGGATTCTCGTGCTACAGCCAGGCGCAGTAAAATTTGTAATAGTAAAATAGTTACAAGTTCTCAATCAACCCAAAAGTGGAGCCCCCTTCATTCAATTAATAAAATTAGCTCATCAGCGCATACTCTTCCTTTTTTATCCCAAATCCACCCTGCTCACTCAAAAAACTTCCACCTTTACCACCCAGAAAAAAAACTCCATATTCCCTGCAAAATCCCTTCCCTCTTAACACTCCAGTTAACCCCTCCCAAGTTGAACCCCCTGAAAATACCACCATCTTATTTCCCTCCCTTATTTTTCCGCCTCCGACCCATGCGTTTAATCCCTCGTGCCCACCCTACCAGGGTGACTCAGGTCTGAGACCTTTTGCATTTAATAATTGTCTTGTATCAAATACTAATTGTTCGCACTTCCCGACAACTGAAAACAAGTCGCACCTTCCTCATCATGCTTCGGCTGTATCCTCGCCCTCCCCTCCACCTCCAAATCAACAAGGTAAATCCTTCTCTTACCCTACTTCTCCGCAGCATCATAATATTAAATTGAAACCCCACCAGGAAATTCTCAAACACACCAAGTATCCCTGTCGAAATTCCCCAATCGGTTTGTTTTTCCCAAACTTTTAGTTACTAATGCCGAAAGTCTTAATTTTGAAAAGCTTACTGAACTCGAGGTGCTTTCAAAATCAAATCTAATCGATATAATATCTATTATGGAAGTACAGTCTCACGACCCAGGGTCTCTGCGCCTGACAAATTATTCAGAGTTTATTAAACTCTGTCCTTTAGACCACCCACTTGGAAAAAAAGGTGGCGGTTTTTTGTTCTTTACTAAAAGTAACCTTTACCCAAAGGTTATTCGAGTCCCTAGTTTTATCCGAGTACGATGAAATCCTCTGGCTAAGTATTAGACCAAAAGTTCTCCCTCGTCCATGTAATATTATTGCAATAGCAGTTTTCTATTACTCCCCAAATCAAAATATCGAGTCAAAACGTAAATTCATCCAGCAATTACAGACAAGTGCTGAGTTTTGTTATTTCTAAATACCCCAATGCTGGTCTTTTTTTAGTTGGTGATGCAAACGACCTTAAAATGGATTCATTTTGCTCCTCACTTAAAATTAAGCAGATTGTTAAAATACCAACGACTCGGGGAAATACCTCTGTTGATGTTATTTTAACTAATATGTATAATTTTTACAACCCTCCCTCAGCTCTGCCTCCATTAGGTGGGAGTTATCATCTTTCGATTCTTTTATCCCCCTCCTCAAATTTTAATCATTCTTTCTCAATAACTTATGGCAGTTATCGCCCTCTTCAAAATTCTGGTCTTATTTCTTTTGGTATGTGGCTGAATACTGAAGATTGGTCTGATGTTTATAGTTTAAAAAATATTGATGAGAAAATGGCTTTGTTCCACAAAAAGCTAATTGACAAATATCAAATTTGCTTCCCGGAAAAAAAATTTAAAAAAATTGCTCCAGTGACAAACCCTTTATTAACCAAACTATAAAAAACACTAATTAGAACCAAATTGAAGCTTTTCAAAAATGGTGAACCAGATGAAGCCAAATAAACTAAGAAAATCAATTAAAAGAAAAATTTGCAAATTGGCACGATCGTACTACAAAAATAAGGTCGAAGTATTGTTTACTAATAAACCAAAAAAACTGGTATTCTGAGGTTAAAAAGCTGTGTGGCAGGAGGCTTGAATAGCTTAACTTCAATCTACCCGAGTCCCCTGATATTACTGCCAATGATCTCAATAAATTCCTCGCTTCCATTTTCCAGAGTCTTCCACCACTGTCCGACCAATTACCATCAGGAGCCCTTTCTCCTTCCTTACCCACTGTTTCTTCGTCTGAGATAGAGGAAGAATTCAAAAACTAAGAAAGACAAGTATTTGTCCTTTGGATATCCCCTTTTCTCTTATCAGTGCCTTCGGTGATTTCTTGTCTAAGCCCTTGTCTTTCCTGTTTAACAAGATTACCGAGTCTGGGCAAATTCCTACAATTTGGAAACAGGGTTTCATAACCCCTTTGAAAAAGAAAAACGGAAAGCCTGGTTTTGAAGGCGTCCGGCCTATTACTCTTACTCCTATTTTCTCGAAATTTTATGAAGGATTACTTGCAGATTGGCTAAAGGAAAAAATCTTACCTCTTACTGACTTGAAACAATTTGGGAACCTAAAATCCACCTCTACTTCCCATTACCTCGTTTCTCTTATTGATCACATCGGGAAAATCCTTGAAAAGCCTAATTCCTGGCTAAATTTAATTCCATCGACCTTCAGAAAGCATTCGACCTTGTTAACCACAATATTTTAATTGAGAAACTTGTCAACGAGTTCAATATTAATCCCTTACTGGTGAAATTAGTTGCCTCCTTCTTAACAAATAGATCGCAAGTTGTCAAATACCAAAATCATTATTCAAATCCTCTCCCTGTCCACAAACGCCATACCCCAAGGTACTCTCCTAGGTCCCCTTCTTTTTTCAGTGATGATCAACAGCCTCGCAAAGGAATTTCCTGGCCGTTAGAAATTTGTTGATGACCTAACGGTTGTGGAAACTTGCTTCAGAAATTTAATAAGTATCCTCAATGAAATTGGAGACGATATGAAATTGGCGATTTTTTTGAAATAAATATCTTATCTTATCTATCTTATCTACTCAGAGACGACACAGAGACGATACAGAGATGACAAAGAGACGACAAAGAGTCACGACACACAGTGTCGAAGACACAGAGATGACAGAGACGACACAGAGACGTCGTCTCTGTCGTCGTCTCTTTTTCGTCTCACAGAGACGTCTCTGTCGTCTTTGTCGTCTCTGTGTTGTCTCTGTCTGTGTCGTGTCTCTGTTTTGTCTCTGTATCATCTCTGTTTCGTCTCTCTATGTCAACAGAAGACACAAAGATGACGACACAGAGACATCGTCGTCTCTGTGTCGTCTCTGTGTCACGACACACAGAGACGACACAGAGATGTCTCTGTTTCGTCTCTGTGTCGAATCTCTGTCTCTTTGTTTCTGTGTCGTCTCTGTGTGACACAGAGATACACACAGACACAGACGACACAGACACGACACAGAGACAACGTCTCTGTTGTTGTCTCTGTGTCGTCTCACAGAGACGTCTTTGTTGTCTGTGTCGTCTCTGTGTCGTCTCTGTCTATGCCGTGTCTCTGTGTCGTCTCTGCGTCGTCTGTGTCGTCTCTGTGTCGTTGACACTGTGTGTCGTGACTCTGTTTCGTCTCTGTGTCGTGTCTGTGTCGACACAGAGACGACACAGAGTCACGACACACAGTGTCGACGACACAGAGACGCCAGAAACGACACAGAGACGACAAAGAGTCACGAAACACAGTGTCGACGACACAGAGATGACATCTCTGTTGTCATCTCTGTGTCGTCTCATAGAGACGTCTTGTCGTCTGTGTCGTCTCTGTCTCTGTCTGTGTCGTGTCTCTGTGTCATCTCTGTGTCGTCTCTGTGTCGTCTCTCTATGTCGACAGACGGCACAGAGACGAAGACACAGAGACTTCGTCGTCTCTGTGTCGTCTCTATGTCGTCTCTGTAGTCTCTGTGTCATGACACACACAGAGACGACACAGAGACGACACAGAGACGTCTCCGTGTCGTCTCTGTGTCGACTCTCTGTCTCTGTGTCGTCTCTGTGTGACACAGAGACGACACAGAGACGACAAAGAGCACAGAGACAACACAGAGACGACACACAGTCAACATATACAGTGTCAACGACACAGAACCGACAGAGACCTCATCTCTGTTGTCGTCTCACAGCGATGTCTGTGTCGTCTGTTTCGTCTATGTGAGACGACACAAAGACGACACAGAGTCACGACACACAGTGTCGACGAGCCGAAAGAGAAGACACAGAGACGAAAGAAACGACACAGAGACGACACAGAGTCAAGACACACAGTGTCAACGACATAGAGACGACGTCTCTGTCGTCGTCTCTGTGTCGTCTCACAGAGACGTCTGTGTCGTCTGTCTTTTCTCTGTGTCGTCTCTGTGTCGTCTCGTCTCTGTCTGTGTCGTGTCTCTGTGTCGTCTCAGTGTCGTCTCTTTTTCGTCTCTCTATGTCGATAGATGACACAGAGACGATGACACAGAACGTCATCGTCTCTTTGTCGTCTCTGTGTCGTCTCTGTGTCACGAAACACAGAGACGACACAGAGACGACACAGAGACGTCTTTGTGTCGTCTCTGTGTCAACTCTCAGTCTCTGTGTCTCTTTGTCGTCTCTCTGTGATACAGAGACGACACAGAGACGATACAGAGACGACAAAGAGACGACACAGAGACGACACAGAGTCACCACACACAGTGTCGAAGACACAGAGACGGCACAGAGACGTCGTCTCTGTCGTCTTCTCTTTTTTTCGTCTCACAGAGACGTCTGTGTCGTCTTTGTCGTCTCTGTGTCGTCTCTGTCTGTGTCGTGTATCTGTTTTGTCTCTGTATCGTCTCTGTTTCGTCTCTCTATGTCAACAGATGACACAGAGATGACGACAGAGAGACGTCGTCGTCTCTGTGTCGTCTCTGTGTCACGACACACAGAGACGACACAGAGACGTCTCTGTGTCGTCTCTGTGTCAAATCTCTGTCTCTGTGTTTCTGTGTCGTCTCTGTGTGACACAGAGATGACACTGACACGACACAGAGACGACACAGAGACACACAGAGTCATGACACACAGTGTCGACGACACAGAGACGACAGAGATGACACAGAGTCGACGTCTCTTTCGTCGTCTCTATGCCGTCTCACAGAGACGTCTGTGTCTGTCTGTGTCGTCTCTGTGTCGTCTCTCTGTCTATATCGTGTCTCTGTGTCGTCTCTGTGTCGTCTCTGTGTCGTCTCTGTGTCGTCTCTAGTTCGTTGATACTGTGTGTCGTGACTCTGTTTCGTCTCTGTGCCGACACAGAGACGACTCAGAGACGACACAGAGTCACGATACACAGTGTCGACAACACAGAGACGCCAGAAACGATACAGAGACGACAAAGAGGCACGAAACACAGTGTCGACGACACAGAGACGACACAGAGATGACGTCTCTGTTTTCGTCTCTGTGTCGTCTCATAGAGACGTTTTGTCGTCTTTGTCGTCTCTGTGTCGTCTCTGTGTCATCTCTGTGTCGTCTCTGTCTGTGTCGTGTCTCTGTGTCATCTCTGTGTCGTCTCTCTATGTCGACAGACGGCACAGAGACGTCGTCGTCTCTGTGTCGTCTCGTCTGTAGTCTCTTTGTCACGACAAACAGAGACGACACAGAGACGACACAGAGACGTCTCTGTGTCGTCTCTTTGTTGACTCTCTGTGTTTCTGTGTCGTCTCTGTGTGAAACAGAGATGAACAGGGACGACAAAGAGCACAGAGACAACACAGAAACGACATAGAGATGACATAGAGTCAACACATACAGTGTCAACGACACAGAAACGACAGAGACGTCGTCTCTGTGTCGTCTCACAGCGATGTCTGTGTCGTCTATGTGAGACGACACAAAGACGACACAGAGTCACGACATACAGTGTCAAAGACACAGAGACGAAAGAGACGACACAGAGACGACACAGAGACGACACAGAGTCACGACACACAGTGTCGACGACAAAGAGACGACGTGTCGTCTCATAGAGACGTTTGTGTCGTCTGTCTTGTCTCTGTGTCGTCTCTGTGTCGTCTCTGACTGTGTCGTGTCTCTGTGTCGTCTCTGTATCGTCTCTTTTTCGTCTCTCTACGTCGATAGATGACACAGAGACGTCGTCGTTCTTTGTCGTCTCTGTGTCACGAAACACAGAGACGACACAGAGACGACACAGAGACGTCTTTGTGTCGTCTCTGTGTCAACTCTCAGTCTCTGCGTCTCTTTGTCGTCTCTGTTTGATACAGAGACGACACAGAGACGACACAGAGAGACGACAAAGAGACGACAAAGAGACGACACAGAGTCACGACACACAGTTTCGACGACACAGAGACGACTGAGACGACACAGAGACGACGTCTCTGTCGTCGTCTCTGTGTCGTCTCAGAGAGACGTCTTTGTCGTCTGTGTCGTCTCTGTGTCGTCTCTGTCTGTGTCGTGTCTCTGTTTCGTCTCTGTGTCGTCTCTGTGTCGTCACTCTGTCGTCTCTGTGTCGTCTCTTTGTGTCGTCTCTATGTTGACACAGAGACGAAACAGAGACAACACAGAGTCACGACGCAGAGATTCGACGACACAGAGACGACACACAGACGACACAGAGACGATACAGAGACGACAAAGAGACGACAAAGAGACGACGCAGAGTCACGACAAACAGGTCGAAGACACAGAGACAACAGAGACAACACAGAAACGTCGTCTCTGTCGTCGTCTCTTTTTCGTCTTACAGAGACGTCTGTGTCGTCTGTATCGTCTCTGTGTTGTCTATCTGTGTTGTGTCTCTGTTTTGCCTCTGTATCATTTCTGTGTCGTCTCTCTATGTCAACAGACACACAGAGATGACGACACAGAGACATCGTCGTCTCTGTGTCATCTCTGTGTCAGGACACACAGAGACGACACAGAGACGTCTCTGTGTCGTCTCTGTGTCGAAAGTCTCTGTCTCTGTGTCTCTGTGTTGTCTCTGTGTGACACAGAGATGACACAGAGACGACACAGACACGACACAGAGACGACCCAGAGACGACACAGAGACGAAACAGAGTCACGAAACACAGTTTCGACGACACAGAGACGACAGAGACGACACAGAGACGCCGTCTCTGTCGTCGTCTCTGTGTCGTCTCACAGAGACGTCTGTGTCGTCTGTGTCGTCTCTGTGTCTTCTCTGTCTTTGTCTGTCGTGTCTCTGTGTCGTCTCTGTGTCGTTTCTGTGTCTGTCTCTGTGTCGTCTCTGTGTCGTCTCTGTCTGTGTCGTGTCTCTGTGTCATCTCTGTGTCGACACAAAGACGCCGACACAGAGACGACACAGAGTCACGACACACAGTGTCGACGACACAGAGACGACAGAGATGACACAGAGACGACGTCTCTTTCGTCGTCTCTGTGTCGTCTCACAGAGACGTCTGTGTCGTCTGTGTCGTCTCTGTGTCGTCTCTGTCTGTTTTGTGTCTCTGTGTCGTCTCTGTGTCGTCTCTGTCTGTGTCGTGTCTCTGTGTCGTCTCTGTTGTCGTCTCTGTGTCGTCTTGCTATGTCAACAGACGACACAGAGACGACGAAACAGAGACGTCGTCGTCTCTGTGTCGTCTCTTCGTCACGACACACAGAGACGACACAGAGACGACACAGAGACGACAGAGAGTCACGATACAAAGTGTCGACGACACAGAGACGACAGAGACGACACAGAAATGAAGTCTCTGTCGTCGTCTCTGTTTCGTCTCACAGAGACGACTGTGACGTCTGTGTCGTCTCTGTGTCGTTTCTGTGTTGTCTCTGTCTGTGTCGTGTCTCTGTGTCGTCTCTGTGTCATCTCTGTCGTCTCTGTGTCGTCATCGACACTGTGTGTCATGACTCTTTTTCGTCTCTGTGTCGTCTCAGTGTGTCGCCTCTGTGTCGTCTCTGTCTGTGTCGTGTCTCTGTGTCGTCTCTCTATGGCGACAGACGACACAGAGACGATGACACAGAGACATCGTCTCTGTGTGTCGTCTTTGTGTTGTCTCTGTGTCGTATCTGTGTCGTCTCTGTGTCACGACACACAGAGACGACACAGAGACGACACAGAGATGACACAGAGACGTGTATGTGTCATCTTTGTGTCGACTCTCTGTCTCTGTGTCTCTATGTCGTCTCTGTGTGACACAGAGACGACACAAAGACGACACAGAGTCACGACACACAGTGTCGACGACACAGAGACGACAGTGACGACACAGAGACGAAGTCTCTGTCGTCGTCTCTGTGTCGTCTCACAGAGACGTCTGTGTCGTCTGTGACATCTCTGTCGGCTCAGTCTGTGTGTGTGTCTCTGTGTCGTCTCTGTGTCGTCGTCTCTTTGTCATCTCTGTGTCGTCTCTGTGTAGTCTCTGTCGTCTCTGTGTCGTCAACCATGTGTGTCGTGAGTCTGTGTCGTAGCTGTGTCGTGACGACACAGAGTCATGACACACAGTTTTTGACGACACAGAGACGCCAGAGACGACGCAGACACGACACAGAGTCACGACACACAGTGTCGACAAAACAGACCCGACAGAGACGACACAGAGACGAAGTCTCTGTCGTCGTCTCTGTGTCGTCTCACAGAGACGTCTCTGTCGTCTGTGACGTCTCTGTGTCGTCTCTGTGTCGACTCTCTGTCTCTGTGTCTCTGTGTCGTCTCTGTTTGACACAGTGATGACACAGAGACGACACAGAGACGACACAGAGTCACGACACACAGTGTCTACGACACAGAGACGACACAGAGATGACGTCTCTGTCGTCGTCTCTGTGTCGTCTCACAGAGACGTCTGTGTCATCCCTGTGTCGCTCTGTGTCGTCTTTGTGTCGTCTTTGTCTGTTTCGTTTCACTGTGTCGTCTCTGTGTCGTCTCTTTGTCGTCTCTGTGTCGTCTCTGTCGTATCTTTGACACAATACTGGGTGTCGTGACTCTGTATCGTCTCTATGTGTCGACACAGAGACGACACAGAGTCAGGACACACAGTGTCAACGACACAGAGACGACAGAGACGACACAGAGATGAAGTGAACACAGAGACGACACAGAGACAAACAGAGTCACGACACACAGTGTCAAAGATACAGAGACGACAGAGACGACACAGAGATGACGTCTCTGTCGTCGTCTCTGTGTCGTCTCACAGAGACATCTGTGTCGTCTGTGTCGTCTGTGTCGTCTCGTGTCGTCTCTGTGTTGTCTCTGTCTCTGTGTCGTGTCTCTCTGTTGTCTCTGTGTCGTCTCTCTATGTCGACAGACGACACAGACACGACACAGACGACACAGAGACTTCGTCGTCTCTGGTCACGAAACACAGAGACGACACAGAGACGACACAGAGACGTCTCTTTGTCGTCTCTGTGTCGAATCTTTGTCTCTGTGTCTCTGTGTCGTCTCTGTGTGACACAGAGATGACAAAGAGATGACACAGACACACAGACACAGAGACGACACAGAGACGGGACAGAGTCACGACACACAGTTTAGATGAAACAGACACGACAGAGACGCCGTCTCTGTCGTCGTCTGTGTGTCGTCTCACAGAGACGTCTGTGACGTCTCTTGTCATCTCTGTGTCGTCTCTGTGTCTTTTCTGTCTGTGTCGTGTCTCTGTGTCATCTCTGTGTCGTTCTCTGTGTCGTCTCTGTGTCGTCTCTGTGTCATCTCTGTGTCGTCTCTGTCTGTGTCGTGTCTCTGTGTCATCTCTGTGTCACACAGAACACAAAGACGACAAAGAGACAACACAGAGTCATGACACACACTGTCGACGACACAGAGACGACAGAGATGACACAGAGACGACGTCTCTGTCGTCGTCTCTTCGTCGTCTCACAGAGACGTCTGTGTCGTCTGTGTCGTCTCTATGTCGTCTCTGTCTGTTTTGTGTCTCTGTGTCGTCTCTGTGTCGTCTCTGTCTGTGTCGTGTCTCTGTGCTGTCTCTGTGTCGTCTCTCTATGTCACACAGACGACACAGAGACGACGACACAGAGACGTCATCGTCTCTGTGTCGTCTCTCTGTCACGACACACACGGAGACAACACAGAGACGACATAGAGACGTTAGAGAGACGACACAGAGTCACGACACAAAGTGTCGACGACACAGAGACGACAGAGACGACACAGAGACGAAGTCTCTGTCGTTGTCTCTGTTTCGTCTCAAAGGGGCGACTGTGACGTTTGTGTCGTCTCTGTGTCGTTTCTGTGTCGTCTCTGTCTGTGTTGTGTCTCTGTGTCGTCTCTGTGTCATCTCTGTCGTCTCTGTGTCATCGACACTGTGTGTCGTGACACTTTTTCGTCTCTGTGTCGTCTCAGTGTCGCCTCTGTGTCGTCTCTGTCTGTGTCGTGTCTCTGTGTCGTCTCTCTATGTCGACAGACGACACAGAGACATCGTCGTCTCTGTGTATTCTCTGTGTCGTCTCTGTGTCGTATCTGTGTCGTTTCTGTGTCACGACACACAAAAACGACACAGAGACGACACAGAGACGTGTATGTGTCATCTTTGTGTCGACTCTCTGTCTCTGTGTCTCTCTATCGTCACTTTGTGACACAGAGACGACACAGAGTCATCATCATGTGTCGTCTGTGTCGTCAGAGACGTCTGTGTCGTCTGTGACGTCCTCTGTGTCGTCTCTGTGTCGTTTGTGTCTGTCTGTGTCGTGTCTCTGTGTCGTCTCTGTGTCGTCTCTTTGTCGTCTCTGTGTCGTCTCTGTGTAATCTCTGTCGTCTCTGTGTCATCAACACCATTTGTGTCGTGACTCTGTGTCGTCCCTGTGTCGTCTCTTTGTCAAAACAGAGACGACACAGAGACGACACAGAGTCATGACACACAGTTTTGACGACACAGAGACGCCAGAGACGACGCAGAGACGACACAGAGTCACGACACACAGTGTCGACGAACAGAGACGACAGAGACGACTCTGTCAGTCATCTCTGTGTCGTCTCTGTGTGTCGTCTCTGTCTGTCTCTGTCTGTGTTGTCTCTCTGTGTCGTCTCTGTGTCATCTCTCTATGTCGACACACGACACAGAGACAACAACACAGAGACGTCGTCGTCCCTGTGTCGTCTCTGTGTCGTCTCTCTGTCATCTCTGTGTCACGAAACACAGAGACGAAACAGAGACGACACAGAGACGTCTCTGTGTCGTCTCTGTGTCGACTCTCGGTCTCTGTGTCTCTGTGTCGTCTCTGTTTGACACAGAGACGACACAGAGATGACACAGAGACGACGACACAGAGTCACGACACACAGTGTCTACGACACAGAGACGACACAGAGATGACGTCTCTGTCGTCGTCTCTGTGTCGTCTCACAGAAACGTCTGTGACATCCCTGTGTCGTCTCTGTGTCGTCTTTGTGTCGTCTTTGTCTGTGTTCGTGTATCTGTGTCGTCTCTGTCGTCTCTGTCGTATCTGTGACATCAATACTGTGTGTCGTGACTCTGTATCGTCTTTGTGTTGACACAGAGACGACAAAGAGTCACGACACACAGTGTAAACGACACAGAAACGACAGAGACGACACAGAGATGAAACAGAGACGACACAGAGACAAAACAGAGTCACGTCACACACAGTGTCAAAGATACAGAGACGACAGAGACGACACAGAGACGACGTCTCTGTCGTCGTCTCTGTGTCGTCTCACAGAGGCATCTTTGTCGTCTGTGTTTGTCTCTGTGTTGTCTCTGTCTACGTCGTGTCTCTCTGTTGTCTCTGTGTTGTCTCTGTGTCGTCTCTCTATGTCGACAGACGACACAGAGACGACGACACAGAGACTTCGTCGTCTCTGTGTCGTCTCTGTGTCACGACACACAGAGACGACACAGAGACGACACAGAGACGTCTCTGTGTCGAATCTCTGTCTCTGTGTCGTCTCTGTGTGACACAGAGATGACTCAGAGATGACACAGACACGACACAGAGACGACACAGAGACGAGACAGAGTCATGACACACAGTTTCGACGACACAGAGACGACACAGAGACGACAAAGAGACGACACAGAGACGACACAGAGTCACGACACACAGTGTCGACGACACAGGGACGACAGAGATGACACAGAGACGACGTCTTTGTCGTCGTTTCTGTGTCATCTCAAAGAGACATCTGTGTCGTCTGTGTCGTCTCTGTGTCGTCTCTGTCTTTTTCGTGTCTCTGTTTCGTCTCTCTATGTCGACAGACGACACAGAGGCGACAACACAGAGACGTCGTCGTCTCTGTGTCGTCTCTGTGTCGTCTCTCTGACATATCTGTGTCACGAAACACAGAGACGAACAGAGACGACACAGAGACGACACAGAGACGTCTCTCTGTGTCGTCTCTGTGACGACTCTCTTTCCCTGTGTCTCTCTGTCGTCTCTGTTTGACACAGTGACGACACAGAGACGATACAGAGACGACACAGAGATGACGTCTCTGTCGTCGTCTCTGTGTCGTCTCACAAAGACGTCTGGTGTCCTCTCTGTGTCGTCTCTGTGTCGTCTTTGTGTCATCTCTGTCTGTTTCGTGTCTCTGTGTCGTCTCTGTGTCGTCTATGTCGTCTCTGTGAGATCAACACTGTGTTTCGTGACTCTGTATCGTCTCTCTGTCGTCTCTGTGTCGACACAGAGACGACACAGAGACGACACAGAGTCAAGACACACAGTGTCGACGACACAGAGACGACAGAGACGACACAGAGATGAAACAGAGATGACACAGAGTCACGACACACAGTGTCGATGACACAGAGACGACACAGACGACGCAGAGACGACGTCTCTGTCGTTGTCTCTCTGTCGTCTCACAGAGACGTCTTTGTCGTATGTGTCGTTTCTGTGTCCTCTCTGTGTTGTCTCTGTCTGTGTCGTGTCTCTCTGTTTGTCTCTGTGTCGTCTCTGTGTCGTCTCTCTATGTCGACAGACGACACAGAGACGACGTCAAAGAGACTTTGTCGTCTCTTTGTCGTCTCTGTGTCAACTCTCTGTCTCAGTCTCTGTGTGACGCAGGGACGACAGAGAGACGACACAGAGATGACACAGAGACAACACAGAGACGACACAAAGTCATGACACAAAGTGTCGACGACACAGAGAGGAGACAGAGACGACGTCTCTGTCGTCGTCTCTGTGTCGTCTCACAGAGAAGTCTGATTCGTCTGTGTCGTTTCTGTGTCATCTCTGTGTAGACTCTGTGTCGTCTCTCTCTGTGTTGTGTCTCTGTGTCGTCTCTGTGTCGTCTTTGTCGTCTCTCTGTCATCGACACTGTGTGTCGTGACTCTGTGTCGTCTCTTTGTCAACACAGAGAAGACACAGATACGACACAGAGTCACGACACACAGTCTAGACGACACAGAGACGACAAAGAGACGACGTCTCTGTCGTCGTCTCTGTGTCGTCTCACAGAGACGTCTGTGTCGTTTCTGTGTCGTCTCTGTCTGTGTCGTGTCTCTGTGTCGTCTCTGTTTCGTCTCTGTGTCATCTCTGTTTCGTCTCTTTGTCGTCTCTGTCGTCTCTGTGTCGTCGACACTGTGTTTCATGACTCTGTGTCGTCTCTGTGTCGTCTCTGTGTCTTAGATTTGATAGTTTTTAAGTATGCTATACCATATTCAATTTTTATAACTTGATTTTCCACGAAAAATCATTGGGTATTCTTTTATGGTGTACCCCCCTATCACGGCATCCATCGTTTTAACCTTTCCTTCTGTTTCATTTAATGTAGCTAGAACTTGAGCTGTCGTTCCCCCTTTTATTGTGATTTTTCCGCTTATTTTTAGGTTAAAATTCGAATCTTCACTTTCTTTATTTGCTGTTACGCAAATTTGCCTATTACTTTCATTTGCCTGGTTTATTGTGATTGTATTGGATATGGGCTCCCATACAATCCAATATTTTCTGATGGCATCTACTCCTAGAATACAAGGAAATGGTAGCTGCTTGCATATTATTACTGTTACTGTTTTCTTTATCCCCTGCACTAAATTTTAGCGGACATTCTCCCCCAAATTGTCAGCTTGTGCCCTGTCACTGATGTTAGGGTATTTTGGCATCTGCTTACTTGATTTTTGACACTAGGAGGAAATCTATTAAAGACTTCCTCTCGAATTAGTGATTTAGATGCGCCTGTATCTAGTAAACATGGTAAATTTTGAAAAACACTCAATTTTTAAAACAACACAGAATCGGTAGATTGTTATTATTCGCATTTGTATCACAGCATTCTAAACTATATAGGGGTCTTTGTAAGGAAACAGCTCTGTCGAACCCTTACAGGCTGGTTTCTTTCGTTTAAATGCCCACTGTTTGGCCAAAAATTTCTGGAATTAATCCCAGTTTTCCTCAGCGCTGCTACTTTGACCCTGAGTACTATTAAACGTTTGCCTTATAGGCCTGAACTCAGGAATATTATTAGGTGTTTGCCAAGTATTATTTGCTCCCTGCCTTTCTAAATTTCTGTCCCCCTGCGTTCTGAACTGGTGTTTTGTTTTGTACGTCTGGCCTTCTTTGGTATTTTATGCCAGCAACCTGCCGCATAGTGATTTGGTTTGCCACAATTGTAGCAAATGAATCTTTTCCTATATTGCTTTGTAATTTGCCCTTCCTCGTAGGGTCTATATCTATTTCTATATATTCTTGACCTGCCACCATTTGCTCTATAATTTTCCTCAGGAGGAGGAGTTGGGTCTCCATAATACTTGGTATTCCAAGTCATTAAGGATCTAATACCATGGGATTGGTCGTCAAATGGAGAGGGGGTCAGTCCATGGTGGGAAGGATTGGCCTTCCTTGTACCTTTTTGGTTCACGATTCGGCTCCTCAAAGTTCATCCTCTTCTGTCCCCTTTCATATTTTTTTACTTTCTTGGGCTCTGTGTTATTTATTGACATTTGGTCAAACTTTTTCATAGCCTCGTCAATTTTTACCTCTGTTTCGACTAGTATTATAGCCTGCTCGAAATTTTGAGGTTTCCGCGATAATATTAGTCTTAATAACTTTTTTGGTAACCCTTGGTAAAAGTATGTAGTTGTACTTTTTGTACTGTCTCGTCATTTCCGCCTTTCTCTAATTGTAAACACACGGATCTACAAATTCTGTCTGCATATTCCCTGATACTAGTTGAGGTATCGAATGTGACTACCTCTGTTCTTAGCCTCTCGGAGATGCTTGTCTCAATGAATCTTGTTTTAAAAGATTCAATTAGAGTACTGATGTCCTTGGGCTCTTTTTCCTTAATTGCTTCAAAATATTTAAGGGTGCTTCCCTTTAATCTGGTTGCAACGCATTGCTCTTTGACCTTATCTTCAACCATTCTGTTAGTTCGTCGAAAATTTTTAATTTTTTCGATAAACTCATCTACATCTGAATTTCCCGTGTATTCTGGTATAATTTTTGCAATTTCAAGTATTGTTGATAGGGAAGTAATTTTTTCCTCTGGTAAAGCCATTTTATTTCAATTTACTATTTTTATCTAGCCTTCTTGACCCAGTTTTTCTAGGGACCACCAGTTGTTATGAAGTATTATTTGTGGTATATGGGAGTTGTAGTCTTAGATGCCTTAATTCTCCCTTCATAGGGAGATAAACTCTGTCCCTAAGGTAATTGAACTTTGGTAGCGTGCCTTAGGCCATGACCGAACTAATGAGGCGTACCGACTGAGTATGTTCGAGAGGCTAAAAAATAGATCGTAGAGAGTTCGTCTAAAATACAATACTTTTATTCATTTACCATATAATCAAATCAGATATATTCTGGCTACTGGGACTGGCTGTCCCAAGTAGCCCACAAGTCTCAATAAAACAACAATAAAATATAAATGAGATACTTAGACACTTACGATTATAAGACAAAGTCCAAGGTATTTCTAATGAGAAAACAAACGGGCAGAGGTTCACCCGGCAAGTCAAAAAGTCTGCTTTCAGTCCCAAAAATCGGGGTATATATATGAAAAAAAACCAAACCACGTTCTTCCGGTAAATTGACGCATTTAGCCAGGAAATTCGTTATTGAGCAAGTTTCCTCCAAGCCCACACATTCCACGATTTGTATCCTTATCTTAAAAAGTGGTATTTTGAAAACTTTATATTTGCGTCATAAATATTTTTGCTAATTTAATAATTAACTAAATTAGAAAGCTTTACCACACATGTCTTCCTATCAGTTTAAAGAAGGGTCATAAAGCTCTATTCTGCTTAAGACTAATTGAATATTTATTAATTTTATAAGAAGACATAAATATTAATCTTGAATTTTGATATTTCTCATGAGGGGAGGCTTATTAATTTTGCTTGCATATGTCAAGAGCAAAAATATTTCTTCACATGGAAGAAGTGAAGTATGGTTATTGCTAATGAAATGAAACAAAATACGATGAAAATATAATAGTTTACAAACAAATTTGGGCTATCTATTTGCACATTAGGGGGGGTGGGTGTAAAGCATAGCATATATTAAATACGTAACGTAACCTAGGTACTTTTTTTTGCCCCTTCAACCCCAAAAAACAAAAGATTAAATATTTTTCACGTAGTTAGCAATAACTCACTAGGCAGAGGAGCCCTCTTTTTCATTAGGATCTTTGAGACTCTATTTGCAGTTCTTGTCGTGTGTGTTCCAGCTAAACAATAAGCACCATTATGTTTTTGAAGATGACACCCCCCCCCCCACAGCTCTCAGGGCAAGGGTTGTAAGTTATACCCTGGGGCATAAAAGGTTTTTATAGAAAGAGTGGTCGTTATAAACTTTGGAGGGACCACATTGGGTAGGTAATCAGAAGTTCTAGTGCCCCTTTTAAGAGTCAAAGTCATCGAAGGTCATATACCGCCCATCCCTCCCCCGCCCCACATGTATTATTTTCCCAAAATGTATCGGATAGAATTTCGAGATGGCCATTAGATGTGGTAGAAACTTCGAAAAGGCTTATTCGATAAAAATTGAAAGAGTTAGTGCCGTTTTTTAATAATCAAAAAAAAAAGTTATTGGAGGGCAAAACCCCCCCGCCCCACCAGTCCCCCATGTCTATCATTCCTGCAAAGTAAATCCAATCAAAATTTTGAAATGTGCTCAGCGTAGTTGAAAGGTCCAGAAATAGAGGATGACAACCCCACCCCTCACAGTCCTCAGGGAAAGGTGGGTAAGTTATTCCCCAAGGGCATATACGGTTATGGTCAAAATGGTGGTCGTATAAGCTATGGAGGAGGCTCATTGGATTCGAAACCAGAATTTCTAGTTCCCTAATGAAAATTCAAAGTAATCGGAGGCAGCTACCCCCCCCCCCCCATGTTATACTTTACCCAAATGCAGCATTAGAAAATTTTTAGATATCCATTTGTTTAAAAATAGTCCAAAGATCACATAACAATGCCTTTGGGGTTGACACAATGGGAGTAAAGGTTTTAAGTTATACCCCGGGGGCAAGCAAGGTTTTTTATGGAAAGGGTGGTTGTTTAAACTTTAGAGGAGGCTCATTGTATTGAAAAGTATAATTCTAGTTCTCTTTTAAGAGTCAAACATGATGGAGGGCAATTATCCCCCCCCTTCATCACTGACATCTTCTTTTCTCCAAACGCATTCGATCGAAAATTGTGAGAAAGCAATTTTGGTGCCAATAATCCAAAAAAAAAACAACAATGTCTTCAAGGTGGACCCATCCCCTCAGAGCTCGGTGGAAATGGTTGTAAGTTACGCCACGGGCTTATAAGGTTTTATGGGGACTGGTGGTCGGATAAGCTTTGGATCTTATAGGGCTCAATTGATTGGAAGTCGGAAATTTTAGTACCCTTTTTAAGACTCAAAAATAAATGGAGGGCAATCAGCCCACTCCCAAGCCAATCATTCTTCAAAACCCATCTGATCAAAATGTTAAGAAAACTATTTTTTTTCATCATTCTTGAAAGGTCCAGTAATTATGGATTTGGGGATGTCAACCTCCCTACAGTTCCAAGAGCAGTAAGCTAGGCAATTCGTTCTTTTTTTTTACACATAGCATATTCTATATTATCAATTGAAATAGTGAGACAGCCATTTTGGTGCCCATAGAATAAAGAGCACTTAACAATGTCTTCAGGGTGGACACATCTCCCCGGTGCCCGGTGGAAAGGGGAACAAGAATGGATAGGGTCAAAATGCATCTGATATACTTAGCAATGTTAGATCATTTTAAGGATATAACACTGAAAAAATTCGTAAGATTCCCATTAAAATGACGCAATCTATAGGCCTATGCGATATACTAGGCGAGGTCTAAAGGTCCGAGTTGCTTGTGACCTCGCCCAATGATTGACAAAAACAGAATAAAGATAAAGACTAAAAACTGCTGGTGCCACTGGCATATTAGCATTTGACAACTATTAAAAAAAAGAAAAAAAATGAATATCCAATTTTCCAATTCCTCCTGTTCCTCCATGCATATATTGATACAAGCAGTCATAAAGGCACAAAATACAATTATACAAGAAAATATAAGGTTTTGTAAAGACAACGTTGTCGTAGAAACTTCAAAAAAAGGGCTCATGCGATTAGAAATTTTAATGACTAGTTCCCTTTTTAATAGTTGAAAGTGATTCTAAGGCAACTGACACCCCTTCCACGCCCACCGTTTCCCCAAACACATCCAATCAAAATGTTGATATAGCCATTTTGTTCAATATAGTTGAAAGTTCTGGAAAATATTTGTTTTGAGCAGGACAATCCCCCAACAGTCTTCAGGGGCAAGGGTTTATAAGTTATGCTCTGGGGCATATGTGGTTAATATGGAAGGAATGCGCGTATAAACATCAGAGAGGGCTCATTTGACTGCTAATTGAAAGTTAAAGTTCATTTTTTAAGCGTCAAAAGATATTGGAGGGTAACCAGCTCCCCCCCCCCCAAAAAAAAAAACCCTTTGTTCCCAAATGCATCCAATAAAAATTTTAAGAGAGCTAATTTGTTAAAAATAGTTCAAAGATCATATAACAAAAATTCCAGTGTTGACACAACCCACCAGGACCTGGGGGCAGGCGTGGTAAGTTATGCCCTGGGGGCATATACGGGTCTTATGGAAGGGATGCTCGTCAAAAAACGATCAAAGGGCAATCAGCCCCCCACGCCCTTTTTCCCCCAAACCCATCCGATAACAATTTTGAGATAGTAATTTTGTTAAAAAATAGTTCAAACATCAGATAATAAAAAACTCCGAGGTTGACACAAACCGATTTTTTCACTTGATATTGTTACTTTGATACCAGTTTTGCTACTTTGATGAACATTTGATTTTGAAAAATTGTTTGATTTTGAATATAGGAATTCTTAAGAACTTGAAACTTTTTGCAATAAAAAACGAAAAAAAAACTTTCCGAAAAAGATATTTTTCAAAGAATAGTAAAGGCCATTTGGCAAATAAGTTC
>CM051274.1:52476135-52508635 GCA_027921565.1 Artemia sinica | reverse complement strand
GGGTACTCCTTTTGCAACGTTTCTTGATTTTCTCGTCGTGTGTCTGTATAAAGTACACCTTCGGACTTACAAACATACCACGGGAAATCATGTCGCTTCCCGTTTCTGATTTAAAAATGAAAGCTGATTTGGCACCTGATGTTTCACTAACTCTGGGTAAAGACTACTCCAATTGGTGTAGTCCATCCGTGAGCTGATAATTTCACCGCGCACCAAATCATCAATTAGATTTGGGGTTTTTACTTTTTATAGTAGAGAATCCGAGTCCCCTTAGCAGACCTCTACTTGCCCCTTTTCCGGCCACTGTACCCTAGCCACATTGTAGTAGAATTCCAACATGAGCTTTTTAGAGATCTCCAGGATCGCACTGCCTGCAGCAATATTTTTATTCACGACAATGCGTCTTTTTTTCCTATTCAATAGTACCATGTCCGGGCCAATGATTGTGAAGGAAGTGTAATTTGGATCAGCAATAATTCGAGCACATTGTTCGGGATCGGACACAACGTCACAACGATTCCTATTGCAAACACTCAAAAATTTTGCCGAAAACCGAATTCAAAATGAGTTTATAATTTCTTTTTCGGCTTTCGTCTGCGCTGCAGAACGCTTGTTGACAAAAGTGTCAACAAACGTTTTTCAGATAGGGTTTTTGACTAAACTGGAGTGCTCTGTAAACCTTTGTGACGTTGAAACCGTTGTTGCACATCCATTTTAAAGTCACATGATGTACAACTATGTTTTTTTCGGCAGAAGGTCAGCAATAAGTTTTTGTTTTGAAGGTGACCAATGCAATCTCTCCAACTAGACTAAACGCCTATTGCGAGGGCTCAAAGAGTCCTTAGCCACAGGTCTATTGATGCACGGGAAAACAAAATCCTTTACTGAATTGTGAAGCTCGACTGGTATCTCCCATCAATTTCAAAAAACCATCCAACCGGTCAATTCTCCTCAACACTGTCAATGTTTGGGAAATGGGGAGCTTGAGGGTCATTGAGCCATTTATAGTCACCACAAGGTAGCGCATAACCGGACATGGCCGAGGGGTAGAGAGAATTCATATCAAAGAAAACTGCATCCGATTTTGTCCCCGTCTTCTCTCCAGTTGGATCAGTTTCCAAGATACGATCCCCATGAAAAACAAATCCACCCCTCATTGACCTTTCGATGAACAGATGGTGATAAATGTCTGTGATTAACCCAATTTTTTCCCCACTAATTTTTAGGATGAGGTCCATCACCATCAAGGAGGAGGGCAAGATCTACATTAGTTCACCTATTGCCAATAAAAAGGTTATTCTCAATGATAACCTAAAGGATGTTCTTGGCTTCAAGCTCAATATAATGAATAGTAAAAGTGCCGGAAACACTAATTTCATTTTTGCTGACTACCTACCTGCCTTCTCCACGGACACTTGTATATTTCTCTACGCTTCATTTGTGAAAACATCTCGAGTTGGTAATTCAAATGTTCCCCTCCTACTAGTTCTTGAACGAAAAACCAATCAAGAACATATTCACCACTACAATATAAAGCATCTTCAGTATATTCCCGTAAAAACTTCCTATTTGGAACTCTGTCATTTAACACTAAGAACTGAATTAGGTGATCCTCTAGCAATTTCAAAAGGCTTAGCAGTGATTACATGTCATTTTCGACCCATTGTCAACGACAGCACAATCACCTAAAATGAACAATAGAAGAATTCCATTTTTCTGTCCTGATAATGATTGTTATGTTGGTGCTTCGAGTCCACGTCAAATAGGCAATGGATTGGACTACTGCGAGGATAGCACTACAATGTCTGGCTATGGTCTTGGTAGCTGGTTTGCTAGGCTATTTTGTTCTGCACTACCCCTTGCCACAAAATATCTTGTACCTGCTGCATCAAATTTTGCTGCCTCCAAACTACAGGACTGGGGGTCGGGCAAGAATTTCAAGGAGAGTCTTAAGGAAAATATTAGATCTTCAGCAAGAGCCGTTGGTGAGCAACTAAAATCTCGACAAAATGGGGAGGGATTGAAAAGGATGCGTTCGCGTCATTCACTCATCAGTCTCCACCCAGGCAGGAAGCAAAGGACATCAACAAGGACTTTGAGGAATAAAACAATGAAGGCCAATAAGCAAAAGAAGAAAAAGAAAAAGATTGTTAGATCAAAGAAGGATTTCTTCTCTTAAGATGACTTATCTCCCCCACAAGGAATCATATCCATCAATCAGTTCCTCATTGAATCTATTCAATGCTGAAAATTTTGATGTCAGTGTCACGTATGGCTACTATGAACAATTTCATCCCCAACAACCCCTCTCGGAGAACATACACTTTCAAATATTTTCCAATGAAGACCATTTCATTGATTTGTCATCAACATTTATTATTTAAATGTTATGGTGAAGAAAAAGTTAGATAATACAACTCCAAATGCCGGCGATGGTCTCTCCTATGAAAACTATATTCTACACGACCTGCTCAAACAAATTAATGTATTTATTAATGGGACATTGGTGAGCTTTAGCAATACTTATCAAACTATGCAAGCTACATACAATTTATGATGATGACGCCAAAGACGTACAAGGAGTTGAGAGGACAATTATTGGGCTATGAATATCGATCAGGTGTTGATACTGACGGTGAGATGACCGTCATGAGATATTCAATATATCCCAATGGTTACCCCCCTACGTCAAGATTGACATAAAGTTAGAGATGGCCCCATCGAATTTCATTTTGAGAAAAACACTTCCTGCAGCACCCGATGCGAATGTCATTATCACATCGGCAATTCTCAACGTCCAAAAACAACAGGTTATGAGCTCTGTTGCATTAGCAGTGGAAAAGCTAAGAGCCAATGGTAACAACATTAAACTTCTTGTCCCCCATACAATCACCAATCAACGTCACATTGCCACCGGCTCTCGTAGCTATAGTAATTACTCATTTATCAATGGAGAAATCCCATCAAAATTGGCTTTGGCCTTTTGTGAAGAGTGGCTGTGCCGTTGGATCCTGGACTGAATCCCCCCATGATTTTAATTTTTTTCGGTCTATCTAGCCTTGTGTGCAAAGTGAATGGTATTCCACTGTACACTCTATCATTTGACAAAAAATCCTATAGATCTCTGTACGAGTTGACCATGCAATCCCTAGATCATGACTCCCAACTATTTGAAAATGGAATAACTGATTCAATGTTTTCAAAAAATCATGGGGTTATTGTTTTGGATTTGTCTGGCACACAGGATATGAGCATAGTACGATCAGAGAATGTACGTTTAGAGTGTACATTTGCCGATCCTCTGACTGAGAGTATCACGCTAATATCACTGAGTCAATTTGAAACCTATTGGGAAATTACACCCGACGGCAGTGTTCTACTAGACCTTGCACAATGAACACAAACCAAATAATCAATGTATTTAGTATGGATCCATACATGTCCCAGTACAAGTCCCATTGCATACCTTCGAACTTCATTGAAAAAATTCCAAGTGTTAACAATAGCCTAATCATTGTTAATAGCAGTCCATTGACTTTGAAGACCGGTCATTGGCTATGCATCTTTCAAACAGCGATGAATATTGAATTTTTTGATCCTCTTGGGCCTATCGTATAATTCTACGCTCCATAAATCAGAAACTTTATTGAAAGCAGTGGGAATACCATTATTCAAAATCAACGAAGAGTACAGGATTTAAACGACTAAGACATGTGGCTTTGATGCACTACTCTTTTTCATGTTCAGATGTCGTGGCTACACCTAAAAGTAGTTTCTCAACATCTACGCTGACTTACCTCGATTGAACGACTTTCTAGTGGAGAATATACTTACAAGCGTATTTAATATTGATTTTAGTGCCCTAAGAATAAAATGTTGTAAAAATGTATGTGAAATTGTTTATTAATAAAAAAAGCTTTATATAATGATAAAACGACTTTTCTACTCTTTAGATTTAATCCACTCCTAGGTATTTGTCTACAACAACTAGTGCAGGTAGATTATCTGAATTCACAGTGTACTGATCCTGATGTACTGCAATGTCAGGGTCACATTTTCTACAGTAGAGTGTGACTTCACTCTTGTCATATCTCTTTGTATAGTCAATGATACTATTCTCATTTCATTCTATAGAATTCACATGTTTCAATTTGCTTGTTTCAAGAAATTTCACAAACAGTGTCCTAGAGTGTCGAGTCACATTCCGCCACAGCCAAATAAAAATCAGTGGGCTTATAATCATAACACCCATTGTCTTCACAGCAATGACGTAGAAACCAAATTCTTTTGTTGTTCCAACAGTTAAATCGCTGACCCGGTTCCTCCTCCCAGAACAATCTAAAACCATGACGATACCAATCTCGTAGCAATAAACTAAATTCACGGTTAGGATTCTTTCCAATCATACCGGGATATGTATTCTCCCACTGATTACATTTATCATAGTGACAATTGGAGCATAGGTGACCTCTAGGATGAGAGTCACACACCTCTTCAAGACAGGAATTACGACTTTTAATTTGTACAGCATATCCTCTATGCTATTTACACGGGTTGCATAATCTACACTTTTCATCATACTCATCGATCATTGTGCAATTCTCACATGATGACCAGCTGCCCAGTGTGTACATACATAACGGACATGTATGGAACATTTTTTCATGTGTTGACACTCTCACTGCAACAATGAAAACTGAGCTAGCAACAACAAAAAAAAATGTCTGGGATAGAGAGAGAGAGGAGTAAATCATCCTTGAGCACCATCTTTCTCATGAAAAAAAGTCCTAAAATTTCTAAACTAATGTTTAAAAGCATATCCACAATATCATTTTGCCGTGTCGTGATCAATATAACAATAAATTGTGTAAATGCATTTGGACCACGACGTAGAGGCTTCATAAAGTAGTCTAATGATGGAAAATCAGTTTTCATTATATCGACAAGCATTCCCCGAGGAAATATCTTCCTTTGAATAGACAGCTCTAGAAAATCGTCATCTAGAATCAAACGTTTTTCCATAAGAACTAGATTCCTCATGATTCGCTCTTTCTCGAATCTATCCATTTTTATTTTAGTCCTAACACTCTCACAACCAACTTCAGACTAACCAGAATTTTTTCTACTCTAAAAAAAAATGTACGCTAGTCTACTATAGAAAGAAAAATACCTTTGATTTGAAACAATTTTATTGAACATAATAACAATAATAATATTCACTGATGCATTTTGTTCTCATCAATATATTTCGATAGGACATCTAATGCTGACCGAAGTTTATTTATATGGCGAATATTCACTTTTCCAGCGAAAACATAGTTGCTCCTCCTGCTTAAATTTGCTTAATGATATCACTTATCTAGCATACTTAGTCTCCCATTCAAGACATAGTCTACAGCCAGCGGTTGTTTCCACAGCCACATTGGGTACTCGTATATCGTTGCTGCGTTGTCGGCTCCATCATTAATCTCCAATAATGTAAATGCACCACTCATTTTTCCTCTACTAATATCCTCTCAAATAAACTATTCTCTTTAAATTAGATTCTCTTACTAATATGAATTGTAAAGAAAAATATTTCCTTTTATTCAAATCCCAATTACCAATCAAGTTATACTCACTGTCTTTGAAAAAGGTGTAGAGGGGGCATCAGAATAATGTAGAAATTCTTAGGCGAGCAAGCAAAGTATAAGGCCATGTGAGGGAGCTCTGAATCTCTTTGAAAAGATGTAGAGACGTACGCAAATAACGTTGAAATTTACTATATGTGTACGCAAATTCAATATGTACATACTACTAACATTGGGTAAAGTTCATAACTTTCAGCCCTCCCCCAGGAACTTTGGGGGATTAAGTAATCCTAAAAGACATACTTATTATATTGTCGGACATGCTGAAACAAAATAGCTATCTCGAAATTTTGATCAGGTGATTTTGGGAAAAAAAATGAGCGTCGGAGGGGGCCTAGTTGCCCTCCATTTTTTTGGTCACTTAAAAAGGGGCATTTAAAAACGTTTAATTTCCTTTCCAATGAGCCCTCCTACGATATTCTAGGACAACTTGGTCGATACGATCACCCCTGGGAAAAAAACAACAAATTAACACGCACCCGTGATCTTTCTTCTGGCAAAAATGCAAAACTCCACATATTTGTTGATGGGAGCTTCAAACCTCTACAGTAGGGTTCTCTGATACGCTGAATATGATGGTGTGATTTTCATTAAGGTTTTATAACTTTTAGGGGGTCTTTCCTCCTTTTTTCAAAAAATAAGCGAAATTTTCTCAGGAAACTAACTTTTGATGGGTATAATTAAACTTGATGAAACTTATATATTTGAAATCACCATTAAAATCTGATTCTTTTGATGTATCTATTTGTATCAAAATACCATTTCTAGAGTTTCGGTTACCATTGAGCCGGGTCGCTCCTTACTAACAGTTCGTTACCACGAACTGTTTGAAAGTAAACCGCTTTATTCATCCTGGATGTATTAACGCATGAATGGCCACTAAAATCCTTAAAAAACGTTTGAATTTGCAATCAATAAAAAAGTGACAGGCACTCTACCCCCTTTTCTTGTACAATTGTGTTTGTGCCTTTATGACTGCTTGTATCAATATATGCATGGAGGAACCGGAGGAATTGGAAAATTGGATATTTCTTTTTTTTTTTTCTTTTTTTAACGCAGTTGTCAAATGCTACAATGCCAGTAGCACCAGCAGTTTTTAGTCTTTATCTTTATTCTGTTTTTGTCAATCATTGGGCGAGGTCACAAGTAACTCGGACCTTCAGACCTCGCGTGGTATATCGCATAGGCCTATAGATTGCGTCATTTTAATGGGAATCTTACGAATTTTTTTTCTTACATTGTTACAACAACAAAACATAAAAAAAAAAGCCTAATCGGCTTGTTTATGGAATTCCTTTTGGGTGAAAATTGGACGAAAAGAGCCGAGACGTTAAAAATTGTAAGCGAAATTAAACAATTTGCAACTGAGATTGCGTCTTTACTGAAATGCGTGTTGGAGACTGAAAGTCTCCAAGTTTCAAAAACCTGTTTAAAGTGAAGTACACAGCTTCTTAACTGAGAAAAAAGTAAAAATTTTGTCTTCAAACAACATTACTTGCCGCTTAAAAAAATTTGAATTAAAAAAATTAAAACATCACGACGGGGGCAGCAGGATTTTGGAAATCCTCAGGTTTTTGTTTCATATGGATTAACCTAACTTCACTACTTGGGTACTTTTCGTTTAATTAACAAGAACCGAAGAAGAATAAGGGCATCAGATTCCCCCCCCCCTTCCTGGACCCACCCTGTCCACTAAGTCCAGTTAAGGGTTTAGTGAAGTAAGCCACCATAAACACTGAGATAAGCTATCAAATATTGCTTATTGCATTGCAAGCTATAGCTTGATTGCAAGCTATCAAGCATGTCTGATTCTATTTGTTTGCATGTCTGGGTTGGTGTTTGCAAGTCCAAGTATTTGTCTTTGATGGTTTGTATATCTAAAGTGCCTGTCTTTCTCTGTTTGCATGTCATATTCAGTTTGTTTGCATGTCAAGGTTGGTGTTTGCAAGTCCAGTATTTGTCTTTGTGGTTTGTATATCAAAAGTGACTCTCTTTCTCTGTTTGCATGTCTGATTCTATTTGTTTGCATATCTGGGTTGATGTTTGCTAGTCCAAGTATTTGTCTTTATTGGTTTGTATATCTAAAGTGCCTGTCTTTTTCTATTTGCATGTCTGATTCTATTTGTTTGCATGTCTGGGTTGGTGTTTGCAAGTCCAAGTATTTGTCTTTGTTGGTTTGTATATCTAAAGTGTCTGTCTTTCTATTTGCAAGTCTGATTCTATTTGTTTGCATGTCTGGGTTGGTGTTTGCAAGTCCAAGTATTTGTCTTTGTTGGGTTTTGTATATCTAAAGTGCCTGTCTTTCTCTGTTTGCGTGTCTCATTCTATTTGTTTGCATGTCTGGGTTGGTGTTTGCAAGTCCAAGTATTTGTCATTGTTGGATTGTATATCTAAAGTGCCTGTCTTTCTCTGTTTGCATGTCTTATTCTATTTGTTTGCATGTCTTGGTGATGTTTGCTAGTCCAAGTATTTGTCTTTGTGGTTTGCATATCTAAAGTTCCTGTCTTTCTTTGTTTGCATGTCTGATTTTATTTGTTTGCATGTCTGAGTTGGTGTTTGCAAGTCCAAGTATTTGTCTTTGTTGGTTTGTATATCTAAAGTGCATGTCTTTCTCTGTTTGCATGTCTGATTCTATTTGTTTGCATGTCTGGGTTGGAATTTGCAAGTCCAAGAATTTGTCTTTGTTGCTGTGAATGTCTAAAGTGTCTGTCTTTCTCTGTTTGCATGTCTGATTCTATGTGTTTGCATGTCTGGATTGGTGTTTGCAAGTCCAAGTATTTGTCTTTGTTGGTTTGTATATCTAAAGTTCTTGTCTTTCTCTGTTTGCATGTCTGATTCTTCTATTTGTTTGCATGTCTGGGTTGGTGTCTGCAAGTCCAAGTATTTGTCTTTGTTGGTTTGTATATCTAAAGTGCCTGTCTTTCTCTGTTTGCATGTCTGATTCTATTTGTTTGCATGTCTTGATTGGTGTTTGCAAAGTCAAAGTGTTTGTCTTTGTTGGTTTGTATATCTAAAGTGCCTGTTTTTCTCTGTTTGCATGTCTGATTCTATTTGTTTGCATGTCTGGGTTGGTGTTTGTAAATCCAAGTATTAGTCTTTGTTGGTTTGTATATCTAAAGTGCCTGTTTTTCTCTGTTTGCATATCTGATTCTATTTGTTTGCATGTCTGGGTTGGTGTTTGCAAGTCCCAGTATTTGTGATTGTTGGTTTGTTATATCTAAATTGCCTGTCTTTCTCTGTTTGCATGTCTGATTCTATTTGTTGGCATGTCTGGGTTGGTGTTTGTAAATCCAAAGTATTTGCCTTTGTTGGTTTGTATATCTAAAGTGCTTGTCTTTCTCTGTTTGCATATCTGATTCTATTTGTTTGCATGTCTGGGTTGGTGTTTGCAAGTCCAAGTATTTGTCTTTGTTGGTTTGTATATCTAAAGTGCCTGTCTTTCTCTGTTTGCATTTCTGATTCTATTTGTTTGCATGTCTGGGTTGGTGTTTGCAATTCCAAGTATTTGTCTTGTTGGTTTGTATATCTAAAGTGCCTGTGTTTCTCTGTTGCATGTCTGATTCTATTTGTTTTGCATGTCTGGGTTGGTGTTTGCAAGTCCAAGTATTTGTCTTTGTTGGTTTATATATCTAAAGTGCCTGTCTTTCTCTGTTTGCATGTCTTATTCTATTTGTTTGCATGACTGGGGGTGGTGTTTGCAAGTCCAAGTATTTGTCTTTGTTGTTTGTATATCTAAAGTGCCTGTCTTTCTTTGTTTGCATGTCTGATTCTATTTGTTTGTATGTCAGGGTTGGTGTTTACAAGTCCAAGTATTTGTCTTTGTTGGTTTGTATATCTAAAGTGCTTGTCTTTCTCTGTTTGCATGTCATATTCTATTTGTTTGCATGTCAGGGCTGGTGTTTGCAAGTCCAGGTATTTGTCTTTGTTGGTTTGTATATCAAAAGTACCTGTCTTTCTCTGTTTGCATGTCTGATTCTATTTGTTTGCATGTCTGGGTTGGTGTTTGCAAGTCCAAGTATTTGTCTTTGTTGGTTTGTATATCTAAAGTGCCTGTCTTTCTCTGTTTGCATGTCTGATTTTATTTGTTTGCATGTCAGGGTTGGGTGTTTGCAAGTCCAAATATTTGTCTTTGTTGGTTTGTATATCTAAAGTGCCTGTCTTTCTCTGTTTGCATGTCATATTCTATTTGTTTGCATGTCAGGGTTGTTTTTGCAAGTCCAGGTATTTGTCTTTGTTGGTTTGTATATCAAAAGTGCCTATCTTTCTCTGTTTGCATGTCTGATTCTATTTGTTTGCATGTCTGGGTTGGTGTTTGCAAGTCCAAGTATTTATCTTTGTTGGTTTGTATATCTAAAGTGCCTGTCTTTCTCTGTTTGCATGTCTGATTCTATTTGTTTGCATGTCAGGGTTGGTGTTTGCAAGTCCAAGTATTTGTCTTTTTTGGTTTGTATATCTAAAGTGCCTGTCTTTCTCTGTTCGCATGTCATATTCTATTTGTTTGCATGTCAAGGTTGGTGTTTGCAAGTCCAGGTATTTGTCTTTGTTGGTTGTATATCAAAAGTGCCTGTCTTTCTCTGTTTGCATGTCTGATTCTATTTGTTTGCATATCTGGGTTGATGTTGCTAGTCCAAGTATTTGTCTTTGTTGGTTTGTATATCTAAAGTGCCTGTCTGTTTCTGTTTGCATGTCTGATTCTATTTGTTTGCATGTCTGGGTTGGTGTTTGCTAGTCCAAGTATTTGTCTTTGTTGGTTTGCATATCTAAAGTGCCTGTCTTTCTTTGTTTGCATGTCTGATCTTTTTTGTTTGCATGTCTGGGTTGGTGTTTGCAAGTCCAAGTATTTGTCTTTGTTGGTTTGTATATCTAAAGTGCATGTCTTTCTCTGTTTGCATGTCTGATTCTATTTGTTTGCATGTCTGGGCTGAGTGCATGTCTTTCTCTGTTTGCATGTCTGATTCTATTTGTTTGCATGTCTGGGTTTGATGTTTGCTAGTCCAAGTATTTGTCTTTGTTGGTTTGCATATCTAAAGTGCCTGTCTTTCTTTGTTTGCATGTCTGATCTTTTTTGTTTGCATGTCTGGGTTGTGTTTGCAAGTCCAACAAGTATTTGTCTTTGTGTGTTTGTATATCTAAAGTGCCTGTCTTTTTCTCTGTTTTCATGTCTAATTCTATTTGTTTGCATGTCTGGGTTGGTGTTTGCAAGTCCAAGTATTTGTCTTTGTTGGTGTGTATATCTAAAGTGCCTGTCTTTCTCTGTTTGCATGTCTGATTCTATTTGTTTGCATGTCTGGGTTGGAGTTTGCAAGTCCAAGAATTTGTCTTTGTTGCTTTTGAATGTCTAAAGTGTCTGTCTTTCTCTGTTTGCATGTCCGATTCTATGTGTTTGCATGTCTGGATTGGTGTTTGCAAGTCCAAGTATTTGTCTTAGTTGGTTTGTATATCTAAAGTGCCCTTCTTCTCTGTTTGCATGTCTGATTCTATTTGTTTGCATGTTTGGGTTGGTGTTTTGCAAGTCCAAGTATTTTTCTTTTGTTGGATTGTATATCTAAAGTGCCTGTCTTTCTCTGTTTGCATGTCTTATTCTATTTGTTTGCATGTCTGGGTTGATGTTTGCTAGTCTAAGTATTTGTCTTTGTTGGTTGTGTATATCTAAAGTGCCTGTCTTTCTCTGTTTGGATGTCTGATTTTATTTGTTTGCATGTCTGAGTTGGTGTTTGCAAGTCCAAGTATTTGTCTTTGTTGGTTTGTATATCTAAAGTGCATGTCTTTCTCTGTTTGCATGTCTGATTCTTTTTGTTTGCATGTCTGGGTTGGTGTTTGAAAGTCCAAGTATTTGTCTTTGTTGCTTTCTATATCTAAAGTGCCTGTCTTTCTCTGTTTGCATGTCTAATTCTATTTGTTTGCATGTCTGGGTTGGTGTTTGCAAGTCCAAGTATTTGTCTTTGTTGGTTGTATATCTAAAGTGCCTGTCTTTCTCTGTTTGCATGTCTGATTCTATTTGTTTGCATGTCTGGCTTGGAGTTTGCAAGTCCAAGTATTTGTCTTTGTTTGTTTTTATATCTAAAGTGCCTGTCTTTCTCTGTTTGCATGTCTTATTCTATTGTTTGCATGTCTGGATTGGTGTTTGCAAGTCAAAGTATTTGTCTTTGTTGGTTTGTATATCTAAAGTGCCTGTCTTTCTCTGTTTGCATGTCTGATTCTATTTGTTTGCATGTCTGGGCTGGTGTCTGCAAGTCCAAGTATTTGTATTTGTTGGTTTGTATATCTAAAGTGCCTGTCTTTCTCTGTTTGCATGTCTGATTCTATTTGTTTGCATGTCTGGATTGGTGTTTGCAAGTCAAAGTGTTTGTCTTTGTTGGTTTGTATATCTAAAGTGCCTGTCTTTCTCTGTTTGCATGTCTGATTCTATTTTTTTGTATGTCTGGGTTGGTGTTTGTAAATCCAAGTATTTGTCTTGTTGGTTTGTATATCTAAAGTGCCTGTCTTCTCTCTGTTTGCATGTCTGATTCTATTTGTTTGCATGTCTGGGTTGGTGTTTGCAAGTCCAAGTAATTGTTATTGTTGGTTTGTATATCTAAATCGCCCTGTCTTTCTCTGTTTGCATGTCTGATTCTATTTTTTGCATGTCTGGGTTGGTGTTTGCAAGTCCAAGTATTTGTCTTTGTTGGTTTGTATATCTAAAGTGCCTGTCTTTCTCTGTTTGCATTTCTGATTCTATTTGTTTGCATGTCTGGGTTGGTGTTTGCAAGTCCAAGTATTTGTCTTTGTTGGTTTGTATATCTAAAGTGCCTGTGTTTCTCTGTTTGCATGTCTGATTCTATTGTTTGCGTGTCTGGGTTGGTGTTTGCAAGTCCAAGTATTTGTCTTTGTTGGTTTATATATCTAAAGTGCCTGTCTTTCTCTGTTTGCATGTCTTATTCTATTTGTTTGCATGACTGGGGTGGTGTTCGCAAGTCCAAGTATTTGTCTTTGTTGGTTTGTATATCTAAAGTGCCTGTCTTTCTCTGTTTGCATGTCTGATTCTATTTGTTTGCATTTCTGGGTTGGTGGTTTGCAAGTCCAAGTATTTGTCTTTGTTGGTTTGTATATCTAAAGTGCCTGTCTTTCTCTGTTTGCATGTCTGATTCTATTTGTTTGCAGGTCAGGGTTGGTGTTTGCAAGTCCAAGTATTTGTCTTTGTTGGTTGTATATCTAAAGTGCCTGTCTTTCTCTGTTTGCATGTCATATTCTTTTTGTTTGCATGTCAGGGTTGGTGTTTGCAAGTCCAGGTATTTGTCTTTGTTGGTTTGTATATCAAAAGTGCCTGTCTTTCTCTGTTTGCATGTCTGATTCTATTTGTTTGCATGTCTGGGTTGGTGTTTGCAAGTCCAAGTATTTGTCTTTGTTGGTTTATATATCTAAAGTGCCTGTCTTTCTCTGTTTGCATGTCTTATTCTATTTGTTTGCATGACTGGGGTGGTGTTCGCAAGTCCAAGTATTTGTCTTTGTTGGTTTGTATATCTAAAGTGCCTGTCTTTCTCTGTTTGCATGTCTGATTCTATTTATTTGCATGTCTGGGTTGGTGTTTGCAAGTCCAAGTATTTGTCTTTGTTTGTTTTGTATATCTAAAGTGCCTGTCTTTCTCTGTTTGCATGTCTGATTCTATTTGTTTGCATGTCAGGGTTGGTGTTTGCAAGTCCAAGTATTTGTCTTTGTTGGTTTGTATATCTAAAGTGCCTGTCTTTCTCTGTTTGCATGTCATATTCTATTTGTTTGCATGTCAGGGTTGGTGTTTGCAAGTCCAGGTATTTGTCTTTGTTGGTTTGTATATCAAAAGTGCCTGTCTTTCTCTGTTTGCATGTCTGATTCTATTTGTTTGCATGTCTGGGTTGGTGTTTGCAAGTCCCAAGTATTTGTCTTTGTTGGTTTGTATATCTAAAGTGCCTGGCTTTTCTCTGTTTGCATGTCATATTCTATTTTGTTTGCATGTCAAGGTTGGTGTTTGCAAGTCCAGGTATTTGTCTTTGTTGGTTTGTATATCAAAAGTGACTGTCTTTCTCTGTTTGCATGTCTGATTCTATTTGTTTGCATATCTGAGTTGATGTTTGCTAGTCCAAGTATTTGTCTTTATTGGTTTGTATATCTAAAGTGACTGTCTTTTTCTATTTGCATGTCTGATTCTATTTGTTTGCATGTCTGGGTTGGTGTTTTGCAAGTCCAAGTATTTGTCTTTGTTGGTTTGTATATCTAAAGTGTCTGTCTTTCTCTATTTGCAAGTCTGATTCTATTTGTTTGCATGTCTGGGTTGGTGTTTGCAAGTCCAAGTATTTGTCTTTGTTGGTTTTTATATCTAAAGTGCCTGTCTTTCTCTGTTTGCAATGTATCTCATTCTATCTGTTTGCATGTCTGGGTTGGTGTTTACAAGTCCAAGTATTTGTCATTGTTGGATTGTATATCTAAAGTGCCTATCTTTCTCTGTTTGCATGTCTTATTCTATTTGTTTGCATGTCTGGGTTGATGTTTGCTAGTCCAAGTATTTTGTCTTTGTTGGTTTGCATATCTAAAGTTCCTGTCTTTCTTTGTTTGCATGTCTGATTTTATTTTGTTTGCATGTCTGGGTTGGTGTTTGCAAGTCCAAGTATTTGTCTTTGTTGGTTTGTATATCTAAAGTGCATGTTTTTCTCTGTTTGCATGTCTGATTCTATTGTTTGCATGTCTGGGTTGGAATTTGCAAGTCCAAGAATTTGTCTTTGTTGCTTTGAATGTCTAAAGTGTCTGTCTTTCTCTTTGCATGTCTGATTCTATGTGTTTGCATGTCTGGATTTGTGTTTGCAAGTCCAAGTATTTGTCTTTGTTGGTTTGTATATCTAAAGTTCTTGTCTTTCTCTGTTTGCATGTCTGATTCTATTTGTTTGCATGTCTGGGTTGGTGTCTGCAAGTCCAAGTATTTGTCTTTGTTGGTTTGTATATCTAAAAGTGCCTGTCTTTCTCTGTTTGCATGTCTGATTCTATTTGTTTGCATGTCTGGATTGGTGTTTTGCAAGTCAAAGTGTTTGTCTTTGTTGGTTTGTATATCTAAAGTGCTGTGTTTTTCTCTGTTTGCATGTCTGATTCTATTTGTTTGCATGTCTGGGTTGGTGTTTGTAAATCCAAGTATTTGTCTTTGTTGGTTTGTATATCTAAAGTGCCTGCTCTTTCTCTGTTTGCATGTCTGATTCTATTTGTTTGTATGTCTGGGTTGGTGTTTGCAAGTCCAAGTATTTGTGATTGTTGGTTTGTATATCTAAATTGCCTGTCTTTCTCTGTTTGCATGTCTTATTCTATTTGTTTGCATGACTGGGGTGGTGTTCGCAAGTCCAAGTATTTGTCTTTGTTGTTTGTATATCTAAAGTGCCTGTCTTTCTCTGTTTGCATGTCTGATTCTATTTATTTGCATGTCTGGGTTGGTGTTTGCAAGTCCAAGTATTTGTCTTTGTTTGTTTTGTATATCTAAAGTGCCTGTCTTTCTCTTTTTGCATGTCTGATTCTATTTGTTTGCATGTCAGGGTTGGTGTTTGCAAGTCCAAGTATTTGTCTTTGTTGGTTTGTATATCTAAAGTGCCTGTCTTTCTCTGTTTGCATGTCAATTCTATTTGTTTGCATGTCAGGGTTGGTGTTTGCAAGTCCAGGTATTTGTGTTTGTTGGTTTGTATATCAAAAGTGCCTGTCTTTCTCTGTTTGCATGTCTAATTCTATTTGTTTGCATGTCTGGGTTGGTGTTTGCAAGTCCAAGCATTTGTCTTTGTTGGTTTGTATATCTAAAGTGCCTGTCTTCTCTCTGTTTGCATGTCATATTCTATTTTGTTTGCATGTCAAGGTTGGTGTTTGCAAGTCCAGGTATTTGTCTTTGTTGGTTTGTATATCAAAAGTGACTGTCTTTCTCTGTTTGCATGTCTGATTCTATTTGTTTGCATATCTGAGTTGATGTTTGCTAGTCCAAGTATTTGTCTTTATTGGTTTGTATATCTAAAGTGACTGTCTTTTTCTATTTGCATGTCTGATTCTATTTGTTTGCATGTCTGGGTTGGTGTTTGCAAGTCCAAGTATTTGTCTTTGTTGGTTTGTATATCTAAAGTGTCTGTCTTTCTCTATTTGCAAGTCTGATTCTATTTGTTTGCATGTCTGGGTTGGTGTTTGCAAGTCCAAGTATTTGTCTTTGTTGGTTTTTATATCTAAAGTGCCTGTCTTTCTCTGTTTGCATGTCTCATTCTATCTGTTTGCATGTCTGGGTTGTGTTTACAAGTCCAAGTATTTGTCATTGTTGGATTGTATATCTAAAGTGCCTGTCTTTCTCTGTTTGCATGTCTTATTCTATTTGTTTGCATGTCTGGGTTGATGTTTGCTAGTCCAAGTATTTGTCTTTGTTGTTTGCATATCTAAAGTTCCTGTCTTTCTTTGTTTGCATGTCTGATTTTATTTGTTTGCATGTCTGGGTTGGTGTTTGCAAGTCCAAGTATTTGTCTTTGTTGGTTTGTATATCTAAAGTGCATGTGTTTTCTCTGTTTGCATGTCTGATTCTATTTGTTTGCATGTCTGGGTTGGAATTTGCAAGTCCAAGAATTTGTCTTTGTTGCTTTGAATTGTCTAAAGTGTCTGTCTTTCTCTGTTTTTGCATGTCTGATTCTATGTGTTTGCATGTCTGGATTGGTGTTTGCAAGTCCAAGTATTTGTCTTTGTTGGTTTGTATATCTAAAGTTCTTGTCTTTCTCTGTTTGCATGTCTGATTCTATTTGTTTGCATGTCTGGGTTGGTGTCTGCAAGTCCAAGTATTTGTCTTTGTTGGTTTTGTATATCTAAAGTGCCTGTCTTTCTCTGTTTGCATGTCTGATTCTATTTGTTTGCATGTCTGGATTGGTGTTTGCAAGTCAAAGTGTTTGTCTTTGTTGGTTTGTATATCTAAAGTGCCTGTTTTTTTTCTCTGTTTGCATGTCTGATTCTATTTGTTTGCATGTCTGGGTTGGTGTTTGTAAATCCAAGTATTTGTCTTTGTTGGTTTGTATATCTAAAGTGCCTGTCTTTCTCTGTTTGCATGTCTGATTCTATTTGTTTGCATGTCTGGGTTGGTGTTTGCAAGTCCAAGTATTTGTCTTTGTTGGTTTGTATATCTAAAGTGCCTGTCTTTCTTTGTTTGCATGTCTGATTTTATTGTTTGCATGTCTGGGTTGGTGTTTGCAAGTCCAAGTATTTGTCTTTGTTGGTTTGTATATCTAAAGTGCATGTCTTTCTCTGTTTGCATGTCTGATTCTATTTGTTTGCATGTCTGGGTTGGAATTTGCAAGTCCAAGAATTTGTCTTTGTTGCTTTGAATGTCTAAAGTGTCTGTCTTTCTCTTTTTGCATGTCTGATTCTATGTGTTTGCATGTCTGGATTGGTGTTTGGAAGTCCAAGTATTTGTCTTTGTTGGTTTGTATATCTAAAGTTCTTGTCTTTCTCTGTTTGCATGTCTGATTCTATTTGTTTGCATGTCTGGGTTGGTGTCTGCAAGTCCAAGTATTTGTCTTTGTTGGTTTGTATATCTAAAGTGCCTGTCTTTCTCTGTTTGCATGTCTGATTCTATTTGTTTGCATGTCTGGATTGGTGTTTGCAAGTCAAAGGGTTTGTCTTTGTTGGTTTGTATATCTAAAGTGCCTGTTTTTCTCTGTTTGCATGTCTGATTCTATTTGTTTGCATGTCTGGGTTGGTGTTTGTAAATGCGGACATGTAACACTCTTTTCCCAATTTCACCAACGCCCATATCAAACAAAAAATCATCAACCATATTTCCAATTGGATCTATTGCTTGAGCACGAACACCAGCCGGACCTCTGTAAACAAATTGTTTAATTATGGCATTCGTCCAAAGTCCACGAATTTAGTGAAAAGAAATTGGAAAAGAAAAAATGTTCTGGAAAATGGGAAAAAGCTAAGGCCAGCAAAGAAAAAGTAATAAATTTTAGACCCTCTCCTTAAATTTTTATTAATTATTTTTGAAAAGTGAAAATGGAAGATTTCTCAAAAATAGTCCAACCAATCTAATTTGGGGTTTTTCTAAAAACACACTAAATTCCTAATAATATCATAATTAATATTGGCAATGCAAATCGTCGTTGACATAACTCTTGACTACACCCGTTTTTCCTGGTTTAAAAACAATTTTACGCAAATTCCAAAGATCAATCCATACATTTAAAGGTTCTGATATTTCTATGTTTTAATGTCAGTACATCATTGAATTTTTTAGTTCCAATCAAATCTAGTATTTTTGGGAATTTTTGGAAAAATTGTATGATTACAACTGAATAAAATTTAGATGAATAGTAAATACCTTCTTTGACTTTGTTGACACCTATACTACAACTATTATCACTACAACTGCTAATAAAACCCTGCAGCATTAATCCGCGAGAGGCCAAAACTTAAATAAAGATGAAATTGACCTTTCCATTTACATAAAACGTTGTAATAAGCATGAGAGCTTAGATTGCCCAATATTTTTCAGTTATTTTGTAAACGTTAAAGAACTTTCAGAAAGCAGTTAATTTTTTCAATTTGTGCTTGTTCTCAAACCCAATACACTGCTGATAATATTGTCAACAATATGGGGATAATTTTGACATAACACCTATGTTGATGTTTGCAATTAACATGAATGGTGAATACACTCTTGATCGCAAAACAGAAAGTATTTCTGTACGACTTTCCACGCCAATCTCCACAACCGACAAAAACAGGATTTCCGGTTTCTGAACTCTCAAACTTGGACCATTGGTTTAATCAAGAAAATGTCCAACAATTTGGGATATTGTTAGTGCATAGAGAGATGGTTCAAACAGATTTTGACTTTTTTTCCAAGATTTTTGAGTTATTTTTTTCGACTTAATTAATCAAAATTCAACAAAATTACCAAAAATATTGTCAACGATAATGGAATTCACACCGTGTTAATTTTAATTGACATGGCTGGAGAATACCTGATTTCCTCAGAATCTAAAGTTGAAAATTGAAAAATTTTGCGAAAACCATTCAATTACTCATTTACTTTCAAAAAATTCGTGGTAATAAACAGTAAGTAAAGAGCGACCCGGCTCAATAGTACAGAAACTCCAAAAATAGAATTATAATACAATAGATACATCAGAAGAATCAAATTTTTATGCTGATTTAAAATATAGAAGTTTCATCAAGTTTAGTCTTACCGATCAAAAGTTACGCAATTGAGAAAACTCACCTTATTCTCGAAAAAAGGGAAAAACAACCCCTAAAAGCCATAGAACCTTTAATTAAACTCACACCATCAGATCGCTCTTTACGCTAAGGTTTTTTTTAGTACTTTGAAAAGAGCTATCTATTCTAATTAACCAGCCTTTGTGATTCAGGGGTTTGTGATTCAAACAAAATTCGAACTTTAGGGTAAAGGTCGAGGAATTGACTAGGGGGTGGTGAACTCCCTTATGTACGGAATAAAACCATACAAATATAGAAGTTCGTTACGGAAGTTAATTCGTAAAGTTATTTCAGAACAAAATTTCGAGAAAGCCATTTAGCCAATTAAAGTAAAATTAATATGCAAAATTTGTTTTAACTATTCATGCACGGTGAGCCAAAATCAAAGCTGTATTATTCCAAAAATTTTCAGAAATTCAATAAAAAAGTTTTTTTAAACTGAAACCAAGGAGCGACATTAAAACTTCAAACAAAAAAAAAAATTATTCCGTATATAAAAGGGGCTGTCCCCTTTTATTAAAAATAATTTTAATAAATTATTTTTAAAAATAATAGTAATATTTATTTGTTTAAGAATGAAATTGTAAGCACGAATCTAATTTCTTTTATGTTTTTTTGTTGTTTTTTTCTTTTTTTTTTTGGGGGGGGTCAACTAAAAAATGAAATAGCTTATTATGGCCTCTTTAGGTATGATTTTGGTAGTAATGTAGAGTTTTTGTTTTTTTGTAAGGTTTATGGCACTGAATTGGATGTGCAATCTGTATTTGTTGTTTTATAATTTATTTAGTCCTGTTTTTTTACTTCTAATTATATTAGTCCAAATTTTTTACTTCTTGGGGTGGCTGTCAATACTGATGTTGTTTTTTATGGTTTAATATATATATCTTCATTTAAATGTTTCTGACTTTTTAATTAATTCAGTTGTTGTCGGTATGGTCTGGTTTTTTTCTTGTAGTTTATACCCTCAAACTGGGTTTAAGTATGGTTATGAGGATCATAACCATACTTAAACCAGTTCGAGGGTATAAACTACAAGAAAAAACCAGACCATACCGACAGCAACTGAATTAATTAAAAAGTCAGAAACATTTAAATGAAGATATATATATTAAACCATAAAAACAACATCAGTATTAACAGCCACCCCAAGAAGTAAAAAATTTGGACTAATATAATTAGAAGTAAAAAACAGGACTAAATAAATTATAAAACAACAATACAGATTGCACATCCAATTCAGTGCCATAAACCTTACAAAAAAACAAAAACTCTACATTACTACCAAAATCATACCTTAAGAGGCCATAAATAAGCTATTTCATTTTTTATTTGACCCCCCCCCCCCAAAAAAAAAAGAAAAAACCAACAAAAAAACATAAAGAAATTAAATTCGTGCTTGCAATTTCATTCTTAAACAAATAAATATTACTATTATTTTTAAAAAACAATTTATTAAAATTATTTTTAATAAAAGGGGACAGCCCCTTTTATATACGGAATAATTTTTTTTTGTTTGAAGTTTTAATGTCGCTCATTGGTTTCAGTTAAAAAAAAAAACTTTTTTATTTAATTTCTGAAATTTTTGGAATAATACAGCTTTGATTTTGGCTCACCGTGCATGAATAGTTAAAACAAATTTTGCATATTAGTTTTACTTTAATTGGCTAAATGGCTTTCTCGAAATTTTGTTCTGAAATAACTTTACGAATTAACTTCCGTAACGAACTTCTATATTTGTATGGTTTTATTCCGTACATAAGGGAGTTCACCCCCTAGTCAATTCCTCGACCTTTACCCTAAAGTTCGAATTTTGTTTGAATCACAAACCCCTGAATCACAAAAGCTGGTTAATTAGAATAGATAGCTCTTTTGAAAGTACTAAAAAAACCTTAGCGTAAAGAGCGATCTGATGGTGTGAGTTTAATTAAAGTTCTATGGCTTTTAGGGGTTGTTTTTCCCTTATTTCGAGAATAAGGTGAGTTTTCTCAATTGCGTAACTTTTGATCGGTAAGACTGAACTTGATGAAACTTCTATATTTTAAATCAGCATAAAAATTTGATTCTTCTGATGTATCTATTGGTATTATAATTCTATTTTTTAGAGTTTCTGTTACTATTGAGCCGGGTCGCTCTTTACTTACTGTTTATTACCACGAATTTTTTGAAAGTAAATTGAGTAATTGAATGGTTTTCGCAAAATTTTTCAATTTTCAACTTTAGATTCTGAGGAAATCAGGTATTCTCCAGCCATGTCAATTAAAATTAACACGGTGTGAATTCCAATTATCGTTGACAATATTTTTGGTAATTTGGTTGAATTTTGATTAATTAAGTCGAAAATAACTCAAAAATCTTGGAAAAAAGTCAAAATCTGTTTGAACCATCTCTCTATGCACTAACAATACCCAAATTGTTGGACATTTTCTTGATTAAACCAATGGTCCAAGTTTGAGAGTTCAGAAACCGGAAATCCTGTTTTTGTCGGTTGTGGAGATTGGCGTGGAAAGTCGAACAGAAACACTTTCTGTTTTTCGATCAAGAGTGTATTCACCATTCATGTTAATTGCAACATCCACGTAGGTGTTATGTCAAAATTATCCCAATATTGTTGACAATATTATCAGCAGTGTATTGGGTTTGAGAACAAGCACAAATTGAAAAAATTAACTGCTTTCTGAAAAGTCTTTAACGTTTACAAAATAACTGAAAAATATTGGGCAATCTAAGTTCTCATGCTTATTACAACGTTTTATTGTAAATGGAAAGGTCAATTTCATCTTTATTTAAGTTTTGGCCTCTCGCGGATTAATGCTGCAGGGTTTTATTAGCAGTTGTAGTGATAATAGTTGTAGTATAGGTGTCAACAAAGTCAAAGAAGGTATTTACTATTCATCTAAATTTTATTCAGTTGTAATCATACAATTTTCCAAAATTCCCAAAAATACTAGATTTGATTGGAACTAAAAAATTCAATGATGTACAGACATTAAAACATAGAAATATCAAAACCTTTAAATGTATGGATTGATCTTGGAATTCGCGTAAAATTGTTTTTAAACCAGGAAAAACGGGTGTAGTCAAGAGTTATGTCAACGACGATTTGCATTGCCAATATTAATTATGATATTATTAGGAATTTAGTGTGTTTTTAGAAAAACCCCAAATTAGATTGGTTGAACTATTTTTTGAGAAATCTTCCATTTTCACTTTTCAAAAATAATTAATAAATATTTAAGGAGAGGGTCTAAAATTATTACTTTTTCTTGCTGCCTTAGCTTTTTTCCCATTTTCCAGAACATTTTTTCTTTTCCAATTTCTTTTCACTAAATTCGTGGACTTTGGACGAATGCCATAATTAAACAATTTGTTTACAGAGGTCTGGCTGGTGTTCGTGCTCAAGCAATAGATCCAATTGGAAATATGGTTGATGATTTTGTGTTTGATAGGGGCGTTGGTGAAATTGGGAAAAGAGTGTTACATGTCCGCAATGCACCATCACCTGCAGCAACAGCTCAGTGTTCATTGCCAAAATGGTTGCAGATAAAGTTGAAGCCGAGATTCTTGTGCGATAATAAGAATGTTATAGTCATAATATAGGTTGCTAGCAGGAGAAAAATGGCAATATTTACGCAATTGTTCATGGCGTCAAACCATTCTCAAAACTATTTATTTGGATTTTTGGTTTGTAGTTGTCGTTTTTACACCAAGATTAAAGTGAGAGGAGGGTAAAGAAATACTGAGTAAAATTTTGATCTTGGAGAATTTAGTGACAAAATAACTTCTACAGCCAGGTTGGTTGTTGGACAAAATTAGAAGAATAAGAATTGTTTTAAGCTTATCTCTAGCTATTGACCTTCATGTATCATTTTTTGAATAAATAAATGTATCGACCAGCTATCTGTCGTGTCTTTATAATACTTGAATTACTTGAATTAGTTAAGACTTGAGTTTGAATTAAAATTCTCTGCCGAAATAAGCTAATCTTTTCTGCCAAAGAAACACTATAAATGGCAATACCCTGATAATTTATTGTCAAAAGTAATCTTGAACACCTTCTTCCTATTATAAAATGGTGTGATTACCTTTAAACATGGTGATTATACTGAGATAACGATTAAAGAAAAATAACACCTGCATCTATCCCAATTCCTGATGTTATTATAATTACAGATACAGGAGAATACAGTATAGCAATGTAATAACAGGTTCAGCCTCAACGTAAACATTTGAGTACGAAATTATTGTACTTACTTTAAATGATAAAATCGCCACCATACAAAGAAATCTATGATACATGACCGATAACAGTAGTAAACTTTGTATTCAAAACCGGAGATGAATCGTGTATGTACCTACCAACAAAGTCAAAACAGGTTTCTTATTTCATGAGAGAGCACCCTCTGAAATGATAATTAGAGAGAATATGTTATGAAATAGGACAGCCAAAATGGTTTGTTCTAAGTAACTAAACCACAGTAAAAGAATTCATAGACAATTTTTCAAAGAAAGTTAATGATTTTCATGAAAAAAGTTGATCAATTTTTCTTATCTTAAAATTTCCAGCTTGATTAAGGATTTGTAAGGACTAAAAACTTCAGACAATAGCGACCCACTTCGCCGGCTCACCACATTTCTTTCTGCTTTCGCAATTACGAATAATACATACACACACCATTATTCAATGACTGACAAATATACACTGGACCGCTGATGGCAGATTAAATGTGAGGAGCTGTTAGTACGCGCGAGTACAAATGTTTCTTTGTGTTGAAGACGTCTAGTTTTATACAGGTGAAATATCCGCGTCGTTTTAGTTTGTCTTTTCCACTGTATATAAATAAGATAACAGTAAGATCATTGTGTAACAATGAAAAAATAGTATTTGTAGCGATGAAAAATTGGTTGGCTATACTAAATGTGGTACTAAATACTGACCGCGTCAAAGGCGATATTATGCCCAAAGGTCGTGAACTTACGCCTTGTAATTTCTCCGATAGCGCCGCTTATAGCGCTAAAGATTGTGTCAACTAGGCTAGCGCCGCCCTCAATTAATGGGAGAAAATAGAATATGTAGACATATAAATGTTGCCTTTTTTTTCTTGAGTTATCTGGAGATCAGATTCCCTGGGAATGTTACCTTGGAGATTTGCGAACTAATTACCTGTTATTAGGCTAGATCCAGACATATAAAATGAAATAAACACAGGTAAAAAAGCAATAGATTTTTTGAACTTACATATTTAGGTGAACAGCAGTGGGTCACTCCAAATGACAATAACGGTGACCGAGATACAACATGAAAGAATTTAATACTTCTATCTGAATGGTCCTGATTCTCCTTTACGAATCTTTTCAAAAGCATTTTTACCCCACTATCAAACGTAGCTCTTCAGTCCTGCGCTGTAAGAACTGCTCATAATTGGCCCCGAGTGGACAAGGATGTGTACCCTTCGTCCAATGAATTGTTTTAATTATTTCTGCTGATTCAAACGTTCACACGGCTCTTATAGTTTAAACTTCCTTAGAAATATTGTACGTAGCATCTTTTTTTATTACTCACTCTCTTAGTGAAATCTAAGGCTTGGATAGTGCCGTTCTTTGTCTGGGGGTGACTGCACTTTTTTTGTCTTTTTCTGATTAAGGACTTTTCATTTTTGAAACTAGATTTAACTTAATTAGAGGAAGTCGGAATTATCTTTAAAAAGAAGGAACTTTGGTATTTTAAATACATTGCATTTTACTCACGGCACATATTACCCTTCCCATCAATTAATGACGTCCCGTCATTAGCATTTGCTTAGCATAAGTGCTACACACATTTCAACCTTTTTTGCTTTCTTTTTGTATTTTCTAAAGACAGGAGACAATAGTTAACCTTATTTTCTTTTACCGTTTCCTTGACTTTGTTTTTCTTACGTCCATGTTTGCTCTTAGCATTGATAGCGTTAACTTCATTTTCCTCAGTTTCCGACGGAATATTTTCTGGTATCTACCCAAAAAGTCACAAGCTGCATTTTGTTTACCTTTTAAATGTTCAAATTCGTAATCTAGGTCTTGGATTTTCATAATCCATCTAGCTAGAATGCCAGTGGGGTTTTTAAATGTGCGCAGGTACTGCAAGCTTTTATGGTCTGATCGTGGTATAAATTTTCTACCAATTAAATAATGTCCAAATTTGTCCAAGTGGTGGATAATAGATAATAATTCTAAGCTTGTGGCGGATAACTACTTTCGCCTTTTGATAAGGTTCTACTCGAATAGCATATAACTTTTTCTATTTGTTTTTGTTTAGGCGTTCCCTCTAGAGGATTAGAGTTTTCTACCGGGATTATTTGAGAAAGAATTGCGCCAATGCCCTTTGAGCTAGCATCCGTCGTGACCACGAATTTTCCGTTTTCGAAATCAGGAAGTGATAATATTGGTTCTGAAGTGAGTGCCTTTTTGAGACGGTCTAGGGAAGTTTGAGCTTCCTGGGACCAGGTAACCTTATGGGAGTTTCCCTTTAGTTAATTCCGTGAGAGGTTTCGCAATTTGGGCATAATTGCGTACGAATTTTCTAAAGTAGCCAGTAAGACCTAAAATTCCCCTTAAATTCTTTCATAGTTCTGGGGGCTTGAGGTTTTCAACACATTTTATTTTATCAGGGTTTGGGGATATCTCTCCTTGGGTTACTACTACTCATAAAATTTAATTTTAGGTTGAAATAAATTTAATTTCTCAGGCCGGCATTTAAATTGCCCTGTCTGAATTTCTCGAACACCTTAGCTAAACGTTGCTAAGTGTTGTTCAGCATTTTGTCCCACGCATATGACATCGTCGACAAATGAATTATATTCTTTAATCCTCTTAACAGGTGTAAAAGGGGTCTACATAGCGCGCTTGAACTTCTTTTAAGCCCGAATGGTACCCTTCAGTATTCATAAGAACCATATTCTGATGCTGAAAATGCAGTTTTATGTACATCTTATTCGGCTATTTTCACTTGGTGGTATCCTTGGGTAAGGTCCAAAGAAGTAAAAATTTTGTTTTTGCTTGAAATTGAGTCAAGAATTTCATCTATTCTTGGTAGAGGAAATTTTATCGCTAACAACTTGTTTGTTGAGGGCTCTATAATCTACTACAAGTCTAAGATCAGCATTCTTCTTTGGTACTAATATCACTGGTGCACTATACGGACTTACACTTTGGCGTATAATTTCATTTTTTTTTCTAATTCCTGAATTTTATTTTTTAGCCACTCTTTGTGCTTATACGGCACACGATATGGCTGTTTCGATACAGGATTATCAGTCGTTAAAATTGAATGTTCATAAAATGGTATCAATCCGATGTCATCTTCGGATGTGGAAAATACATCTTTAAAATTCCATAATAATTCGCATAATTTTTTCTTAAGTTCCAAGTCCGTAATATGATCTATATTAAATTTGTTTAAAAATTGCGATTTAGTTAAAGGATATTCGTTATTTGAAGTTTTAATGCCGTTAACTAGGTTTCTTTTAGAATTTTCCCATGTATTTAAATCTTTCTCCGTTAAAACCTGGATTTGAACTAAACACGTCCCCTTTTTAATTGCAATTGTATCATTTTCGTGGTGGTATATTAGTTACCCAAATAAAACCTTCTCCTTTGTCATAAGATATAATCTGTTCCTCGCATAGCAGATTTTCGGGTATTTCAGATGGGGTCGCAAACCATATTTCGCATTTGCTAACCACTGGCTCAATCATCTGTGATATTTGAATTTTTTGCATCGTTTCGGAGGAACTTTGGTTTTCCTTATCGTGAATCCGTAATATTTCTCTTTATTTTCATTGTGTATTAGATTTATACTGGCGCTATGCTGCACCATTGCGGCATCTTGCGGCGTCACGTTGGGTTTTACTATGTTTATCCATAATTCCGTTATTTTCTTAATTTCGTTTGACCTGTACTGTCGCATATCTCCTATTTTTATTTTCGCAGATTCAATACTTTTATTATTTAAATTTACTTCATTTCTGCAATGTTCTCTCAGGGTAATTGAACAAATTTCCAATTATGCCATGTCTTTGCGAGACATGAGGTTCAAAATACTGCGACATTATACCACCAGAAATTTTGTTTACTGTTACGTTGTCTTCGTAACCTCTGTTACAATTTCTTAAGGTAAAAATTTCTTCCCCTACCTAAGCTGGGTAGACAAGCTTCTCATTAGCCACGTCTAATAGTATTCTATTAGACCTTAGAAAATTTGCGCCTATAATAGCCTCATATGGAATATCGCATATTATAAAATTTGTCTGGAAGATCCTATTTTCCCTTTTTACGTTTAGGCAAATTGAACCTATTGCATTCAATTTATGGCCTGTCACACACGTTAAATTGGGACAACATGTTAAATACGCATGAGTTTATGATACTGATCGTTGCACCAGAGTCAATCAAAGCCTTAAAATAACATTTTCTACACAAAAATAATTAAATATAGGTAACTTGTTATTAATATCACTACAAGACGGCACCACCGTTGTTTTGGACCTATTAAATATTCCAGGCACCCTCGGGGTCCAAGTCATATTTCTGAGGGGCCTGAACGTTTCCCTGAGGATTTATTCATGTTTCGGTGCCTGTAATAGGTATTCAGACGTATGAGGTTCCGTAGGCATATTTAATTGATTTACATCTGCCTGCCTTTGCCATGGATTATTACGGTAACTTGGGTGTCCTGCGTCAGTGCCGCTTGCTGGCGCTGATTGCCAATGCCGTCGGTTTTGCAAAATTTTCATTTCTTGTCGGCAAATTTTCGTGATTTCTATATGGCATTCTTGCATTTATTGGCCTTGGCGAGTATTTGGGTTTTCAAATCGGTAATTAATTTGTCTGTTGGGAGGAGGGGTATAAAATTTTGTTGGTACGCATTGTAAGGTACTGATTGGTGCAATCTTCCCTGGCTATAGCCTAATGCACCACCGGCGCTAATATTTGTTCTTCCGACAAATGGTTGCCATAATTTTGCCTACTGCCGACAGCAATTCTTGGTATGCGGTTGGGGACATAATGGCACTCTCTCGCGATAATGCCCAACACGGTTACAATTATAGCACCTTATTACTGTAGGGTTATTTTCGTGATTGGATTGTTTGATAGGCTGAAAACGTACTGTTTTCTGCCTAGCGGGTCCTTGCGTTTTATTTCTTTGTGGCACTGGGGAGTTATCCCTTGAAAAGAAATTGGGGGACGCCTGATCGCTCTTGAAGTTTATGTTCGCATTTGAATCGCCTAGGCTATTTATTTTTTGCTTTACTGTGATTTGCGACCATCGTGTCGACTTCGATCAATCGCTCTACCTCCTGAACTGCGAGATCCAACGTCTGAATATTTTTGGATATTACCACTCTATATAGTTTTGGGGTAGCCCTTGCAAAAAGATATTTAGTATGACTTTTGCATACAGTTGCCCCGAACCACTTCCGTATTTTGCCTCTACAGAAATGCGTATATTATCAAGGTATTCTCTTATATTTTGTGAAAAGTCAAAGCTCACTGTTCCGTTTTTTAATTTATTTATGGAACTGGTTTCTATAAACCTATCTTTAAATGCTTTTAACAAGTTATCAACCGTATTTATTGGCAAGTTGGCGTTATTGCCTATGGTATGTTCAATCTGTTTTAGAAAGGTTAAGGCCTGGCCTTTTAATCGTAGTAGAGCATGTCGACTAACGCTCCTAGGTCTGTTTTTGTTAGTTGTACAAACTGGGCCAATTGGATATTAAATTCGTCGATATCTGATTGACCATTGTACTCCGGGATAGATTTTGCTATTTGTATATTTTTCGCGACCAATTTTTGCACTATTAATAACTAGTTAAGGTCGTCCGACATATTTTTTTTTTGCGTTTTAATCAACGTAAAATAAATTTTATTTTTTCACTTAACCTATTTTGGGGGAGGCTATTATCTCCTAAGAGATATTTTAAAGGGTTTCCCTGTCGTAGCTTAGCGGTTATAGACCTAATACTTTACTTATATGTCTGTATCTCTCTAATAATTAAATTCGAATTACAAAGTTTATAGCGTAATTAGTTCGCAATTTTTTCCTCCAATTTCCGACTGCGCCATTTGTAGCGATGAAAAAATTAGTATTTGTAGCGATGAAAAATTGGTTGGCTATATTAAATGTGGTACTAAATACTGACCGCGTCAAAGCCGATATTATGCCCAAAGGTCTTGAACTTACGCCTTGTAATTTCTGCGATAGCGCCGCTTATAGCGCTAAAGATTGTGTCAACTAGGCTAGCACCGCACCCAAATAATGGGAGAAAATAGAATATGTAGACAAATAAATGTGGTCTTTTTTTCTTGAGCTACCTGGAGATCAGATTCCCTGGGAACGTTACCTTGGAGATTTGCGAACTAATTACCTGTTATTAGGCTAGATCCAGACACATAAAATGAAATAAACACAGGTAAAAAAGCAATAGATTTATTGAACTTAAATATTTAGGTGAACAGCAGTGGGTCACTTCAAATGACAATAACGGTGACCGAGATACAACATGAAAGAATTTAAGACTTCTATCTGAATGGTCCTGATTCTCCTTTACGAATCTTTTCAAAAAGCATTTTTTACCCCACTATCAAACGTAGCTCTTCATTCCTGCACTGTAAGAACTGGCTCATAATTGGCCCGAGTGGACCAAGGATGTGTACCCTTCGTCCAATAAATTGTGTTTATTATTTTCTGCTGATTCAAACGTTCACACGGTTCTTATAGTTTAAACTTCCTTAGAAATATTATACGTAGCATCTTTTTTTATTACTCACTCTCTTAGCAAATCTAAGGCTTGGATAGCGCCGTTCTTTGTCTGGGGGTGACTGCACTTTTTCTCTTTGCTGATTAAGGACTTTTTATTTTTGAAACTAGATTTAACTTAATTAGAGGAAGTCGGAATTATCTTTAAAAAGAAGGACCTTTGGTATTTTAAATACATTGCATTTTACTCACGGCACAATTGCTTAGTGATTTTTAGCTACTACATTCTCCATTTATCCTATAGTCAAACACTATAGGATGTTGGTCATCTTCTTCAAGTCTAAGTTTTCAAATTAACCTCAGTTTCCACTCTACCAGTTTTCCATGCTCTTTGGGTTCCTATTTATTTTTGTGCTCCAATAAAACTAAACGCTCCGATATAAAATGCACTGAAGGAAAGAGATTATATAAAAAAAGCCATACAGGGGCTGATCGAGATGATTGCAAAAATAGATTTTTTGCAATAACTCCCCTCTCCCTCAATCCAGGAAAAAAAGTTTTAATTTAAAGGACTTAAACGTATTGAATACAGAGGTCAAAGAGATGCAAGAAAATCCAAATGAAATAAGAAAAAAATGAATTTGTGAATGCAATCATGAGAAACACTTGTGAACTGATTTTGATGTTGTTTTGGGTTTTATGTTCATAGGTGCTTCAGGTCTTAATTCATATTTTTTCAACTCCTATGTTTAAACCACGAGCAAATTTTATATTTCTTCGGAATTTTAAATGTCTACTAAAATTTGATGAAGAACGTTAGGAATGTTCAGGATGGCAGAAACATGCATTTAAACAGCGTAAAAAAGGATACGGTATTCATCAAGATAGGACCTGCTTATTTATTTCTGGTTATTTTTTCATTTCTTTCTCGGCTAAGTCTTTTTCCACTTTCTTCTTCAAATTCGCCCATTCTTCTCGTATTTTTTTTGCTAAAAAAGACGAAAATGAAAATCATAACCACAATTCCGTAACCGTCTTCCTTAATTTGTGTAATAAAGAGGATAGCGTGCTATGGGAGGTAATAATCAGGTCTTAAGAAGTATACACAATTGACTGGAGCACATTCTATCTAATATTGATGCATTCATAAGGTAATTAGAAGGAATCATGATACACAGCATCTTCCTCTTCTTTGAAACCAATACCCATTATTAGCCTGTAACCAGACATCTCAAGCTCATAAACTCAAGCAAAAAGGAGCCAACTGAGGTCAAAACAGCTATGCACAGTCCTCCTCCCCCAGGGCCTATTCCCCAGCCTTTCACAGCACTTTTCAGCCCCCCCCCCCCCTGAAGTTTCAATTTTCATAAGATCTTTTCTTGCGACCTTCTTCTACCCCCATTCAGGAGCGGCCTACTTTTCGTTTGGCCTTGGATAGATGGCCGAAAAGCCCTTGACTGCCCTTCTTTGGGCATGGGCCGAAAAGGGTCGAAAAGCCCATCTTTGGCAATCTATCATCCTTCATCTGTAAAATATGGCCTAGTCATCTTAACCTTTCTTTCAATATAGTCCTTAAAAGTGGAATCATGAGAAATTTTTTGTACAGCTTATTGTTTGTCAGTCAAACGAGGAGCTAAAACTATCCTTACATACTTCTTCTACAAGAGACTACTAATCGTAGATACTTCTTCTACTTCCTCTACAAATCTTCCAAAGCCCTTCGAAAGACCCATGTTTAAGAACCATATTTGGCCACTGTAGCTATAATAGCTTCCGATATTCTAATGCTACCTCACAGACTATCTTCTTATTCTTCAAAAAAAACTCAACCGTGAAATCCCAACCTGGACCCTTCGCTATTCTACTTTTTATATATTCGCCGCATACACCATCTTTGCTAATAATAGGACCACGTAACTGAAGCTTCCATTTGATTGATTTTCTTGTTACTTAAAAACCCCTTTGCCTAGAATACTCAAATTATCTGCATCATCTATATCTAGAAGAGTTTTATCGGATCGTTTGATCTCCTCTCAAAGTCTTTGTTGTGTTCCTCTGACCCAGTCTATCAAAATAAATCCATATAAACAGACAAAGAAGAAAACAATGACTAACTCCCAATTATACATCAAGCCAACAAATAACCTCACAGCATAATTCATAGCAGTAATACTTTTGCACAAAACATTAATCAGTTCAATATGCTTATCTGGTATACGCTCGAAGAACAGGACCTTCACTAAAGTTTTTCTGTTGACCGAACCACATACCCTTGTATTTTCCTGATACAAGGATCTTAGCAGTCAAGAAAAATCTTAGAAAATTATGGTTTTCATGCATGATTAGACCTATGGTGGGTTTAAGAGGCAAGAAATATTTTGTTGCCCTTTTAAAATGATTAATGTTCAAAAATTTTGAATTTTAAGAAGAACCATTAAGACTGGTCAAACTGCCAAACTCCAGTATTTTGGACCATAAAACAGTAATTATATGCATGAATATAAATGTGAATGGAGTCTGAAATGTTTTTTTATGACTGGTGGAGGAACAAAAGGATTTTTTCTGGGGGGAGGTACCAATTTTTGCAATAAGTCCCCTCCCCCTCAATTCAGGAAAAATATATGACTAAGTCATTAAATAATGGTTAGAGTTAAGACTTAAGTGTGTGTGTGTGGGGGGGGGGGGGGGGGGGGGGGGGGGGGGGGGGGGGGGAGGGGGGGGGGGGGGGGGGGGGGGGGGGGGATAGCTGTCCTCCGGTCACACTGTCTCTTAAGAAGAGCACTTTCTATAAAAACTTTATATATACCCAGAGTAACTGACAACCCTTATCCTGAGGGCTGGGGGGATTTGTTATCCTAAACAAAATCCTCATTAATCAGTTTAATGTGCTTATTTGGTGTTACGCTCCGAGAAC
>CM051274.1:52341135-52471135 GCA_027921565.1 Artemia sinica | reverse complement strand
ATAGTTTATTCTTTTATTTTTTTAGTAATGTTGAAGACAAAGTTTTTAAAGGAATTTAGTAAAAAAAAAGACTTTAAAACCGAGTTTACTCATATTAACAAGACAAATTAAAACTGAAATGTAATATAAACTAGCTATAAAAGCAAAAGCAGAACACCAACTGATCAACAAAACCTAAAAAAAAGAATAATCTAAACACTAAAATGTAAAACCAGTTTAAATTGCATACTTTTATCAACTTTGTATAAAAATCAGACAAATCAATTTATGATTTAACTAGAAGTGGCTTCAGCAAAATCTCAAATACATCTTTGGAAAAAGACAAAAGAAATACTATTTAAAAAGCCCTGATAAAACTCTAGAATAGCAGTTTTTTCCCTACCATGAAAAGCTTCAGGATGAATGAAACAACCATGAATAGATAAACACCCTTCAATAAAGACATGCAGTGGGTGTCTTTAAGTATCTATCTTTACCCCCCCCCCCTGTAGGGCACTGACTTTTAAGGAGCATCAAAAGATGCTTTTGTGCCAAGTGAGCAAAACTTGCAAAGGAATGAGACCTACACCTATTACTACCTTAAAAAGGTGTTTTTTTAACGTTTCACAACTTTGCTCATTCCCTTCTTGAAAGGTTTTATAATGATGTGAAGAAAAGATCTATCACTCGTTTTAACTGTGAAAAATCAGTATCAGGTTTTGTCCTAGAGTCTTTCAGAGTCGATGGGGTTTTGCTGGGCAGGTCTCAGGATCTGAGCCAGGAAACCAAATTTGTTTCCAAGTTTAAATCTTTTAATCTTACAAGCAATGGAATAGGCTTATGAGGATGGAATTGCTTCTTGAACCTTGATAGAGCTGTATGTAGGCTACATTTATGAAACTTCTACTTCCTTAGTACAAAAACATTCCAACTTTGTAAAAACTCTACAATTCTAGATAATGGCCTTTAAAAAAGCAAAGGGCAAAGAGGCTTTCTTAAAAGAGCAAGCAGGTTCCAATTGTAGATGATGGGGTTTTTCCTGTCTTGAAAATTAGTTTGTACAATTAGGTATGGCCTAATGTTCTGTACAAAAATTTAGAACAAAATTACAATGTGGAGAAAAACTTTCTTTAGTGCTTGAAAGAGAGCAGATGAGCTAGGAGAAACCAGGATTGTTTTTGGGAACTTGTATCTGAACTGATTTCTGAAAGTTTCATTTCCTTGGTTCTACTAGTCTAAATAACTGTACCTTGGATTGTAAGGTTCTTTTGTTTCTTAATATGGATTAAATAAATGCATCTGCCCTCTACTACTGCCTCTACTACTACTACTACTACTTCTACTACTACTACTACTACGACTTCTACTGCTACTACTGCTAATATACTAATCCTATTATTCCTAAAACTACTGCTACTATTACTATTGCTACTGCTATTACTACTGATACAGATAGCACTACTACTGCTTCGATTGCTACAGCTGCTTCAACTAGTACTAATGCTACTTCTACTACTACTAACACTACTACCACTACTGCTACAACTGATACTGCTGCTACTTTTACCACTGCTACTGCTACTAATACTACTACTAAGCGTTTACTACTACTACTACTACTACTACTGCTAATAGTAGTACTGCTAGTACTTCAATTACTAAAGCTAATTCTACTACTAATACAACTACTATTGCTACTACTACTGCTATTACTGTAGTAGTAGTACTACTACTACTACTGCTACCACTGCTAATGCTAATACTGCTAATATTACTTGTTGGGGTACCACCCCTGTTTCTTTCCTTTCAGATAAATGACCTGTTTTTCTTTTTCTGAATTACATTTGCTTATAGGATAATTTCAAAAGACAGGTTAAATTCCGTTACTAAGCGATAGTGGTTTTGCAATAAATAAGCTGTGAATTAAGTTCTATTTTCGTACTTCCTGGTTTTGGGGAGTCATTGTAAGATAAATCTAAGAAGTTGAATTGGGTTTTGAATGAGGATGTAGCTGATTGGCTGGGCCAAGCGGAGGTCCCCCCATATGAACAGTTGTGTAAAGATTATTATTATTTTTTAGTCTATGTTTTGACCCCGGTTGGGAAAGGAGTCTGTGTTTTGACCCCGTGTGGGGAAGGATATTTCTATTGTTATATGTGACCCTTTTAGAAGAATACAAGTAATGTATTTTCTACAACCTGTGTGTACTATTTCCGTAACCCAGGCAGGGTAGGAAAAGAGGTACCGTCATTATTATATTGACAGGGAGGTTTGTTACCTCCAAGGAGAGGGTTAAGAGATTTTCTAGCCGTAACCCAAGGCGGGCACATTTGGCTTTAGAAAGTGGCTATTTGACCACTCGATCGCGTTACCATACCCTGGGACAGGTTATACTGTAAATAGGGTAGTACCAAACCCGATATTTGCAGAACCGTTGGGATAAGAGCGGGAATCTCACTAATATTTGGGCCGACAAGGGGTTCTCCCCTTCGAGTAAGTGGCATAGCAACCTTTTTGCGCCATTTTTGCATCAATAAGTGGTGACACCCTCACTTACACCCCAATAAGTGGTGCCAGCGGTAGCTAGCACTACGAACATTGGTGACAGCGGCATAAGTAAACACGAACATTGGCGGCAGCGGCATAAGTAAAACACGAACATTGGTGGCAGCAAGAACAGGAATTATTAACAGCGTTGATAATAAAAGAAATTCCGCGCTTTCGAAGAGACAGGTTAATTTAGCCTACAAAAGTAGCCTATTGTGGGTTACATATAAAGAGAAAAGAAAGAAATACGGAATCAATTAATACAATTATGAAGATCTATTATGGATTATGCCTTGTGAGATCATAATTGGAAAATTTACGAATCAATATATCACGCAACTAATTAGTATTCAAAATATATAGGCTAAAATTGCTGCGTGTCAAAACAATTTTCCGCGAGAGAACCGGAAGTTAAAGGATAAAAGAATTTTCATTTAGACTGAAGAGGTAATTTGAAGTTAACGGAATTTTGAAATTATGTCACACAGAGATGATATTAACTCAAAACCGGATGGGGCGAGTGAAGCCCATAAAAAAAGTAGGAAAATAGAAAGGAAGGTTAATATGGAGGCCTTTGAGAGATTGTACCAGAAATATAAGAAATAAATGCAGGCTGAGAAAGATGAAATTAGAAAGAATAGAAAAGAGGACGAAACGGCTAGAGTTACCTATAAAGAAAGAGACAATACGGATAGAGAACGAACAGAGTCAGAAAACGAAATTGAGAGAATATTAAGACAGTGAGAATCATAGTAGGCCAAGTAGCAGGATTAGTAGAAGCTCAATTTCCAGTAGGAGCTCATGAAAAAGCACTCAAATAGATATGACATAACAACTTTTAAAAATTCATTGAGAATGAAAGATTAGCCAGAGTACGAAAAGAGGAGGAAGATAGAAAAGAGAGAAAAGAGAGAAAAATAGAAAAAAAGAAAGAGAGGATAGATAGAGAACGAAAAGAAGAGGCTGATAGAATAGCCAGAGAATGAAAGAAGAGGCTGGTAGAATAGTCAGAGAACGAAAAAAGGAGAATGATAAAATAGCTAGAGAGAAAGAAGAAAGACATCACCAAGAGTTTAAAAGAACCATGATAGGTCTAATTCAAAAAGTGAGATTTTATCACAACTAACTTCTAGGCTGTCAGATAGCCATAATATATTTGTCTAAGAATCAATGGCGAGAAAACGAAAATTACCAAACATTAAACACTTTTACGAGAAAATATACAACTCCGTTAACTAGGGGGGAGGCGAACTGGCCCATAAAACAAATTGGGAGGTAGTGCCACCCATACGGAAAAAAAGAAATGCTTGATAGTCAAAATGAGGATAATCTGGTAAAAATTGATTTCTGGGAGCCTTTTTCTATAAATTGCCATAATAAAGAAAAGAAAGTAACCTATAAAAGATTGAATTGGGCTATAGCACATAATCAAGGAAATATTGACGAGTTTGTGAAATCACATAAAATAGAAGGAAAATTAAACGGAAAATTGACAGAAATGGTAATTGACTCAGGGAGTGAGCAAACTTTTTTGCGAATCGACCTAATTAAAAGACGGAAATAGACTATACAAATAAAATTACAACATTATGTTATTATGGAGATAAGCACCAATGCCCGTCTGCTTGGGTAAGAATAGAAATTACAAGGAACGACGGTACGGTCCAGAGAAAAACGATAAAAGTAGGCTTAGTACCTACTCTAGCAATGGTTGTTTTTGTTAGAGGAGACTTTGGAGAAACCGGAAATCGGAAATCTAAATTCCCAGAACATGGAAAACTTGAGAATACTTTTAACGAGTGTGAGACGCCAAAAAATGTTTGCCAGAATGAAACGCTGATTGAACCAGAGAAAAAGGATGCGAAATTTATTGTACGTGCTTTTCCTCAAAAAGTTTGAGAAATTTTAGTAGAATATGAAAAAAAACAAATGTCGAGTTCAATTCCCATTTGATAACAAACTATTTTTTTTCGTTTCGGCGGTAAGAATAAAGAAGACGAAAAGAGAGACAAGAAATATTAAACGGACCTACAATGAAGTTATGCGGTCAAAGATGGTGGACACTGGAGTCCAAATCAGATTTAACGAAGATTTAGTATTTTGCAAGAATGACAAAATTGAGAAAAGTAGAGATGAAAAGAGGAGTGTAAAAAGGAGACATTTGGAGATTCAGCCTGCAGTGGCGAATAACAAAAAAATGTTGGATGGGCTGTGCCTTGAAAAACATAGATAATAAGGGGGAAAAGAGGTCAAAGACCCATGGGGAATAAAAGAAGATGGTTACAAAAGAGAGATGAATGACCTACAACGGGTTGGGGGAAAGTTGGGAAATATTGAATGTTGATTCGGATTGAAAAAACTAGGAAAGGAATCTGATATTGGTCTGATCAACTCAAAAGAGGGTTTTGTTCCGTTATGAGGGGGAGGAATCCCTGGGGGAAGATCCCCTGCGGGAAGTCACGAAAAATAGCCCTTTTCCTCAATGCACAACTGGCGGACAAGTTGTGATCCCTTTACCGAGATTTTACCTTTTTCTGATCTGGAGTCCTTTGGGGATACTCTCTCTCAGTCACTTCATACTTCACACCCAAACCCTTGTCCAGTAACCCTATTCGTAGCTGTTATTCTTCATGGGAATCGACAATTATTTCCGGCAAATTGTATTCAGTGGGAGATGTATCCAAGTTTCATCTTCAATTAGCTTCAACGCATCAATGCATATTAATTATCCCAGGGGAGGGAACCCAGAAAAAAGGCGATTCATGGTTCGCTCAAAATTCTACTTCATCCCAGTACCCTTATCGTTGTCACATTCCTTTGCATTTTCGGCCTTAGATTATTTGAAATTATGCCAAGGGCAATATACTTTTTGATTGAGATGTGGGGTTGTTTCCACAGATGGAAATTAAGAGGCTAGTGCAGCCAATTTTTCACGATGGCTGGCATTATCACATGTGCCAGAAACTGATTCTCTGCTCCTCTCAAATGTAAATTCGTGAGATTAAGAATATTTTTGTTTTTTGATTGTGCTGTGCACAATGGATTTCTACGAATCTTGGGAACTTCAATTTTCAAAACCAAATGTGGATGCTATAAGATCTAGACCATGGTGGTCCTACAGTAGAAAAGTGTCGAGGACGACCGTTCCAGTGCCAAGCGGTGGAAGTAGTAGCACAGACACTGGTGGAAGAGAGAAGGCAAATGGATTTTTTAAAGTTGAAGTTAAGTGTTTATGTTTGTAAGGGTGGACCAAGGTAGCGCGTGGGCGGTCATTTTATCTTACGGGGGGAGGTGTTGGGTTCCACCCCTGTTTCTTTCCTCTTAGATAAAGACCCGTTTTCTTTTTCTTAATTACATTTGCTTATAGGATAATTTCAAAAGACAGGTTAAATTCCGTTACTTAGCGATAGTGGTTTTGCAATAAATAAGCTGTGAATTAAGTTCTATTTTCGTACTTCCTGGTTTTGGGGAGTCATTGTAAGATAAATCTAAGAAGTTGAATTGGGTTTTGAATGAGGATGTAGCTGATTGGCTGGGCAAAGCGGAGGTCCACCCCATATGAACAGTTGTGTAAAGATCATTATTATTTTTTCAGTCTATGTTTTGACCCCGGTTGGGGAAGGAGTCTGCGTTTTTTGACCCCGTGTGGGGTAGGTTATTTCTATTGTTATATGTGACCCTTTTGGAAGAATACAAGTAAGGTATTTTCTACAACCTGTGTACTATTTTCCGTAACCCAGGCAGGTTAGGAATAGAGGTACCGTCATTATTATATTGACAGGGAGGTTTGTTACCTCAAAGGAGAGAGTTAAGAGATTTTCTAGCCGTAACCCAAGGCGGGTACATTTGGCTTTAGAAAGTGGCTATTTGACAACTCGATCGCGTTACCATACCCTGGTGCAGGATATACTGTAAATAGGGTAGTACCAAACCCGATATTTGCAGAACCGTTGGGGTAAGAGTGGGAATCTCACTAATATTTGGGAAGACGAGGGGTTCTCCCCTTCGAGTAAGTGGCATAGCAACCTTTTTGTGCCATTTTTGCATCAATAAGTGGTGACAGCCGTACTTACACCCCAATAAGTGGTGCCAGCGGTAGCTAGCACTACGAACATTGGCAGCAGCGGCATAAGTAAACACGAACATTGGCGGCAGTGGCATAAGTAGACACGAACACTACTTCTAATACTAATACTAATGCTAAAATTAATGCTACTACTGCAATTACTACTATTACTGCCTCTGCTACTACTATACTATTACATCTACTACTACTTCTGCTACTACTGCTCCTGTTACCCCAAATACTAATACTACTACGACGACTGCTGTTATTACTACTGCTATTGCTACTGCTACTACTACTGATACAGATAGTACTGCTGCTACTTCAACTGCTACAGCTGCTTCTACTAATACTAATGCTACTTCTGTAGTAGTTGTTGTAGTAGTAGAAGTAGTAGTAGTAGTAGCAGTAGTAGTAGTAGTAGTAGTAGTAGTAGTTAGTAGTAGCAGCAGTAGTATCAGATATAGCAGTAGTAGTAGGACTAGTATTATCAGTAGTAGCAGAAGTAGCATTAGTATTAGCAGAAGCAGCTGTAGCAGTTGAAGTAGTAGTAGTACTATCTGTATCAGTAGTAGTAGCAGTAGCAATAGTAATAGCAGCAGTCGTAGTAGCAGTATTAGTCCTTCGGGGTAATAGGAGCAGTAGTAGCAGTAGTATTAGTAGATGCAATAGTAGTAGTAGTAGAGGCAGTAATAGTAGTAATTGCAGTAGTACTATTATTTTTAGCATTAGTATTAGAAGTAGTATTAGCAGTATTAGCATTAGCAGTGGTAGCAGAAGTAGTAGTAGTGGTAGTAGTACTACAGTAATAGCAGTAGTAGTAGCAGTAGTAGTAGCAATAGTAGTTGTATTAGTAGTTCAATTAGCTTTAGTAATTGACGTACTAGCAGTACTACTATTAGCAGTAGCAGTAGTAGAAGTAGCATTAGTACTTGTTGAAGCAGCTGTAGCAATTGAAGCAGTAGTAGTGCTATCTGTATCAGTAGTAATAGCAGTAGCAATAGTAATAGTAAGCAGTAGTTTTAGGAATAATAGGATTAGTATCAGCAGTAGAAGCAGTAGAAGTTGTAGTAATAGTAGCAGTAGTAGAAGTTTTAGTAGTAGTAGTAGAGGCAGTAGTAGTAGTAGTAGTAGTACTAGCAATTATTATTAGCATTAGTATTAGTATTAGCATTAAAAGTAGTAGTAGTAGTGGTAATAGTAGTAGTAGTAGTACAGTAATAGTAGTAGTAGTAGTAGTAGTAGTAGTAGTAGTGGTATTAGTAGTAGAAGTAGCAGTAGTAGTTGTATTAGTAGTCGAATTAGCTGTAGTAACTGAAGTGCTAGTAGTACTATTTGTAGCAGTAGTAGTCTTAGTAATGTTGTAGTGGCTGTAATAGTGGTAGTTGAAGTAGTAGTATTGCTATCTGTATCAGTAGTAATAGCAGTAGCAATAGTAGTAGCAGTAGTTTTAGGAATAATAGGATTAGTATTAGCAGTAGTAGTAGTAGAAGCAGTAGTAATAGTAGTAGCAGTAGAAGTTGTAGTAAAAGTATTAGAAGTTGTAGTAGTAGTAGTAGTAGAGGCAGTAGTAGTAGTAGTAGTATTATTATTAGCATTAGCATTAGTATTAGTAGTATTAGCATAAGAAGTAGTAGTAGTAGTGATAGTAGTAGTAGTAGTAGCAGAAGTACGGTAATAGTAGTAGTAGTAGTAGCAGTAGTAGTTGTATTAGTAGAAGAAGTAGTAGTAGCGTGAGTAAAATGCGATATATTTAAAATACAAAAATGAAGTTCCTTCTTTTCTAAAGATAATTCCGACTTCCTCTAATTAAGTTTAAATCTAGTCGCAAAAAAAGAAAAATCCTTAATCAGCAAAGAAAAAAATTGCAACTAGCCTCAGACAAAGAACGACGCTATCCAAGCTTTGGGATTTCGCTAAGACAGTGGGAATAAAAAAGGTGCTACGCACAATATTTCTAAGGAAGTTTAAATTATAAGAACCGTGCGAACGTTTGAATCATCAGAAATATCTAAAAGAATTTATTGGACGAAGGGTTCGCATCCTCAGGCCACTTGAGCTAATTGTGAGCCAGTTCTTAGAGCGCAGGATAAAAAAACTACGTTTGATAATGGGGTAAAAGTATTTTTTAGAATAATTCGTAAATCAGATTCAGGACCATTTAGATAGAATCATTTCGGCATTCAAGCTTTGCAATTCTTTCATTGTTGTATCTCAGTCACCGTTGTTGTCATTTGAAGTGACCCACTGCTGTTCACCTGAATATGTAAGTCTCAATAAATCTATTGCGTTTTACCTCTGTTTTATTCATTTTGTATGTCTGCATCTAGTCTAATAACAGGTAATTAGTTCGCATGTCTCCATGGTATGTTTCCAAGGAATCTGATCTCCAGATAGCTCAAGAAAAAAGAGGTCATATTTATATTTTACACATTTTATTTTCTCTCAATAATTGAGGGTGGCGCGGTAATAAACTTACTTCACTCCCCATTGCTGTGGCGCAGGGCTTGTTGGCACAATCTTTAGCGCTATAAGCGGCGCTATTGGAGAACTTATAAGGTGTAAGTTCACGGCTTTTGAGCATAATATTGTATTTGACGCGGTCAATATTTATGACCACAATTAAGCTCAGTTCTTTCTTTACAGTCGCCATAAAAATTTTATCACTACAAATGGCACGGTCGGAAATTGGAGGAAAATTTGAGAATTAATTACGCTAAAAAACTTTGTAATTTTAATTTAATTATTGGAGAGATACAGACATATAAGTAAAGTGATTAAGCCTATAACCGCTAAGCTACTACAGGAAACCCTTTAAAATATCTCACAGGAGATAATAGCCTCCCCCAAAATAGGTTAAGTGAAAAAATAAATTTATTTCGAGTTATTCAAAAGCAAAAAAAATGGCAGAGGCTTTAGAAGAAAAATTAATGGCGCAAAAGTTGGTCGCGAAAAATATATAAATAGCAAAGTCTATCCCGGAGAACAATGGTCAATCAGATATTGACGAATTTAATATCCAATTGGCCCAGTTTGTAGAACTAACAAAACAGAGCTAGAAACGTTAGTCGACATGCTTCTACTCCGATTAAAAGGCCAGGCCTTAACCTTTCTGAAGCAGATTGAACATACTATAGGCGACGACGCCAACTTGCCAATAAATACGGTGGACAAATTGTTAAAAGCATTTAATGATATATTTATCAGAACCAGTTCCATAAATAAATTAAAATACGGAATGGTATGCTTCGACAATTCACAAAATATAAGGGAATATCTTGATAATATACATATTTCAGTAGAGGCAAAATACGGAAGAAGTTCAGGACAACTGTATGAAAAAGTCATACTAAATACCTTTTTGCAAGGGCTACCCCCAAAACTATATAGAATGGTAATATCCAAAAATATTCGGACGTTGGATATTGCAGTTCAGGAGGTAGATCGATTAATCGAAGTCGATACGATGGTCGCAAATCACAGTAAAGCAAAGATAAATAGCCTAGGCGATTCAAACGCGAACCCAATCTTCAAGGGAGATCAGGCGTCTCCCAATTTCTTTTCAAGGAATAACTCCCCAGTACCACAAAGAAACAAAATGCAAGAACCCACTAGGCAGAAAACAGTAGGTTTTCAGCCTGTCAAACAATCCAATTACGAAAATAACCCTACAATAATAAGGTGCTATATTTGTAATCGTGTTGGGTATATCGCGAGAGAGTGCCGTTATGTCCCAACCACATACCAAGAATTGCTGTCGGTAGTACGCAAAATTACGGCAACCATTTGTTCGGAAGAACAAATTTTAGCACCGGTCGTGCACTAGGCTATAGCCAGGGAAGATTGCGCCAATCAGTACCTTACGACGCGTACCAACCAATTTTGTATAACCCTCCCCCTAGAACAATATACAAATTAATTACCGATTTGAAAACCCAAATACTCGCCACAGCCAATATAATGCGAGAATGCTATATAGAAATCACGAAAATTGCCGACGGCAAATGAAAACTTTGCAAGCCAACGGGATTGGCAGTCAGCGTCAGCAAGCGGCACTGACGCAGGACAACCAAGTTACCATAATAATACATGGCAAAGGCAGACAGACGTAAATCAATTTAATATGCCTACGGAACCATATATGTCTGAATATCCGTTGCAGGCACTTACGCATGAAATAAATCAGTAGGGACACGTTTCGGGCCCCTCAAAAAAATAATTAGACCCGGAGGGTGCCCAGAATATTTAATAGGTCCAAACTGATAGTGGTTCTGTCTTGTAGTGATAGTATTAACAAGTTACCTATATTTAATGATTTTTGTGTAGAAAACGTTTACTTTAAAGCTTTAGTTGACAGCGGAGCTACAGTTAATATTATAAGCTCATGCATATTTAATATGTTGCCTCTGCATATTAGGCAACAGATGAACCCTAATAATCCCAATCTAACTTGCGTGACAGGGCATAAATTGGATGCAAAAGGTTCAATTTGCCTAAACGTAAGAAGGGACAATAGGATCTTTCCGACAAATTTTATAATATGCGATAACTTTCCTTACGAGGCAATTATAGGCGCAAATTTTTTAAGGTCTAATAGAGTACTATTAGACGTGGCTCAAGAAAAGCTTGTCTACACGGCTAAGGTAGGGGAAGAAATTTCTACCTTAAGAAATTGTAACAGAGGTTACGAAGACAACGTAACAGTAAATAAAATTTCTGGTGGTATGATATTGTAAAATTTTGAACCTCATTTCTCGCAAAAAGGACATGTCACAGTTAGAAATTTGTTCAATTATTCTGAGAGAGAAATTGTAGAGATGAAGTAAATTTAAAAAATAAGGGTATTGAATCTGCGAAAATAAAAATAGGAGATATGCGACAGTACAGGTCAAACGAAATTAAGAAAATAGCTGAATTATGGAAAAATATGGTAAAACCTAACACAACGCCGCAAGATGCCGCAATGGCGCAGCAGAGCGCCAGTATGAATCTAATAAACAGTGAAAATAAAGAGAAATATTACGGATTCGCGATAAGGAAAACAAAAGTCCCTCCCAAAACGATGCAAAAAATTCAAATATCACAGATGATTGAACCAGTGGTTAGAAAATCCGAAATATGGTTTGCGAACTCATCAAACGAAATTCCTGAAAATCTGCTATGTGAGGAACAGATTATATCTTACGACAAAGGAGAATGTTTTATTTGGGTAACTAATAACCACGAAAAAATGATACAATTACAATAAAAAAGGGGACATGTTTAGTTCAAATCCAGGTTTTATCGGTGAATGATTTAAATAGATGGGGAAATTCTAGAAGAAACCTAGTTAGCGGCATTAAAACCTCTAATAACAAATATCCTCTAACTAAATCGCAATTTTTAAACAAATTTAATATGGATCATATTACGGACTTGGAACTTAAGAAAAAATTATGCGAATTATTATGGAATTTTAAAGATGTATTTTCCGCATCTGAAGATGATATCGGACTGATACCGTTTTATGAACACTCAATTTTAACGACTGGTAATCCCGTAGCAAAACAGCCATATCGCGTGCCGTATAAGCACAAAGACTGGTTAAAAAATAAAATTCATGAATTAGAAAAAAATGAAATTATACGCCCCAGTATAAGCCCGTAATCTGCACCAGTGATCTTAGTACCAAAAAAGAATGGTGATCTTAGACTTGTAGTAGACTAAAGAGCCCTTAACAAACAAGTAGTTAGTGATAAATTTCCTTTACCAAGAATAGATGAAATTCTTGACTCAATTTCAAGCAAAAACAAAATTTTTCTCTTTGGACCTTACCAAAGGCTACCACCAAGTGAAAATAGCCGAAAAAGATGTCCATAAAACTGCATTTTCAGCATCTGAATGTGGTTCTTATGATGAATACTTGAGAGTACCTTTTGGACTTAAAACAAGTTCAAGCGCGCTTTTGTTGACCCCTATTACACCTGTTAAGAGGATTAAAGAATATCATTCATTTTGTCGACGATGTCATATGCGTGGGACAAAATGCTGAACAACACTTAGCAACGTTAGGTAAGGTTGAAAATTTGAAAAAATGGAAATTGGCTCAGATTTTCTAAACTGAGCTGAGACAATGAATAGATACTATTGGGAATTTTCAGACATATCAGACATATCACAGGGAATTTTCAGACATATCTTCAAAAAAGTAGTGAGAACTGGTCCTTTATCTGGTTCTCACTACAATTTTTGAAGATATATCTTCAAAAAAATATTTTTGAATTATTTTCCTCAGTATCTAGAATATCACTAGTAGGGCTATTGCACTAAGTGTTTCTGGCCTTATTTACGATGAAATTATTGTTCTTCAGCTCGTTGGGCAGGTGGAACAATTAATTAGTCTCAATTTTTTTTTGTTTTCTACTCTAGTATTTTTTTTTTTTCTTTTTTGTTTTTTTTTTTTTTTTTTTTTTTTTTTTATTTTTTTTTTTTGTTTTTTTTTGTTTTTTTTTTGTTTTTATTTTTTTTTTTTTTTTTTTCTTTCAGCGTTTTATTTTTTTATTTTTTTTTTTTTTTGTTTTTTTTTTTTTTTTTTTTTTTTTTTTTTTTTTTTGTTTTTTTTTTTTTTTTTTTATCTTTTTTTTTCACGAACCCTCCCCCTTTTTTTGTTTTTTTTTTATTTTTTTTTTTTTTTTTTTTTTTTTTTTTTTTTTTTTTTTTTTTTTTTTTTTTTTTTTTTTTTTTTTTTCCCTGAAAACAAGAGTGGACTTGCAGTTATGGAGTGCACCTTGATAAGTTCAATTCTTCAAAAAATTATTTTTGAATTATTTTGCTCAGTATGTAGAATATCGCTAGTAGGGCTATTGCACTAAGTGTTTTTGGCCTTATTTACGATGAACTTATTGTTCTTCAGCTCGTTGGGCAGGTGGAACAATTAATTAGTCTCAATTTCTTTGATAAATTCAATTCAGTTTGGAAGAATAGGAAGATAAGTCTGCAAACCAAGATTAGAATATTGAAAGCTACAGTGATGACAGTGGTCAAATGTGGCTCTGAAGTATGGGCACTCAGAAAAGCGGATGAAGATTTGCTAGATGTTTTCCAGAGAAATTGCCTACAGATTGTTCTGGGTACTCGGCTGACTGACCGTATTTCAAACAGTAGGCTGTACGAAATATGTGGTTCAATTCAGCTTTTTAGGGCTATAATGAAAGAAAGATTGAGATGGCTAGGGCACCTTCTCCGGATGAAGGATGGGAGATTGCCAAAGATTGTCCTTTTCGGCAAACCGTCTAGGAATAAACGGAAAGCAGGTCGTCCACGAATGGGGTGGGAGGATGTCATAAAGAAAGATTTAAAGGAAACGGGAACTTCATGGGAGGATGTAGAGGGAAACTTTGAATAGATTGGGATGGAGGAGGAGCATGCGTAGCTGTGTTGGCCTCAGGCGGCTTGATGCTGCAGTGAGTTGTTAGTAGTAGTAGCTTCATCTATCGCGCTAGCACAAGATCTTTATGCCCTTTATTCAGATCCTTTCATCAGCTTTATTCATTGCTATTAAAACATTCTCTGGATTACACAAGTCAAGCTGATGAAGCAGTTTATCCAGAAAAAGAGACCTTTCCAAAATTTTAGCTTTAGCAATCAGGGACGTACGCAGGGGGGGGGGCCTCCAGACCCGCCCTCCCCCCGAAATCTCATGATTTTTTTCATTTTCCCATAATTTTCTGATTTTTCTAACAGAATAATGGGTTTGAAGGATTTTGCCCCCCCCCCCCCGAAACAAATTACTGCGTATGTACCTGTTAGCAATGTAGGTACAATACTGACTGATCAACTAAGCAATAATTTGATATTACCACAACCTAAAGGCACGCCTTTGAATATAGGAGCTGTGATTCAAAATTTTTAATAGAAACTTCAAAATTCATACGCGCGCGTACGTAGGCTAACCTAACCTAACTTAACCTAACCTAACTTGATCTAGCCTAACCTAACCTAACCATACTCGCCGGAAAATTCCCCCATGTCGACTTTGTACCAGATTAGGTTAACTTATCATGAGCGATCATGATAAAGCTAATCTAACATAACTTAAACGTGGAGAAACCTTTAACTAAAACTAAACTAAACTAGAGCTTCAACAAAAACTCTAAGCTAAGACTCTAAGCTAAAAACTCTAAACTCTTAACTAAAACTAAAATAAACTAGAACTCTAACTAAAACTCTAAGCTAAGACTCTAAGGTAAAACACCAAGCTTTTAACTAAAACTAAACTAAAATAGAACTCTAACTGAAACTCAAAGGTAAAAAATCAAACTCTTAACAATAACTAAACTAAACTAGATCTCTAACAAAAAAACTCTAAGCTAAGACTCTAAGGTAAAACTCTAAACTCAACTAAAACTAAACTAAACTAGAACTCTAACTAAAACTCTAAGCTAAGACTCTAAGGTAAAACACCAAAGTCTTAACTAAAACTAAATTAAACTAGAACTCTAACTGAAACTCAAAGGTAAAAAATCAAATTCTTAACTATAACTAAACTAAACTAGAACTCTAACAAAAAAAACTCTAAGCTAAGACTCTAAGGTAAAACTCTAAACTAAAAAAAAACTAAACTAAACTAGAACTCTAACAAAAACTCTAAGGTAAGACTCTACGCTAAAACTCGAAACTCTTAACTAAAACTTAACTAAACTACAACTTAAGTTAAACTCTAAGCTATAACTCTAAGCTAAAACTCTAAATTCTTAACTGTAACTAAACTAAACTTCAACTCTAACTAGAACTCTAAGCTAAGACTCTAAGGTAAAACTCTAAACTCTTAACTAAAACTAAACTAAACTAGAACTCTAACTAAAACTCTAAGCTAAGATTCTAAGCTAAAAACTCTAAACTCTTAATTAAAACTAAACTAAACTAGAATTCTAACAAAAACTCTAAGCTAAGAGTCTAAGCTAAAAAAACTCTAAACTCTTAACTAAAACTAAACTAAACTAAAACTCTAAGCTAAGACTCTAAGCTAAAACTCTAAACTCTTAACTATTACTAAACTTAACAAAAACTCTACGCTAAGACTCTAATCTAAAACTCTAAACTATTAACTAAAACTTAACTAAACTAGAACTTCAACAAAAACTCTAAGCTAAGACTCTAAATTCTTAACTGTAACTAAACTAAACTTCAACTCTAACTAGAACTCTAAGCTAAGACTCTAAGTTAAAACTCTTAACTCTTAACTAAAACTAAACTAAACTAGAACTCTAACTAAAACTCTAAGCTAAAAACTCTAAACTCTTAATTAAAACTAAACTAAACTAGAACTCTAACAAAAATTCTAAGCTATGAGTCTAAGCTAAAAAACTCTAAACTCTTAACTAAAACTAAACTAAACTAAAACTCTAAGCTAAGACTCTAAGGTAAAACTCTAAACTCTTAACTATTACTAAACTAAACTTCAACTCTAACAAAAACTCTAAGCTAAGACTCTAAGCTAAAACTCTAAACTATTAACTAAAACTAAACTAGAACTTCAACAAAAACTCTAAGCTAAGACTCTAAGCTAAAATTCTAAACTCTTAACTAAAACTAAACTAAACTAGAACTCTAACTAAAACTCTAAGCTAAGACTCTAGGGTAAAACACTACACTCTTAACTAAAACTAAACTAAACTAGAACTCTAACAAAAACACTAAGCTAAGACTCTAAGCTAAAAAAAACTCTAAAAAACTCTTAACTAAAACTAAACTAAATCTCTAAAGCTAAGTCTCTAAGGTAAAATTCCAAACTCTTAACTATATCTAAACTAAACTAGAACTCTAAGCTAAGATTCTAAGCTAAAACTCTAAACTCTTAACTATTACTAAACTAAACTTCAACTCTAACAAAAACTCTAAGCTAAGACTCTAAGCTAAAATTCTAAACTATTAACTAAAACTAAACTAAACTAGAACTTTAACAAAAACTCTAAGCTAAGACTCTAAGCCAAAAACTCTATGCTCTTAACTAAAACTAAAACAAACTAGAACTAACAAAAACTCTAAGCTAAGACTCTAAGCTAAAATTCTAAACTCTTAACTAAAACTAAACTAGAACTCTAACTAAAACTCTAAGCTAAGACTCTAAGGTAAAACACCAAACTCTTAACTAAAACTAAACTAAAAAAGAACTCTAACAAAAACTCTAAGCTAAAACTCTAAACTCTTAACTATTACTAAAATAAACCAGAACTCTAACAAAAAAACTCTAAGCTAAGACTCTAAGGTAAAACACCAAACTCTTAACTAAAACTAAACTAAACTAGAACTCTAACGGAAACTCAAAGGTAAAACATCCAACTCTTAACTAAAATTAAACTAAACTAGAACTCTAACAAAAAAACTCTAAGCTAAGACTCAAAGCTAAAACTCGAAACTCTTAACTAAAACTCAGCCAAACTAAAACTTTAAGTAAAACTCTAAGCTATGACTCTATGCTAAAACTCTAAATTCTTAAATGTAACTAAACTAAACTTCAACTCTAACTAAAACTCTAAGCTAAGACTCTAAGGTAAAACTCGAAACTCTTAACTAAAACTAAACTAGAACTCTAAAAACAACTCTAAGCCAAGACCCTAAGCTAAAACACGAAACTCTTAACTAAAACTAAACTAAACTAGAACTCTAACTGAAACTCAAAGGTAAAAAATCAAACTCTTAACTACAACTAAACTAAACTAGAACTATAACTAAACTCTAAGCTAAGACTCTAAGCTAAAACTATAAACTATTACTAAACTTAACTTCAACTCTAACATAAACTCTAAGCTAAGACTCTAAGCTAAAACTCAAAAAACTATTAACTAAAATTAAACTAGAACTTCAACAAAAACTCTAAGCTAAGACTCTAAGGTAAAAACTCTAAACTCTTAACTACAACTAAACTAAAACTCTAACTAAAAACTCTAAGCTAAGACTCTAAGGTAAAACACCAAACTCTTAACTAAAACTAAACTAGAACTCTAACTGAAACTCAAAGGTAAAAAATCAAACTCTTAACTACAACTAAACTAAACTAGAACTATAACTAAACTCTAAGCTAAGACTCTAAGCTAAAACTATAAACTATTACTAAACTTAACTTCAACTCTAACATAAACTCTAAGCTAAGACTCTAAGCTAAAACTCAAAAAACTATTAACTAAAAATAAATTAGAACTTCAACAAAAACTCTAAGCTAAGACTCTAAGGTAAAAACTCTAAACTCTTAACTACAACTAAACTAAAACTCTAACTAAAACTCTAAGCTAAGACTCTAAGGTAAAACACCAAACTCTTAACTAAAACTAAACTAGAACTCTAACTGAAACTCAAAGGTAAAAAATCAAACTCTTAACTAAAATTAAACTAAACTAGAACTCTAACAACAAAACTCTAAGCTAAGACTCTAAGCTAAAACTCTAAACTCTTAACTATTACTAAAATAAACTAGAACTCTAACAAAAACTCTAAGCTAAGACTCTAAGCTAAAACTTTAAACTGTTAACTAAAACTAAACTAAACTAGAACTCTAACTAAAACTCTAAGCTAAGACTCTAAGGTAAAACACCAAACTCTTAACTAAAACTAAACTAGAACTCTAACTTAAACTCAAAGGTAAAACATCAAACTCTTAACTAAAACTTAGCCAAACTAAACTTTAAGTAAAACTCTAAGCTATGACTCTGAGCTAAAACTCTAAATTCTTAAATGTAACTAAACTAAACTTCAACTCTAACTAAAACTCTAAGCTAAGACTCTAAGGTAAAACTCTAAACTCTTAACTAAAACTAAACTAAACTAGAACTCTAACAGAAACTCTAAGCTAAGACTAAGCTAAAACTGTAAAGTAAAACTAAACTAAACTAAACTTCAATTCTAACAAAAACTCTAAGCTAAGACACTAAGCTAAAAACTCTAAACTCTTAACTAAAACTAAACTAAACTAGAACTCTAACAAAAACTCTAAGCTAAGACTCTAGGCTAAAACTCTAAACTTTTAACTAAAACTAAACCAAACTAAAACTCCAACTGAAACTCAAAGGTAAAAAATCAAACTCTTAACTACAACTAAACTAAACTAGAACTAAACTCTAAGCTAAGACTCTAAGCTAAAACTCTAAGCTCTTAACTATAACTAAACTAAACTTCAACTCTAACTAAAACTCTAAGCTAAGACTCTAAGGTAAAACACCAAACTCTTAACTAAAACTAAACTAAACTAGAACTCTAACAAAAACTCTAAGCTAAGACTAAGCTAAAACTGTAAAGTAAAACTAAACTAAACTAAACTTAAACTCTAACAAAAACTCTAAGCTAAGACTCTAAGCTAAAAACTCTAAACTCTTAACTAAAACTAAACTAGAACTCTAACAAAAACTCTAAGCTAAGACTCTAGGCTAAAACTCGAAACTTTTAACTGAAACTAAACCAAACTAAAACTCTAACTGAAACTCAAGGGTAAAAAATCAAACTCTTAACTACAACTAAACTAGAACTATAACTAAACTCTAAGCTAAGACTCTAAGCTAAAACTCAAAGCCTTAACTATAACTAAACTAAACTTAAACTCTAACTAAAACTCTAAGCTAAGACTCTAAGGTAAAACACCAAACTCTTAACTAAAACTAAACTATAACTCTAACTGAAACTCAAAGGTAAAACATCAAACTCTTAACTAAAACTTAGCCAAAAACTAAACTTTAAGTAAAACTCTAAGCTATGACTCTAAGCTAAAACTCTAAATTCTTAAATGTAACTAAACTAAACTTCAACTCTAACTAAAACTCTAAGCTAAGACTCTAAGGTAAAACTCGAAACTCTTAACTAAAACTAAACTAGAACTCTAACAAAAACTCTAAGCTAAGACTAAGCTAAAACTGTAAAGTAAAACTAAACTAAACTTCAACTCGAACAAAAACTCTAAGCTAAGACTCTAATCTAAACACTCTAAACTCTTAACTAAAACTAAACTAAACTAGAACTCTAACAAAAACTCTAAGCTAAGACTCTAGGCTAAAACTCTAAACTTTTAACTAAAACTAAACCAAACTAAAACTCTAAGATAAGACTCTAAGCTAAAAACTCTAAACTCTTAACTATGACTAAACTAAACTTCAACCCTAACTAAAGCTCTAAGCTATGACTCTAGGTTAAAACTCTAAACTCTTAACTAAACTAAACTAGAACTCTAAAAAACTCTAAGCTAAGACTCTAAGCTAAAACTCCAAACTCTTAAATATAACTAAACTAAACTTCAACTCTAACTAAAGCTCTAAGCTAAGACTTCAAGTTAAAATTATAGACTAAAACTAAGCTAAACTGGAAATCTAACTAAAAAATCTATGCTAAGACTCTAAGCTAAAACTCTAAGCCCTTAACTATAACTAAACGAAACTTCAACTCTAACTAAAACTCTAAGCTAAGCTAAGACTCCAAGTTAAAACTATAAACTAAAACTAAGCTAAACTAGAACTCTAACAGAAAACTATGCTAAGACTCTAAGCTCTAAACCCTTAACTATAACTAAACTAAACTTCAACTCTAACTAAAACTCTAAGCTAAGACTCTAAGCTAAAACTTCAAACTCTTAACTATAGCTAAACTAAACTTCAACTCTAACTAAACTCTAAGCTAAGACTCTATGCTAAAACTCTCAACTCTTAACTATAACTAAACTAAACTTCAACTGTAACTAAAACTCTATGCTAAGACTCTAAGCTAAAACTCTAAACTCTCTTAACTATAAATAAACTTCAACTCTAACTAAGACTCTAAGCTAAGCTAAGACTCCAAGTTAAAACTATAAGCTATAGCTATAGTAAACTAGAACTCTAACTGAAAACTCTATACTAAGACTCTATGCTAAAAACTCTAAACTCTTAACTATAACTAAACTTCAACTCTAACTAAAACTCTATGCTAAGACTCTAAGCTAAACCTCTAAACTCTGAACTATAACTAAACTAAACTAGAACTTCAACAAAAACTCTAAGCTAAGACTCCAAGCCAAAACCATGTTTTTATTTTTTTCTTATTTTCACTTGGTTTGGGAAAATTGGCTCCAACTTTACCCCCCAGGCTTTTTACGAAATTAAGCTACTGGCAGCGTATGAGGCTATTTCTTGTTTTGTTAGATTGAAAAGGGATAAAAATGAATTACAATATGAATATAATCATGAACTGTTTACATGTCAGGTTGGCCGAGTGGATAAGGCGCTGGACTTAAGATCTGGCCCCCATATGGGGTCGTGGGTTCGAACCCCACACTTGATAATTTCTGTGATTTGTCAATTTTTGCATCATGTCTTGTGATTTCACTAAATAGCTTCTGTAAAAGGATTTATGCAGAACCTAAATTGTTACGCCCTTTAATAGATTAAATAAAAAAAAACTAGTTTTTTACCTGAAAGTAAGGAGCGACATGGGCTCGGGGTCTCAGGGGCCTTTGGGGCACCGGGGGTCCTTTGGGAGCCCGGGGGACCTTTGAGGACCGGGGCTTCCTTCGGGGTTGGGGTAGGGGGATCGGAACCCTTTGGGATTGGGGTAGAGGACCTCACAACACTGTTCAAATACAACTTGTTTATTATAACGACCACAGAGTTTCACCCTCAAATTCTCTTCTAAAATCATTTTTTTTTTGAAATGTCTCAAACTGTTTCGCCGAAGTAATTCCCTAGTGTCTAAAACAGTTTCGCCCAAATAATCTCTAAACGTAATTTCAGCGAGTTCCTTTTGTTTTTGGCATCCCTGCGCTGTCACATTTGAAATTACTAAGAAACCCTTTCCCGCGCTAATCACTTCATCGCTAACATAAAAACATTCGCCAGTAAACAATTCTCTTGGTAGAACTCCAAAGACATTAATAGACATTCGCTCGGAAACAATTCTCTTTGGAAATAACAAATTAATTCCCCTTTCGTGAATCAATAATTCTCCTTAGAAACAACAAATTAATTCCCGTTTCGTGACAAATCAATCAATCATGACATCATCTGTCAGACATTAATAAACATTCGCTCGGAAACAATTCTTTTGGAAATACATCAAAGACATTAATTAACTTGACGTCATCTGTCAGACATTAATTTACTTCCCCGAAAACAATTCTGACAGGTGATGTCAAGATTGATTGATTATGCAATCATTCTCCCTAAGGACTCTATGCCCATATTAGGAGTCCCGTTTGTAGTCGTAAAAAGTTGTAGGTGGCAGCGGGGGTGAGGGGTAGGACCACCTGAGGACTTTCTACTACTGAATCTGATGGTGTAATTTTCATTAAAACTCTATGACTTCTAGGGGGTATTGCCTCCTTTTTTCAAAAATCAGATAAATTTTTCTCAGACTCGTAGCTTTTGATGGAAAGACAAAACTTATATATTTTGGTGGATGGGTAAAACTTATATATATATATTTAATGAAACTTGTATATTTGGAATCATTATTCCAAATATACAATCGTGTTTTAGAGTTTCCGTTCCGGGAACTACTATTGAGCCGGGTCACTCCTTACTTACAGTTCGTTATCACGAACTGCTTGAAACCGTTTCTCAAAGTCCATTAAAATTCAAAAAGTGTATTCCACTGTCAAGTGCACATACCAAATATTTAGAGAATAAAAAAACAAAAAAAAAGAGAATTATGTAATTTGTAAATAAACAATTTTGCCAATTAACTTTTAATTGCTTCAAAGTAGATATCATTTGCGAACCCATACCAGCCACCTAAGAGCCCCTCAAGGAAGGCTGTATTCAATGGAGAGGTTAGGAGGTTTGACTCCCCCCCTCCCCCCGAAATGTTCATTCTACGCACGAATACGAAATAAAAAGCATGTTTTTTTGTGTAACCCCACCCACACACTCCCAAGTAAACTATTTTTGGTGATCAATAATTAGAACTTCAGATACGCAGATTGCCGGACATGCGTGGGGTTTTATTGCAACAAATTTTTTACCCCAAAAAGTTGTGTATATTATTACTTCTTGGAAATATGTTGAAATGTGCAAAATTTACTGTTGAACTTGCTTTTCTAAAAGCTTGTTAAAGAAGCATAATTGAATTGTGGAATATATTCAAGCGAAAAAAATCTTTCAGAGGCAAACGAATATTGATAATGATACTGAAAACACTCTTACTGGCCAATATTATTATCGAAAAAGGCTTCACTAATATAAATCATCTAATGGAAATTTGGAGAACAAGTACACATTCTTTGGTACTTGTTAATTAAACAAAACACCCAAGAATTACGTTTTGGTTAATCTTATTGAAATATAACCTTTAGTTTATATAATAATACAACTTGGGGTTACATATTTGTACATTAAGGGGTAGGGATAAAGTATTTGTGTACCATGAGTAAAATGCGGAACCGCATTTGGTTCCATGAGGAACCAAAATAAAGTTCCTTCTTTTTAAAGATAATTCCAACTTCCTCTAATTAAGTTAAACCTAGTTTCAAAAATGAAGTCCTTAATCAGCAAAGAAAAAAAAAGTGTAGTCACCCCCTGACAAAGAATGGCGCTATCCAAGCTTTAGATTTCGCTAAGACAGTGAGCAATAAAAAATGTGCTACGCACAATATTTCTAAGGAAGTTTAAACGATAAGAACCGTGTGAACGTCTAAATCATCAAAAATAGTTAAGAAAGATTATTGGACGAAAGGTTCGCATCTTTGGACCTCTTGGGCCAATTATGAGCCAGTTCTTACAGCGCAGGACTGAAAAGCTACGTTTGATAGTGGGGTAAAAATGCTTTTTTTTTGAAATTATTTGTAAATCAGATTCAGCACCATTCAGACAAAATTCTTATATTATTTTATTGTTGTCACCGTTATTGTCATTTGAAGTGACCCATTGCTCTGCACCTAAGTATGTAAGTCCAATAAACCTATTGTTCTTTTTATCTGTGTTTACTTCATTTTATGTCTGGATCTAGCCTGATAATAGGTAATTAGTTCGTAAAATCTCCAAGGTAACGCTCCCAGGGAATCGGATCTCCAGATAGCTCAAGAAAAGGAGGCCACATTTATCTGTCTACATATTCTATTTTCTCCCATCAATTGAGGGCGGCGCTAGCCTAGTTGACACAATCTTTAGTGCTATAAGTGCTATAAGTGCTTTTTCATCGCTACAAACACTAAAATTTTTTCATCGCTACAAATGGCACGGTTGGAAATTGGAGGAATAATTGCGGACTAATTACGCTATAAACCTTATAATTGAATTCAATTATTAGAAAGATACAGACATATAAGTAAAGTGATTAGGCCTATAACCGCTAAGCTACGACCGGGAAACCCCTTAAAATATCTCTTAGGAGATGATAGCCTCCCCCAAAATAGGTTAAGTAAAAAAATAGATTTATTTTGAGTTGATTCAATGCTTGTATACATATATACTATATTTTTATTTTCTTCAAGTTTTAACTGGTGGAAGTTGGGAAAACTGGGTCGAGTTGACTAAATAAAAATTGTATATTGAAACAGAAATAGCTTTGTCAAAAGAGGAAGGAAAATGGACTTCGCTTTTAGCGGCGCTCGAATTAGCAAAACTTCGAGCAGCTTTGCTTGAACTTTGGCTATTAGAAATAAATTTTTATCCCCTCAAAGAGTTGGGTACAATAGAAAAAATGGAGAAAAGGCTCAATGAAGAATTGTAAAATGAAAAAAAATAGTATTCAGTTTTTAACAAGTAAAAGCAAGTGTATAGTTAGTAGTTTTTTTTAGTGTTAGTAATAAATGCAATGTAGTAGTGCCGTATATTACTAAATAATAAAGTATTTGTACCGTGAATTGAAAGAATAAAATAAAAGATAATACGTAAAGAAAAACAAAATCTAGCTGGACCGATGAAACGTTGGTAGAAACAGAAGAATTTTAGGCATAATAGTAGCAAATGGGGTCCTAATTCAGCCTAACTACAGGTACAGGCTATAAACTTATTGTTCAAGGAAAATACTGCTACAATTTAGCAAAGGAAGCGCATAAAATGTGGTCCGAACAATTATAGGTTAGAAGCTGCCATTTCCGAGTGTTTTAGGAGTAGAGATGCTTCGAAAATATGGCATTTTACGACGTAATAAGCAATAGAATTACCTTTGTTAAAGCTAACAAATACTAGGTTAGTTATATAGTTTCACAAGCAAAGATAAGGAAAAGATATATAAATATATAATTAAATTACTTGAGGAAAGATGGAAAAAAACGAGAAAAGTAACAATAAGTAAGAAAACAAAAGTGGAAGCTTAGCAAAAGTCACCGAAGGAAGCAAAAAAAAAGAGTTGTTACCCAGCTGTGACTGGAACTCTGCATAAGGCGAGAAATTTGGCGAAAGAAACCGTTAATCACCGAAAATGGAGGCATGGGGATAGGTCTTAAAAGGGTCCCCTTTACCTACACAGATGACCTTCATCTGAATAATGGTGATAGAAAAAATTCAAATTCTGAATTAGCTCCGCAAAATGAGTCACAAGAAAGTTTGAATTTGAATTTTAAACCATGGCTGCTTTAGAGCCATGTAGATGTAAAACAAACCAGTGTTCATGCTTGTTTACAAAGAATATAAGCCCACATTAGGACAAACAGAGAAGGTGATGCATCCTTTTGGGATAGCTGATATCGATAATTCTGGTCCGCTCTTACGGTTACTCAATGACGAATCATCCTCAAGTCTAGTCTGATTATAAATCAGTAGAGTTTAGTCGAATATCAGATAGATTTTATATCAGATAAATACGATCTGATAGTAGAAATCAGATAGAGTGAAGCCAATAGTCCCTTATATCCCAATTAGTCGAAAAAAAGATTGTGCCTAGAAAGCCAACAGAAACCTTATCACGGAAACAATTACACAGGGCGTTAATAGGTGACACGTAACTTTTAAATAGGTACAGTGAAGCTAATTAAATTACACATATTTAGAATCAGCATTAAAAGGCAATTCTTTTGATATGTATATTGAAAAAAAAAAACATAATTTGGGGGAATAAGTTAAAAAAAAAGAAAAAAAAAGGAAAACAGTATAATTATGTGCTGCTAGCTTACTTATTTATGTGCTGCTTACTCGAAAAAATACAATGCAAAAATTAGATTGTATAGCGATTATTAGCTACGCTTTAAAGTTATATCTCAACCAGTCATTGAGGTATATCACGACCAGAATAAAGATCGGAAGTCCTAACTTTACTTTCCTAACCTATCTAATCATAAAATATTTATTCTGTTTTACGCCTACAAATCAGTTATAAGATGAGGCCTAAGAATATCATCATAATTCTCGTTGTTCACGCAGTGGCCCAAGATATTGTAAAACATGGAGTAATATTCAAGCATAAAAATTCATTGCTAGCTAGCCATGACGCATGGAAGATCTTTATGAAATTGGACCCAACATCCTTCGAGACCTTGTTTCAACAAGTAACAAGACTAGAAAGTAACACGAATGAACTCAAAGAATCGACCAATTTCTGGTGGAACATACTATTGGCCGTATGTTACGTATTCGCAACTTCCCTGACCATAAGAACCCTATTGACTTTTAATTACGGAAAAATCCTAAGACTAAGAAGACGAAAACCAAGAGAAGAACACGGGGAAACAGCTGAAATGCAGAGGTTAAACCCAGAGCCCCATGAGAACGTCTAAGCCAAGAAGTAGGGAAGGCATTAGAAAACGAGTGGGTATAGGGATCTCCACTCGTCCTTGTTATGTCTTGTTCCCTCATTGTAGTATCGTTTACGTAAAACCGTGTGGCAATGACGCTGCAACATGCGTTTCTTAAACAGCACGGACGTGCGTGAACAATGCAGGCATGAAATATGTTGTAAAATTAGACCTCAAAATTAACCATGTAGCATAAACTCTGTTTAAATGATTATTTTAAACCTAATGTAAAATTAAAATAAGCGTTGAAAGAAGTTAAAATAAAGTGTATGTAGTAGTGTATATTAGAAAGTATAATAAGAGACCACACTTAAAGTTGAAGAAATAATATTTTATAACGTCGTTAGGCTATAACAACTTAGAAGAAACTTCTATGTATTGAATTTCCCATGGGAATTATGTCGTTTTATTATAGCAAAACAATAAAAATTTAGTTTTCTATCCTAGTATTAGTGTATTTATTTAACTCTGTCTCATAGCGTAAAATTCAAAACGTAACTTATTTGTACTATGAGTATTTACTTCAAAGAACGTGTGATTCTGCCTCGTTATTTTTATTACAGGGAGTGGATTGACACATGGAATATCGAGCATTACAATGAGTTGCCCATACAACCTAGTAGCATCTATTTTCATCATATCTCAACCAACGAAGAGTACTCACCATAGACTCCAGGAAATTTTCATCCCTGCTTCGTCTACGAAAACAACAGTTACCTTTGATCGTTGTTTCTTCGACCATGAACCATACTACGTATCAGGTAACATTATATTTGAATCACAGTACCCAGCGCATTATCGAACTATATAATCACATAAATTCTGAGAACCCCATCGATCAGTACAAAATATAAATACAGAAATATCGCCCTTGATAATCATTATGGACCCTAGAATCATTTGACTGTATAGTGATGATATTTGAAATTAAATGATATTTAACGATATTTGAAGTTAAATGATATTTGAAGATATTTGAAGTTAAAGACAATTTGAAGTTTAATTCTGAGAACCCCAGAATCATTTGACTGTATAGTGATGATATTTGAAGTTAAATGATATTTAACGATATTTGAAGTTAAGTGATATATGAAGATATTTGAAGTTAAAGACAATATGTTGAAAGAGTCACTATAGTTTGATGTCAACCCGTTCCAAATCCAAACTTCAATTTCCCTGTGATTAACCTAGGAATCACCGCAAAGGTTAATCGACGCAAGCCATGAGTTTATAAAATAACAATTTTATAAAATAGAACACATGAGTTAAAATACACAAATACAGCAAATGAACAATTTTACGCGAGAATATTCTCTATGTGCCCCAAAATATCCTAAAAATGATATGCTGAGAAGAAAATAAACGCACTCCCAGTGTTCGACCCCTTAATGATAAGGCACCCTATGAACTATCAAAAAAAAAGGCAGGTGAGAATGAACCCTGATAGCATATGCCAACACCTGTAGTGGGAAGCATCATTTCCCAGTTGAAAATTAGAGAAAAAACTTGTCGTGTGAACACAATCAGGCTCAAACTGTTCCATGAAGAAACCATAACGTAAATGCTTCAAAATTTTGCCAAGACAAAAAGAGTGTGGGACAATAATTTACAACAGAAGGATTGAATACACTAAAGACTCGAAGGTGATGAAATAGATGGGAATTTATATATTACTTCTTAATAACTTTGATAACTCAAAAATCCCAATGTCCTATCATTAACGTTGCGTAGCAACATCTCCAGTGAAAGTGTTTTAAAATTACCAGTGAACATAGTAAACACAATATTGCACGTTTTAAAATCATTTTTGTATGTAGTGTTAGATGTCCAGATAGCTATGTGTAGCGTTGTCGAGCTATTCATTTAATGTAGCGTAGATAGAAAGTAGTGTGCCATATAGACAGCAAAAAAAACCTAGTAAGAAGTGAATTCAAAAAAACTTATGTAAAGGTAGAATAGCCCCAACCTTGTTGGAAATGTAAAAGTAATCAGTGTTAGATGTAGAAAAAAAATCTTTAGTATAGTAGCTAGCCTAGAACCATGAATAATCTTAGTCCGGTAGATGAATTTTAGATAGGGATGTAGAAAAAAAAGAAAAAGAAAAGTAATAGAGAAAATTTTTAGCACTCCTGATTAAGCCATAACATAAATATAAAAATAATTATGTAGAAGAAATAGTTATTAAATGGCGAACATTTTAAAAGACCAAAGGCGAGCAATTACTAATGACGGGGCGTCATTAATTGATGGGAAGGGTAATATGTACCATGAGTAAAATGCGGAACCGCATTTAGTTCCATGAGGAACCAAAATAAAGTTCCTTCTTTTTAAAGATAATTCCGACTTCCTCTAATTAAGTTAAACCTAGTTTCAAAAATGAAGTCCTTAATCAGCAAAGAGAAAAAGTGCAGTCACCCCCAAACAAAGAACGGCGCTATCCAAGCTTTAGATTTTGCTAAGACAGTGAGCAATAAAAAAGGTGCTACACACAATATTTCTAAGGAAGTTTAAACGATAGGAACCGTGTGAACGCCTAAATCATCAAAAATAGTTAAGAAAACAGTATTGGACGAAAGGTTCGCATCAATGGACCTCTTGGGCCAATTATGAGCCAGTTCTTACAGCGCAGGACTGAAGACCTACGCTTGATAGTGGGGGTAAAAATGTTTTTTGAATAGATTCGTAATGTAGAATCAGGACCATTCAGACAGAATTCTTATATTCTTTTGTCGTTGTCACCATTGTTGTCATTTGAAGTTATCCATTGCTGTGCACCTAAGTATGTAAGTCCCAATAAACCTACTGTTCTTTTTATCTGTGTTTACTTCATTTTATATGTCTGGATCTAGCCTTATAATGGGTAATTAGTTCGTAAAATCTCCAAGGTAACGCTCCCAGGGAATCGGATCTCCAGATAGCTCAAGAAAAGGAGGCCACATTTATCTGTCTAAAATTCTATTTTCTCCCATCAATTGAGGGCGGCGCTAGCCTAGTTGACACAATCTTAGTGCTATAAGCGGCGCTATTTGGTGAAATTACAGGGTGTAAGTTCACGACCTTTGGGCATAATATCGCCTTTGACGCGGTCAGTATTTAGTACCATATTTAGTATAGCAAGCCTAAATTTCCATCGCAACAAATACCAATTTTTCATCGCTACATTTGGACAATGCCCGTAACCTAATTTAAACTACTCCCCCCCCCCCCCCTAATGTGCAGATATATAGCACAAATTACACACGTCCAATGCATTCTATCACCCGTCACTTGTCTTTGTTGCTATGAAACCGGTTTTTTTCTGAGAACTAACCAAAGCGCAATTCTTGAGTGTTTCATTTAATTAAAAGTGCCCATTCTTTTTTTTTTTAAGAAGACAATAAAATTGCTGAATTGATTTTCTTCATTTTTGGGTAGGGGTCCCGCTGTCAGACTAAATAAGACATCTTCTTGGTACGCTTCGCATAATTCACTTCTTCGACCTTGGTCGTAGAGATTGTAATACTGATGGACAAACGTATATAAAACGTCGTTAACTTCTCCATTAACAAGAAACTTCGGCTGAGTGTCGGGCACCTTAAAGCCATCGGGTTCAACATCGAACATTACAGGCGCAGGTAAAACATCAGAATTCTTAAAGCAGAAATAAAAATAAATTGTAAAATGTAAAAAAAGAAATGTAAGATGAATGTAAAAAAAGAAAGAAGAAATGGGTACTTGTATGATAAACACCTTTCAGTTTAGCATCAAAAAAGACAAAGAGAAAGTGACATAGACATAGTGACAATAGATGGAAAATATATAATTTGGCAGTATATTTGCACATTAGGGGGGTGGGGGTAAAGTATTTGGACAGTATGAAGTTAGAAAAAAAATTCTTACTACATACTTTGCAGAATAATTGTACCTAACACATTAGGGATGCAGACCCACTATACTTTACCCCCCCCCCCCCTAATGTGCAAATATATAGCCCAAATTTGTTTCCAAAGTATTATATTTTTATCTTACTTTGGTATATTTTCACTAGGATTGAGCGTCAGAGAAACATATTAGAAGAACTTTAGGTAGGGCGTATATCATACAAGTGCCGAAATGTACAAAAAAAATTTAAAATTAAAATGTAAAATACACATCAGTGCTTCCAGTATGTCGGATTTTACCGACATTGTCGGATTTTCGGCCCTCTTGTCGGACAAAAAAAATATCGTGTAGGACTTCGGAATTTTGTCGGATTTTCAGTAAAAAACGGATATTTTTCGGATTTGTGTATTTTTTCTAGATTACTGGATTCTCCAACTCCAATAAAAAAGGATTTTCAAACTAGTAAAATTAGAAGGTCAATTCTATTAGGGATTTTCAGAAAGTCATTAGCGTTAGTGGCGACAGTTTGACAAGGTACAATTTTGGAAAATTTGCACATGCTGTGCTTCAATCTGCTCTGATATTTCAGTTAATTTCAAGATCTGAGGAAAGTTAAGGTGAGACTTATGCTTGCATTTTTCCAATGCCAGTATAAGATTAGAAAGTCTATTGCCAACATAGTAGCCTAAAGGAGAGCTAGGCAACCATGGTTTAGTGACACCATGTGCTTCACAGGTTCAGATGTTTTTTCTAGGTTTCTTTTCAGTCTTCTTTAAATGTCTCAAAATGGCCTACTGAAATCTTTTCTTTCTTTTCTCTTTTTTTCTTTTCTTTCTTCTTCTAGAAGAATGCAAGTTGGGTGTGGGTCTAGGTATGTAGATCGGTAAAAGACTGGTAATTATGGCACTCTTCTTGAAGAGTGCCATAATCTTCTTCAATAAGTCTTCTTGAAGAGTTACAAATGCACATGGAAAATTTTTGCACCTAAGACATTAATGTGAGCTTTTTACCATGTACTTTGGTGGTATTAAATTTGTTAAAAATTTACTATGCAGTAGAGATTTGGCGGGTGAATTTTTGAAGACTACTATGGATTATAAGGAGAGATTTTTATAGGTAACGGAAGTAAGCTTGCAGATTTTTATTTTGATGTATGATATAAAATGTTATTTTTAGCTAGCTATTAATGTTATCTGGCGTTGTTAAGGACTATTTGGTTTTTTTTCCTAGCTGTTCCCCACAAGGCATACACAAAGAATGAATATATCCATCTGTCTATTGCAGGGCAATAATCAGCAAATCTTAGGTAAGGACAATTGCTAAGGTAATTCTATTTATTGAGGGTACTATGAAGATGATTTTTTTTTATATTACGGATAGGATGTGTAGTCAAGATTAAAGTATAATACAAAAGTATAAGATAGGAAGTACAAAGAAGAATAAAGAAATACGATGATTTTTGAAAGACTGGGTCGTATCCAGAGAATTGAAAGAGAGATTTATACAAAAATTGACTTATTTTTCTCATCTAAGCTGATCAAAAAACAAAACCACAGATGTTTTAACTTTGCTGTTTAAAACCAGTAAGCAAGGTATTCAGCCAAAGTTTTTACACCAATAATAAAAACTAAGTTATAATAACGTAACACTGAAATACAAAGAGAACTCTGAGCTTGATTTTCACTCAAACAAAGCTCAAGTTCGACTAAAAAAAGAGGAAGTACAGTACAAAAGCAAGCAAGGGATGTATTATTCACATATTTTTTGTCTTTTAAACAGCTAATTTAAGGCATTAAAGAACTCCAAATACTTAGAAAATTGACGATTTTATATCTAACTTGTTCTGACAACTCCAATAAGAGAGCTTTTGTTAAATAAAAAAGAAGAGAGTGAGAGAGAGAGAGAGAGAGAGAGAGAGAGAGAGAGAGAGAGAGAGAGAGAGAGAGAGAGAGAGAGAGAGAGAGAGAGAGAGAGAGAGAGAGAGAGAGAGAGAGAGAGGAGGAGAGAGAGGGAGAGAGAGAGAGAGAGAGAAAGAGAAAGAGAAAGAGAGAGAGAGAGAGAGAGAGAGAGAGAGAGAGAGAGAGAGAGAGAGAGAGAGAGAGAGAGAGAGAGAGAGAGAGAGAGAGAGAGAGAGAGATAGATAGAGAGAGAGAGAGAGAGAGAGAGAGAGAGAGAGAGAGAGAGAGAGAGAGAGAGATAGAGAGAGAGAGAGGGGGGGGGAGAGAGAATGTAATAGAGAAGCAGATAGGGAAAGACAGAAAGAAAGAAAGAAAGAGAAAAGGAGAGATGGAGATATAGAGAGGGGAAAGAGGAGAAACAACTTACCAACACAACCACCTTGGGGAAGAACCGTCGAATTTTTCTGTGAAGAAAAATATTAATTTCCAATCTCCTAGAGACCTGAAAAAGCTTCTAGAAAGAGCTGGAGAACAATTAATGACATATAAAACACTACTATTTAATATTAACTAATGGTGATGAAATCATGGAGACTTTTGAAAGGTTTACCCATACATGAGTCCCTGACGTCTCGTCTATTTAATGTATATGTACAATAATCAAACTCATTTTTGGGAAGAAAACCCTAATATAAAACAAAAAAAGTGGGAAGAAAAGGAAAAAGGGAAAATAACTTTCTATTGAAGAAATCATTCCTCAGGGAATTAGCTCACTATTAATAACTCTGAATAATACCTTTTAAATAGAAAAAAAACACAGTCAAGCGCCCATAAAAAACATTTCATTATTGCTTTACGTTTAGAAAAACAATTTACTTTATTATATTTTCAAACATATAATTCCTGCGCACGCGCCTGCATGAACAGTTTTTTTTTTTGCTTAAGATTTTCTCACGTTTTACGAAACAGGCCTGAATAATGATGCAAGAACACCCCCAAAACAAAGTAGATTTCATAATTTAATCAAAAAACCGGTTACACAAAACACAAGTACACACAGAGAAACAACTCTGTCAGAAAAAAAGCCCAAAAAGTCAACTATATGAAAAAATATGTAGTCGCATTATATATATAATATAGTTGTACATTATATAAAATTTACATATTTACTTCAGTATGCATGTTTTGTAAACTTTGGGATTTTGCTGCAAAAAGGGGAATTATAAGAATATCATCAAACAATATGTGGGAATTAAATGGCAAGAATTGAATCCTCGTTTACAACCCAGATTGTAAATATAAGAACCCGAGGCGTTGAACACTTAATACTACTACTAACAACTCAATGCGGCACCAAGCCGCCAAAGGCCAACAAAACTACGCATGCTCCTCCTCCATCCCAATTTATTCAAATCCATCCTCTTTTCACCCTCCCAAGAAGTTCCCATTTCCCTTAAATCTTTCCTTAAGACTTCCTCCCTATCCATTCGGGGAGTACCTGTTTTTTCGTTTAGCTCTAGTCGGTTGGCCGATAAGGACAATCTTTGGTAATCTGTTACCCTTCATCCACAAAACGTGTCCTAGCAACCTCATTCTTTTGCTTAGTACCTGATTAAAATACTATGAATGCCATTATTGTCATATTCGACGGTCATTAGCTTCTTTGTAGTATATTTTGAACAGAATTAATATTAAAGCTAAGTTTAGAAGGTAATCTTTCACCACAGAATTGAAAGATATCAAAAGATGTTTGGATGGTGCTTAGGAACCTAGAATGAAAAAAAGAATTAAATAAAGAACACAACTATATCCCGTCATAGACAAATAATGACGTTCCATTTTATCTCTCTTGTTGAGGCTTATATAATTTCTGAGACCACACTGGCTAATCATGATAAAACATAAATCGCGAAGAAAACGAGGACAATTAACAGTCAGTGAAAAAAATTGAAAAATATGCAAACATTTCGGTCAAGACCTCCGCTTGACCGTCTTCAGTGCAGGTTTTGCACTTCAGTACAAAACTAAAATTGGACGAACCCTTTCTCAGTAACGGTGAAAGGGTACGGTAACGGTGAAAGGTTTTATTCTTTCACCGTTACTGAGAAAGGGTCGTCCAATTTTAGTTCTTTTGTTTATGTTTTTATTTTAAGTTTTTTTTTTTATTAGTGTCATTTTTTTTTATTAGTCAAGCGGAGGTCTTGACTGAAATATTTGCATAATTTTTCAATTTTTTTTCACTGGCTGTTAATTGTCCTTGTTTTCTTCGCGATTTTATGTTTTTATGAGGCTTAAAGGCTCGAAAAAGGAATTTGGGGCCTCTATACAGCAGGAGACAGTATGCAATAAAAATTGTTTTCCGACACACAATAAAAGCTTTTGGTCAATGACTCCTTAGAAATTTGTTTTAATTTCATATTTAATACCCTGAAACTCCTCATAGTTCGAAATTACTCACATTTTTCCTGCTCTGAAATTACTATACTCTTTCAGTGAATGCAGTCACTTTAAAATGTGACTGATCACGATGAGAGAATTTTCTCCCATAGCTTAATTATTTAGTTGTTTTTGGTTTGCTAAAGGTTTAATAAAACTACTATATAATTAAGAGTATTGGTGACATGACCAAGGCTGTATCCAGGATTCTTGTTGTCGGGAGTAAAAAATAAAACTGTACAAAACACATCCAAAGTGTTCATATGCCTTTTTGTTACTTTTGTACAAGTCGGACAAAATTTAGGGATAAGGGAGGTACACCCATGAATATCACCTTAGAGATGAGGCCCACCAATAGATAATATGAAAACTATGTGGATATTATTCATCATATACTAATATGAAAAAAGGGATATACTATAGCGTAGGAGGCGCCAGTTTCCTTCGAGAGCGGAGACCAAATTAGTCAATTCGCTCTTGGATGCTCATAGAAGAGAATGTTTTTCAGCTAAAGACAGGCACATATATTTTGTTACGGATATTGAAAGCAGCTAATAGTTTTACGAAAAGGTTATGGTTATTATACGTAGTTAAGTTAACAGTTAACGTAGTTAACTGTTTTTTTTTTTCACAGTTCAGGGATAAAGTTGGAACTTTCAGGAAAACGTTCCCTCTTTCTGAAGTGGAAAAATATTTTTCAGGTTCCCACGAAACAAAAAACGAAACGAAAAAAATTTTTTTTTTTATTGCATGTGGCTAGCCATGCATGCATGCATGGCTAGAATATACACAAAATATAGAATATTTATAAATATAACATACACAGGATCTTACTGTGAAAGAATCCAAACTACCCTCAGTGACTCTTTCAAGACAGGAACATGCATTTTAATTTATTATTATTATTTTCTTTTTTTAATTGTGACTCGTTTCTTTCAATTACAAAATTCACAATAACAACCGTTTCGTATCCGCAGAATATAAGACATATCTCGAATTTGAAACAAAATTAGTCTAGAAAAGGAAACTTTTCGGGACAATGAGAAATTTGATTCCTTTCTGAATTTCTTGTAATTGCTGGAGTGAAAAATTCACTACAACAACCTTCAGGCTCAAAAATTTTAACAAAAATTATCTTGACCTTCGTTTTTCTCTAATTCTTTTCTTTCTTCTTATATATATATAGAGAGAACTAATTTATTAGATGACCAGAAAAGAACAAAAAATATAAAGGTGGCTAGCCATTAAGCTCTAGGGAGCCTGTGTGACTAAAATACGCAATCCCATAAAGCAACTGACAGGAAAAAGAAAGAAAAGAAAAAATCGAAAAAAATTAACCTAAAAAAACACGCAGGGCCATGGGCGTACGTAGCTTCTTCTATGGGGGGGGGGGGGGGGGCAGCTCATTCTGTGACGAAGGGTTGAGGGCTGAAGTTATATTGGCAGTTCACAAAACCTTACATTGCCAGCAAATTCTATCATACCTACGAAATCATTATCAATAAATAATCACCAAAAATCATAAACCATCAATAAGCTTCAGCATTAATCAATCTTCTTGGATTAGACCTAAATCTTTCAAAGATACTATGGATAATTACTTCTTTGCTCGACTTTTATTCTGTCATTCCAGCTGTTTATTTCCTGCTTTTTCAACCATCTACCTTTTATCAACTGCTTTTTTTAGCCATCTACCTTTATTCAACTGCTTTTTCAACCATATCTAGTGTAAAAATTTGGAGTTCTAGAGCAGGGGCAGCTGCCTCATTCTGCCCCCCCCCTTCCATACGCCCATGCTCAGTTACATAATTATTGTAATCCTAATAGGCCTAGCAAATCCATGAACTAAATTCACAAAAGGATATTAAAAAAAACAACACTAGAACATGTAAACTTACCTAAAAACACCCGAAAGAGGCGAAAGATCTGATCTGGAGAGCAACTAACGGCCTTACATAACCCAACATATTTTCTGAATATTATTTTTAAAAGTCTAACAAGTCAACAGCACTTTGCTCGAAACATTTAACCGCGTTTTGGGACCCTGAAGGGGGATAGGAAATTTCCCTGGAGGCGTTCTGAGAATAAAATCAGCCTGTCTCGTATTATAACAATGAATGAAGTTACATTACAATGACAAAACGCATTCCGACATTATTATTCAAGATTTGATACATAAATATAACAATAATATGAAATATTAAAATAAATTTGGTATGGCAATGGTAAGCCACTATATGGACACTTTATGATCAAACCCTCCAATAAAGCGAGGTTTAATTTATTTTTCTGTTAATGAAAACAGGGTTGTCCAATCAACTTTTAATTCAAAAGCACTGGCTACGCCAACCACTCATTCCCTTACAATTGCTACCACCTCCCCAGGTTTTACCAGTTTTGGTCATAACCCTTTTTGACCTAAAAAAATGCCCAAGACACACTGAGAATTAGGACTGGAAATTCATTCTTGACCGTGAAAGACCATTTTTGACCTTCAGAAAAGGCCTAAGAGAACTCTAGACTTTGGAAATAGAAATCCAATATAATTAATATTAATACTTTTTTATCTAACTTTTTAGCTATAATTGAAAAATACCATGAGGTAAAAATTCAGTAGTGCAAATATTCGTAGTACAAAAAATTATGGATGTTTTTGTAGCGAAATAAACCAATTAAAGCCATGATGCTCCTTTTAAAGAAACCTTAATTCATTCATAAAGTCAGCTTATGATAGCATTTGGGCTCATATCAGAACCGAAGTAAAAATTTCTATTTCCCAGCCTTTTGCTACTGGTGATGCTTAAAACTTCATTAACACGAAGTACTAATTATGTAATCAAAACTTTCGGGTTACCTACTCGTCTTCTTTGAATTTTACCTGCGGTACGTATCCTTTTCCTTTTTTCTTTCAATCTCGTTGCAATGGCATTATCATCTAGCATAAAACTCTCCAACGGCAGCCCCTTCAGTTTTGCAAAAACGTTCAAACTTTGTATCTATAAGAAAAAAAAAAAAATAAAAGGTAAACATGGTAAATATGGTAAAAATTATAAATATGACAGGCTTCGGTGAAAACCTCACTTGAGGGACAAAAACAGGGTAGTATTTTGTTCCTACCTATTAAGATATATTTCTTTAATGCCACTATGATATTAACTGATAAAATGATGAATCCAGAGGGGAAGGAGAACTCCCCTTAAGTGGGACTTCTACTACTAATAACTCACTGCAGCACCAGTGATTCAAGGCCAACAAAGCAGCGCACAGCCCTCCTTCACCCAAATCATTTAGAACTCCCCTCTATACCCCCACCGAATAAGTTCCAACTTTTTTTTTAATCCTTTCTTATGACATCTTTCCACTCCATTCAAGGACGACCTAGGACGAGTCTCAGTATTATCATAGAAAATTTCTGAGTGTGAAAAGGATGTTAGGAAAAATGGTATATTATTAATACTGTTCTCAGACCTACTTCCCCCTCCACCTTCTGTTCTACAACGCTGATTGTCGATGGTAAAACTGCACAAGGAGAAGAAGATGTTCAGCTGTAGCTTACGTCTTATTTTAATAATACAGGAAAGACGACTGCGTCCTCTGCAACTTCTCGTAGCGATTTCAGAGCCTATCATGGACCTCCATGTTTAAAGTCTATGGTCTTGAACTCGGTTTCTGAGTTTGAGGTAGCTCGTATCGTGAACGCTCTTAAAAGATCATCGTCTTCAGAGCCAGACAGAATTCCTAAAAGGCTTATCCGTGCCATTCACCAGTTATTCTGTCACCATTGGCTAAGCTTGTCAACTGTCTTTCAAGGTAGGAATTTTCCCTGAATCTCGCAAGCGAGCTAAAGTTATAGTGCCGTATAAAGGTAGGATTCGGAGCAATCCTGCTAATTATAGGCTAATATTTCTTCAATCTGTTTTCAACAAATTTTTTGAGAAAGCTATGCTCTCCAGACTGCTTAGTTTTCTGAATGCAAAAGAATTTTCGCAGAATTTCCAGTTCGGATTCCGAAAGAATCACTTTACAGAGCTTGCTTGCGCAACTCTCTTGAATTTCATTCATTCGGCAATAGATTTTGGTTTTATCCCGGCAGTTTTACTTTTAGATGTTCGTAAAGCTTTTGATTCAAATGTTTTTCTCTTAGTTTGAATCATACCTTCCTGGTAGACTTATTTCGATTGATCCGCTTTTTTCCGTAACCCTTCTGAAGTAGAATATGGCATCACTCAGGGATCTGTTCTAGGCCGTTTTATTTCTGATTTATGTTAATGATCTGATTTCGCAGTCAAGAAGACCAGGCCTCTAATATGCTGTAAGCTGTATAAACCGGATGTTCCTTCGTGTTTCAATACTAATTACAATGAAGATTGTCTCGTTGCTTTTGCTGATGACACCACTCTTGGGACCCTTGGGAAGACGGATTGTGATATCAGGTCTAACTTTCTGGCAATACTCGAGAGAGTAATTTCATGGTTTGATGGGAATTAATTGGTCTTCAATGTAGCCAAGTCAAATTTTCTTATATTTTCTAGAATTGGTATAGCTTTCCCTCAGCTTACACAAGGTTTCTTGTTCAGACGAGAATCGGGTGGTCCAGTTTTCTTGGTATTCTGCTTGATGAGAACATTTCGTTTCGACACCATATAGCCATTATTATGGTTAAGAGATCTCAGGATTTTGGTATCATTCGAAAACTCGGACACACCTTTCCTGGATCTATTCTCAAGCTTATTTTTTTCTGCCTTGTCCGGTCATATATTTATTGCCCCATATGTCTACTTTTTCTTCTACACTGCAGTCACTTTGTCAAATGAAGCACGGCGTCTGGTTGTGGGCACTAGCCGTTTCTCTCCTAAACCACTCCTAAACATAGTCTATTTACATTATTTCGTTTGCTTCTTTCGTCTGTCATCGGCTTCATGGCAATCTTCAAATCTCTTCAAAAACTCCCGAGTTGATTCCTGATTCAGATCCATAGTCTTCGTTCTTCACATATTATCTGCATTCCTCCTACCCTACTATATGGTCAGATTTCTATCCCCTCATTGCTAGTCAGCAGGTCCGGAATTCCTACATTCTTCAGTACAGAGATGCCACTCGTTTGAGACTTTTAAAAGGAATTCTTAAGGACCATTAGTTAAGAATCAAAATGAATAGCTTTTTCATTTCATTTTCTTTTTTTCTTTTCCTCTGTAGAGTTGATGTCCCCTGAGTGTTTATTTCATGATATATGACGGTCTTCTCTGTGCTTTGACTCCCAGGCCTCAGGTGTATGCTCTCTTCTTATTCTTATATGGTGTCTGGCGAGCGATCTTTTTTTTGACTGCTGCTTATATTATATTTTTTTTTTTATCAGCCTTGCATCCTCCCTGGCGATGGAGCCTTCCGAGGGGGAATATGAGCATTGTGGTTCTAATTGGTGAATTCTGAATAAACTCTGAAATCTGGAAAAATTTTTTATGAAAAGACAAGCTCTACTGTTTTTTATCTGGAAGCCTTTAAAGTTGACCCCCTTTTATAACCGTCGTGATAAAACCGCGCAAGACATTTGGCTCTCTGAGCTTGATTTTCACTCAAACAAAGCTCAAGTTCGACTAAAAAAAGAAGAAAGTACAAAAGCAAGCAAGGGGATGTATTATTCACATATTTTTCTTTTTAAACAGCTAATTTAAGTGATTACAGAATTCCAAATACTTAGAAAATTGACGATTTTATCTAACTTGTTCTGACAACTCCAATAAGAAAGCATTTGTTAAAAGAGAAAAGAAGAGAGAGACAGAAAGAGAGAGAGAGAGAGAGAGAGAGAGAGAAAAGAGAGAGAGAGAGAGAGAGAGAGAGAGAGAGAGAGAGAGAGAGAGAGAGAGAGAGAGAGAGTTTTATAAGTTTATAAGTAACAGATCAATTCTATTTTTCAAGAAAAATAAAAAATTTTCACTTCAGTTCAGATTTTTCTCAAAGAGATGGAAAAATTTAAAATTACTGTTCTAAATTTTTCATAGAAGATAGAAAAAGTTATACGTTGATCATGAAAAGTTAACTAAAGTCTGAATTTTATTTAAAGAAATTACTGTTCAATTCTAATTTCTCCAGAGAAAAATAAAAATCTTCCACTCCAGTTCTTAATTTCACAAAGACACAAAGAAACTTAAAGTTCTCTTCTGAATTTTCTTAGAGAAAAGAAAAAAAAGTTATAGTTCAATTCTAATTTTTTTCACAGAAAATAAAAAATCTCCAACTTTTTAATAAACTTTCTAAACGCTTAACATGCTAACGTTTCCTAAGATAATAGAAATATAACAAAGTAATGCATGACGCATTTTTATTGAAGTAACAACATGTAGTAACAACATAAAAATATGTCACAGACATTATTTTTACATTATTAACATCATTGAACAACATTGAACATTCTGAATCTGTTCCATAAAATAATTATCGAGTTTTCTCTCTCTTGATACTAGAGTTACTCGCTTATCTTAGTTCATAACCACTAGAATAATCATTCATCCATTTTGAGTCATATATAATTTCCACTGGAAATGTCACCTACTGATTCAATACACGTTTCATCCTAGGTATTATTTGATTCATTGACTATATGATCAATAGCAGTAATAATGCTCACTTGTGCTTCATTTTCCAATCAATTTGTCATTATATTCATTAGTAATATTGTCTGCCAATGCTCTTTTTATTTTACCAGCAATTTATACTGTCTATTATCACATTATTTTTAAAGAGGCAACAGTTTTGGCACGTTGACAAGATATGATTTATAATGTTGGTGCAGGAGTAGGCCCTTCTTTTCCTTACTGATTTCATTTGAATGCTAACATCGGAAAGATGACAATAAGATCTATCAACGGCTAACATGTTACCAGAACCATTAGCTAGAAGTTGCGCGCATCTTCATCAACTATTATTTTTAAGTTGGCTTTCTCTTTGAGCACTAATTTCTCTGGAAATGATACTTTCACATATCCACTCTTGAACGATGAAAATTCTTGACTACTCTAAAGGAATTTAACTCCTCATTGTCATGACAACGTAGGCACACATTATCAATAAGATCTTCACTACTACTTTTCCCATAGTTCAAATATATCTCTTTGTCAGCATTAAAGGCAACAATGACTTTATCATGTGCACACACACTTTCTTCAAATAATTTATTTCCACGTTTTTTTTTTTTAAATATGGTGTAGGTGTTTATCCCCTCCAATAGCAAAAAATTAATGATTTAACGCACGCAATAAACTAGATAGTCTCGATAACCTACCATGGAGTACCACTGGGAAAGCCGCTTCCAATGTAAGAGCAACCATAGAGTACGTTTGCTACACCCGCAAGCATGCATAGTGAGAGAGAAATACAAAGTCGACCTGGGTGATTTTCTGGCGAGTATGGTTAGGTTAGGTTGAACTAGATTAAGTTAGATTAGATTAGGTTAGGTTAAGTCAGGTTAGGTAAGTTAGATTAGGTTAGCTAAGTTAGGTTAGGTTAGATTAGGTTAGCTAGTAAACATTTCTCCATGTTAAGTTAGGTTAGGCTAGATTAAGCTATGTTAGGTTAGGTTAAGTTAGGTTAGGTTAGCCTACGTACGAGCGCGTACGTAGGCTAACCTAACTCAACCTAACCTAACATAACTTAATCTAGCCTAACCGAACCTAACCTAACTTAGACATGGAGAGATGTTTACTAGCTAACCTAACCTAACTTAGCTAACCTAACCTAACTTACCTAACCTGACTTAACCTAACCTAATCTAACCTAACTTAATCTAGTCTAACCTAACCTAACCATACTCGCCGGAAAATTCCCCCCAGGTCGACTTTGTATTTCTCTCTCACTATGCACGCTTGCGGGTGTAGCAAACGTACTCTATGTAGGTGCTCTTACATTGGAAGCGGCTTTCCCAGTAGTACTCCATGGTAGGTTATCGAGACTATCTAGTTTATTGCGTGCGTTAAATCAGTAATTTTTTACCATTGGAGGGATTAACACCTACACCATATTTTTAAAAAAAAAAGACGTGAAAATGAATTATTCGAAGAAAGTGTGTACACATGATAAAGTCATTGCTGCCTTGAATGCTGACAAAGAGATATATTTTTGAACTATGGGACAAGTAGTAGTGAAGATCTTGCATGTTAGCCGTTAATAGATCTTATTGTCATCTTTCCGGTGTTAGCATTCAAATGAAATCAGTAAGGAAAAGAAGGGCCTACTGCTGCACCAACATTATAAATCATATCTTGTCAACGTGCCAAAACTGTTGCCTCTGTAAAAATAATGTGATAATAGACAGTGACATTGCTGGTAAAATAAAAAGAGCATTGACAGACAATATTACTAATGAATATAATGACAAATTGATTGGAAAATGAAGCACAAGTGAGCATTATTACTACTATTGATCATATAGTCAATGAATCAAATAATACCTAGGATGAAACGTGTATTGAATCAGTAGGTGACATTCCCAGTGAAATTGTATATGACTCAAAATGGATGAATGATTATTCTAGTGGTTATGAACTAAGACAAGCGAGTAACTCTAGTATCAAGAGACAGAGAACTCGATAAATTATTTTATGGAACAGATTCAGAATGTTCAATGTTGTTCAATGATGTTAATAATGTAAAATAATGTCTGTAACATATTTTTATGTTGTTACTACATGTTGTTACTTGAATAAAAATATTTTATGCATTACTTTGTTATATTTCCTTTATCTTAGGAACCTTAGCATGTTAAGCGCTTAGAACATTTATTAAAAAGTTGGAGATTTTGTGTTTTCTTTGAAAAAAATTAGAATTGAACTATAACTTTTTGCTTTTCTCTAAGAAAATTCAGAAGAGAACTTTAAATTTTTTGTGTTTTTGTGAAATTAAGAACTGAAGTGGAAGATTTTTATTTTTCTCTGGAGAAATTAGAATTGAACTGTAAGTTCTTGGATAAAATTCAGACTTGAGTTAACTTTTCATGATCAACGTATAACTTTTTCTATCTTCTATGAAAAATTTAGAACAGTAATTTTAAATTTTTCCATCTCTTTGAGAAAAATCTGAGCTGAAGTGGAAAATTTTTATTTTTTCTTGAAAAATAGAATTGATCTGTAACTTATTTCTTTTCATAGGGATAGTTAGGAAAAGAACTTGAACTTTTCTTCACATCAATGAGAAAATTAGCTCCTTATCTTCATAGTGAAATATTCACAATCAATGTGTAACTTTTTCTATCTTCTACAAAAATTTGGAGGAGAATTCTAAATTTATGTCTTTGGGGAAACATCTGAACTGAAGTGGAACCTTTTTATATTATTAGGAAACATAGAATTGATCAATAACTAATTTTCTTTTTCATTGAAAAAATTCAGAAGAGAGAGCTTGAACTTTTCTTCACTTCATTGAGAAAATGTAAAATTAAAGTAGAACTTTTTATCTTCCGGGAAAATATTTACAACTAAGGTATAACTTCTCTATCTTCTATGGAAAAATTTAGAAAAGAACTTTAAATTTCTTTGTGTCTTTGTGAAAATAAATAATTGAAGTGAAAGATTTTTATTTTCTCTCTGGAGAAATTAGAATTGAAGTGTGTTCTTTCGTAAAATTCAGAAAAGAACTTGAACTTTTCTATGTTCTAAGAAAAATTTGGAACAGTATTTTAAATTTTTTCATCTCTTTGAGAAAAATCTGAACTGAAGTGGAACCTTTTTACATTATTTGGAAAAAATAGAATTGATCAATAACTAATTTCTTTTTCATTGAGAAAATTCAGACTAGAACTTGAACTTTTCATCACTTCGTTGAGAAAATTTAAAATTGAAGTAGAACTTTTTATCTTCCGGGAAAATATTCACAACTATGGAATAGCTTTTTCTATCTCCTACGGAAAATTTTCAAATAGAACTTTAAATTTCCTTAAGTCTTTGTGAAATTAAGAACTGAAGTGGAAGATTTTTATTTTCTTTGGAGAAATTAGAATTGAACTTTAATTTCTTTAATGAAATTCAGAAGATGATTGAACTTTCTATCTTCTATGAAATATTTGGAAAAGTATTTTATTTTTTTTATCTCTTTGAGAAAAATCTGAAATGAAGTGGAAACTTGCATGATATTGTGGCGCGTGCAAAAAAGTTGTAAAGTAAAGTTGTGGTGAAAAGGATGGGTACTTCAACTTGCAAAATGGGTTTAGGAGGGACATTAAGGAAAGACCTTGCTCTGAAATGTATTTTGAAAAGTATTGCTTGGTGTTGTGGCATTCAAGAGCTGTAAAGTATAGTTGCGGGTGAAAAGGATGGGAACTTCAACTTGTAAAATGGGTTTAAGAAGGACATTAAGAAAAATAACTTGTTCTGAAATGCCATTTGAGAAGTATTTCTTGGTGTTGGAGCCTTCAAAAAAGTAGTATAGTAAAGTTGTGGTGAAAAGGATGAGTACTTCAACTTGTAAAACGGGTTTAGGAGGAATATTAAGAAAGGAACTGGTTCTGAAAGGCCTTTTGAAAAGTATTGCTAGGTGTTGGGGCATTTAAAAGCTGTAAAGTAAAGTTGTGGGTGAAAAGGATGGGTACTTCAACTTGTAAAATTGGTTTAGAAGGGACATTAAGCAAAAGACTTTTTTCTTTAATGTCTTTTTGAAAAGTATTGCTTGGTGTTGTGGCATTCAAGAGCTGTAAAGTATAGTTGCGGGTGAAAAGGATGGGAACTTCAACTTGTAAAATGGGTTTAGGAAGGACATTAAGAAAGTAACTTTTTCTGAAATATCATTTGAGAAGTATTGCTTGGTGTTGGAGCATTCAAAAAGCTGTAAAGTAAAGTTGTGGGTGAAAAGGATGGGTACTTCATTTTGTAAAATGGGTTTAGGACGGTCACTAAGAAAAGAACTTCCATTCAAAAGGCTGTAAAGTAAAGTTGTGTGTGAAAAGGATGGGTACTTCATTTTGTAAAATGGGTTTAGGAGGGATATTATGAAAAGAACTTGTTCTGAAATGCCTTTTGAAAGGTATTGCTTGGTGTTGGGGCATTCAAAAAGCTGTAAAGTAAAGTTGGGGGTGAAAAGGATGGGAACTTCAACTTGTAAAATGGGTTTAGGAAAGGACATTAAGAAAATAACTTGTTCTGAAATGCCATTTGAAAAGTATTGCTTGGTGTTGGATTATTCAAAAAGGCAGTATAGTAAAGTTGTGGGTGAAAAAGATGGGTACTTCAACTTGTAAAATGGGTTTAGGAGGGACATTATGAAAAGAAATTGTTCTGAAATGCCTTTTGAAAAATATTGTTTGGTGTTGGAGCATTCAAAAAGATGTAAAGTAAAGTTGTGGTGAAAAGGATGGGTACTTCAACTTGTAAAAAGGTTTTATGAGGAACATTAAGAAAGGAACTGGTTCTGAAATGCCTTTTGGAAAGTATTGCTTGGTGTTGGGACATTCAAAAAGCTGTAAAGTAAAGTTGTGGGTAAAAGGATGGGAACTTCAACTTGTAAAATGGGTTTAGGAAGGACATTAAGAAAATAACTTGTTCTGAAATGTCATTTGAAAAGTATTGCTTGGTGTTGGAGCATTCAAAAAGGCAGTATAGTAAAGTTATGGGTGAAAAGAATAGGTACTTCAACTTGTAAAATGGGTTTAGGAAGGACATTAAGAACAGAAATTGTTCTGAAAGGCCTTTTGAAAAGTATTGCTTGGTGTTGGAGCATTCAAAAAAGCTGTAAAGTAAAGTTTTGTGTAAAAAGGATGGGTACTTCAATTTGTAAAATGGGTTTAGGAGGGATATTAAGAAAAGAACTTGTTGTGAAATGCATTGAACAGTATTGCTTGGTGTTGGGGCATTAAAAAAGCTGTAAAGTAAAAGTTGTGGGTGAAAAGGAGGGTACTTCAACTTGTAAAATGGGTTTTAGGAAGGACATTAAGAAAATAACTTGTTCTGAAATGCCTTTTGAAAAGTATTGCTGGGTGTTGGAGCATTCAAGAAGCAGTATAGTAAAAGTTTTGGGTGAAAAGGATGGGTACTTCAACTTGTAAAATGGGTTTAGGATGGAAATTATGAAAAGAACTTGTTCTGAAATGCCATTTGAAAAGTATTGCTTGGTGTTGGAGCATTCAAAAGATGTAAAGTAAAGTTGTGGGTGAAATGGATGGGTTGTTCAATTTGTAAAATAGGTTTAGGAGGTACATTAAAAAAGAACTTATTGTGAAATGCCATTTCAAAAGTAATGCTGGGTGTTGGGGCTCTCAAAAAGCTGTAAAGAAAATTTGTCGGTGAAAAGGATAGGTACTTCAACTTGTAGAAATGGGTTTATAGGATGAACATTATGAAAAGAAATTGTTCTGAAATGTCCTTTGAAAAGTATTGCTTGGTGTTGGAGCATTCAAAAAGGCAGTATAGTAAAGTTGTGGGTGAAAAGGATGGGTACTTCAACTTGTAAAATGGGTTTAGGAAGGACATTTAGAAAAGAAATTGTTCTGAACTGCCTTTTCAAAAGTATTGCTTGGTGTTGGAGCATTCAAAAAGCTGTAAAGTAAAGTTTTGGTGAAAAGGATGGATACTTAAATTTGTAAAATGGGTTTAGGACGGTTACTAAGAAAAGAACTTATTCTGAAATGCCTTTTGAAAAGTATTGCTTGATCTTGGGGTGTTCAAAAAGTAAAAAAGTAAAGTTTTGGGTGAGAAGGATGGGTTTTTCAACTTGTAAAATGGGTTTTTACGATGGACATTAAGAAAATAATTTGTTCTGAAAAGATATAATAAAGCTTTAAAAAAGTATTAAGAAATGGGGAGGGGACTCTTTGGGGGCCTGGGGGGCCTTTGGGGGTCTGGGGGGCCCTTGGGGGTCGGGTGGTCCTTTGGGAGCCCGGCGGACCTTTGGGGACCGGGGGCTTTCTTCGAAGTTGGGGATAAAGGGATCGGAGCCCTTTGGGGTTGGGGTAGGGGACCTCAAGACACTGTTCAAATGGAACTTGTGTATTATAACGACCACAGAGTTTCACCCTCAAATCCTCTTCTAAATCCTCTTCTAAAATCATGTTTTAAAATGACTCTAACTGTTTCGCCCAAATAATTCCCTAAAATGTCTAAAACAGTTTCGCCAAAATAACCCCTAAACGTAATTTCTGCGTGTTCCTTTTGTTTTGACATCCCTGCGCTGTCACATTTGAAATTCCTATGAAACCCTTTCCCGTGTTAATCTCTTCATCTCTAAGATCAAAACATTCGCCCAGAGATAATTCCCCTTTCATGATAAATCAATCAACCTTGACATCATCCGTCAGACATTAATAAACTTCGCCCGGATTCAATTCTCCTGGACGAACTCCAAAGACATTAATCAACCTTGACATCATCTTTCAGACATTAATAAACTTCGCCCAGAAACAATTATCCTGACGAACACCAATTTCTCGGAAACGTGTTCTCCCTGGGGATTCTATGCCCATATATGATGCCCCGTCGGACTGATACCACAGGTGTTCTCCTTGGGTCTCTATGTCCATATATGGACTCCCCCTTTTAGTTATAGGGTCCTCTCTACTGATGACAACCACCCTAACAGACCTTGTAATTTGTACCCTGGGGGCATATAAGGTGTTTTATAGAAAGCGTTACTGTTTCCAAAAGGACTCATTCGATTGGAAATCAAAAGGCCTAGCGCCCTTTTTAATGGTTGAAAGTGATTGGAAGGCTTGATATTTTTATAGTATTAATTTAAAAAACTTTCCGAAAAACTAAATTTTTCAAAGAAAAGTAAAAGCCATTTTAAACTTAAGCTCAGCAGATACAAATACCTTTTAAAATTCAAACTAAAAAACGACCAGAAATTACTATTAAAGAATAAATGAAACCCAAAACGAACAGAAATTAAATATACAATCACAGCAAAAACACACAACAAGTAATGATATAAATGACTAAACAGATCTTAAAGCGAGTAATGCTTGGATTGAATATGAAAATCAAGCTTAAGACAAAAAAAATTTTCCTATTGAAGTACAAATGAAACTTAAAACGAACAAAAATTAAATAAACAATCAATGCGAACAAACACACAATAGATATTTTTATAAATTATTAAATAAATCTTAAAACGAGTGAAACTTAAATTGAATATGCAAATTACGAATATAAACTTAATAAACGAATATAAACGTTAAAGACGAATATAAAACTTAATAAACTTCACCCGGAAACAATTCTCCTGGACGAACACCAATTTCTCGGAAACGTGTTCTCCCTGGGGATTCTATGCCCATATATGATACCCCGTCGGACTGATACCACAGGTGTTCTCCCTGGGGTCTCTATGTCCATATATGGACTCCCCCTTGTAGTTATAGGGTCCTCTCTACTGATGACAACCTCCCTAACAGACCTTGTAATTTGTACCCTGGGGGCATATAAGGTGTTTATAGAAAGCGTTACCGTTTCTAAAAGGACTCATTCGATTGGAAATCAAAAGACCTAGTGCCCTTTTTAATGGTTGAAAGTGATTGGAAGGCTTGATATTTTTATAGTATTAATTAAAAAAACTTTCCAAAAAACTAAATTTTTCAAAGAAAAGTAAAAGCCATTTTAAACTTAAGCTCAGCAGATACAAATACCTTTTAAAATTCAAACTCAAAACGACCAGAAATTACTATTAAAGAATAAATGAAACCCAAAACGAACAGAAATTAAATAAACAATCATAGCAAAAACACACAACAAGTAATGATATAAATGACTAAACAGATCTTAAAGCGAGTAATGCTTAGATTGAATATGAAAATCAAGCTTAAGACCAAAAAAATATTTTCCTATTGAAGTACAAATGAAACTTAAAACGAACAGAAATTAAATAAACAATCAATGCAACAAAACACACAATAGATATTTTTATAAATTATTAAATAAATCTTAAAACGAGTGAAACTTAAATTGAATATGCAAATTAAGCTTGAAACAAACACAAATCACCACAAACAAGAGTTTGGGTATGACCCCCTTCTCTTACTGTAAAAGTCTAACACCTACTGCGTCATTGGCACTTTACTGAAAACCAATTTTGTGACAATATTTTTCTTTTGTACTTATCTCTGCTTTCAGTAATTAATATCATTATACATCAAATATACAGTTAAATTTATTAGCTCTTTTTAAAGTTTTTAAAGACGAATATAGTTTCACTACAAACAAGTGATTGGATACTGGCTCCTCTCCTTACTGTAAATAAAAACCACAAGCCTACTGCGTCATTGGTGCTTAACTGAAAACGGATTATCATACAAATACTTTCTTTTCCAGTTCTTACAGCATTGAAAATGAAAATACAATTACAGCGAAATAAATTTTTGAACTGATGAATCTTTCAACAATTAATCTTATTATACATCAAATATTCAATTTTATGTTGTTTATACTTTCCAAGACTGTTCAAGACGCATATAGTTTTCAGTAAAGTGCCAATGACGCAGTAGTTTTTTAGACTTTACAATGAGAGAAGGAGGTCATACCCAAACTCTTGTTTGTGGTGAGTTTTGTTTTTTTTAAAGCTTTATTTGCATATTCAATTTAAGTCTCACTCGTTTTAAGATGTATTTATTAATTTACATTAATATCTATTGTATGTTTGTTTGCATTGATTGTTTATTTCATTTCTGGTCGTTTTAAGTTTCATTTGTACTTCAATAGGAAAATATTTGTTTCGTCTTAAGCTTGATTTTCATATCAAGGAGGCACACTTGTGCCTCTTTAAAGAGGTGACGCACCACAATGTTAAGCGATTTCCGGGCCTAGAGGTGGCAGAGAGACGGCGGTGATCGCATTTTGCAGCCTAAGCTGAAACTAAGAAACATACAAAATTTTACCCCTCTCCGACTTTATCTTCATAGGGGAAAGGGGGCCATAAGTTTCGACCCTCCCACCACAGCCCCCCTTTGACGTTATCTGATCATGCTGAAATTTAAAGGATGAGCTTTTCTAAGGCCGGGGAGCTTATTCTGAAAATTTCAACTCAATCCGATCACTCCTTCCCCGTTTTCAAAAAACCAAATATAGCCAGTTAATGTTCATCAAATTATTTTTTTTTTATCAGCCACGCCTACAGGCCACAGTTGGCAATGAATCTGGAAGAATGAGGACTCAGTTGAAGCAGAATTCAACCTGTTAGGGCCTTTTGATATTTTCAGACCGAAAAAAATTATCCCCCGAATTTACATTTACGAAAAACCTCGTTTTCATGTTAATTTAGGCATGCCGCCAAAAGCTTGCATCGGCATTCGTCTCGGAACTACATCATTCAGTGAGGAATATCAAGAGATTTTAATGACGCAAGTCAAAAAAAAATCTGCTGTCCCGTCTGATGAAAATAAAAAAAACAGTTTTTTTAGGAAAGTAAAGAATGAAGTTGGAACTTAAAACAAATAAAAATTATTACTTCACAGCCTATCAAGGAGGCACACTTGTGCCTCTTTAAAGAGGCAAGTCACCACAATGTTAAGTGATTTCCGGTCTTAGCGGTCACATAGAGCCGGCGGTGATCGGATTTTGTAGCCCAAGGTCAAACTAAGAAACATGCAAAATTTTACCCCCTCCGACTTTATCTTCATGGGAGAAAGGAGGCCGGAAGTTTCGACCTTCCCACCACAGCCCCCCTTTAACTTTGTTAAAGGATCAGCTCCTAGGGCAGCTGAAATTTAGAGGATCAGCTTTCCTAGGGCCTGGGAGCTCATCCTCAAAATTTCAGCTCAATCCGATCACTCCTTCCCTGTTTCCAAAGACCAAATAGAGCCACTTAATGTTCATAAAATATTTTTTTATCACCCACGACTAGAGGCCACAGTTCACAACGGATCCGGATGAATGAGGACTCATTCGAAGCGGAATTTGACCTGCTAGGGCCTTTTGATATATTCAGACCGAAAAGATTATCCCCCGAATTTACATTTACAAAAAACCTCATTTTCCTATAAGAGCCCATGTTAATTTTTTAAATTTCTAAAAGCATAGTATTTCATTATTAAATTAGATCAAAATAGTCCTCTTAACCTGACAAGACCGACTGCAAGCTTCCAAAAATTCCAGCCCTTTCCCAGAAGTTTTTTTGTCGAAAAACAAAAATCTTAAAACCTTTAAAAGCCTTAACACAAGATTTTTCAAAAGCGGGGGGTTTGGGGGGCGGCAGCCCCCCATCTTTAACTCCTGACACGATCAGCTAACAGTTAGTCAAGCAATAATAAGTAATAAACTGTACAAAACGTGCAGAAATTATATGAAAAAAAAACTACGTTTTCTAAAGAGTTAAAGAGGCTGAGTCACAAGTTCAAACCTTAAAACGCACAGGGATTAGGAGGTACTGTTGGGGGGCTGCCGCCCCCAAAACCCCCACTTTTTGCAGCCTTTAAATAAAAAAACAAGTTTTTTAAACTGAAGGTAAGGAGCGACATTAAAACTTAAAACGAACAAAAATTATTCCGTATATGAAAGGGGCTGTCCCCTCCTCAATGCCTCGCTCTTTACGCTAAAGTTTGACTTTCTCACGACTCTATTTTTGTTAAATAATAAAAAACTTTAGCGTAAAGAGCAAGGCGTTGAGGAGGGGACAGCCCCTGTTATATACGGAATAATTTCTGTTCGTTTTAAGTTTTAATGTCGCTCCTTACTTTCAGTTTTAAAAACTTGTTTTTTTTATTTAAAGGCTGGAAAAGCAGGGGTGTTTGGGGGGCGGCAGCCCCCCAACTGTACCTCCTAGTCCCTGTACGTTTTAAGGTTCGAAGTTGTGACTCAGCCTCTTTAATCTTTAGAAAACGTAGTGTTTTTCAAATAATTCAATCTAAGCATTACTCGCTTTAAGATCTATTTATTCATTTATATCATTACTTGTTGTATGTTTTTGCTATGATTGTTTATTTAATTTCTGTTCGTTTTGGGTTTCATTTATTCTTTAATAGTAATTTCTGGTTGTTTTGAGTTTGAATTTTAAAAGGTATTTGTATCTGCTGAGCTTAAGTTTAAAATAGCCTTTACTTTTCATTGAAAAACTTAGTTTTTGGAAAGTTTTTTTAATTAATTTTTGTTCGCTTTTGATTGCAAAAAATATCAAGTTAAGTTTTAAGTTTTTTAAAAATCCTTATTTCAAAATCAAACTTAAAAAAAATCAAATATTTATCAAAGTATCAAAACTGATATCAAAGTAACAATATCAAAGTGAAAATATGGGTTTGTGTCAACCTCGGAGTTTTTTATTATCTGATGTTTGAACTAATTTCGACAAAATTGCTATCTCAAAATTTTAATCGGATGGGTTTGGAGAAAAAGCGCGTGGGGGGACTTGATTAAGCTTCGGTCTCTTTTGACTCTTTAAAAGTGAACTAGAACTTTCTATTTTCAATCAAATGAGCCCTCTCTGAAGTTTATACAAGTATGCCTTCTATAAAAACCATATAAATCCCCAGAGTATAACTTACAATGCCTGTCCCTCGGCCCTGGGAGGTTGTGTCGACCTCGGAGTTTCAATATTGGATGGTTGAACTATTTTTAACAAAATAGTTACCTGAAATTTCTATTGGATGGGTTTATCCATCCGATACGCCCAAAGGCGTGGAGGGCGGGAGGGGCTAGTTGCCTTCCGATCTTTTTCCCTCTGAGAAAATGATCTACAACTTTTAGTTTCCATTCAAATGAACCCTCTCTGAAGTTTATACTAGTTTAAAAAAAAAGGAAAAAGGTAAAGGATGCGGCACTAGACCCTTAAGGTCCAAACCGGCGGTGCTGATCTCCGTTTCGTGGCCCTTCAGCCAGGAAGTGCAATGGGGGGCTGGGGGCCAGCCAACCTATGCTTTCGCAAACCCTTCCTGTTTGGAAGGTATACTAGTTTTACCTTCCATAAGAATCATTTATGCCCCCAGAGCAATACTTACAACGCCTGCCCCGGCCCTGGAGGGGGGATTGTGTCAACACGGGAGTTTTTCTTATCTGACCTTTGAACTATTTTTAACGAAATGATTATACGTAAAGCAGTTTTGTTACAGGATCTTTGAACTATTTTTAAACAAAATGGCTACCTCAAATTTTTTATCAGATGTATTTGGGGGGAAAAGGCTTGGGGGGCCAGTTGCCCTCTGATCACTTTTGACTCTTAAAAAGGGCTGGATTTCAATATCAAATCAAATTAGCCCCTCTCTGAAGTTTATACGAGTATCCCTTTCATACGAACAATATATGCCCCAAGGCATACCTTACAACGCCTGTCCCCGGGCCCTGGGGGGGTTGTGACGTCATCTCAGTTTTTGATACCTGACTTTTTAGAAAATTTTTAACTTAATACCTATCTCAAAATTTTTATTGGATGCATTTGGGGGAAAAGGGGCGTGAGAGGGGCTAGTTACCCTCCAATATCTTTTGACTCGAAAAAAACTTAACCAGAACTTTCAATTTCTAATTAAATGAGCCATCTCTGAACTTTTTACGAGCATCCCTTCAACAAGAACTATATATTCCCCAGGGGCATAACTTACAACACCTGCATTCGGGCCCTGGGGGGCTGTGTTTACCCTTGAGTTTTCGTTATATGGTCTTTGAAATATTTAAAAAAAAAGCTATCTCAAAGTTCTTATCAGATGGGTTTGAGGAAAAAAGACGTGGAGGGGGGGGCTAGGTGCCCTCCAATCTCTTTTTGATTCTTAAAAAGTGAACAAGAACTTTCAATTTCCAATCAAATGATAAATCTTTGAAGTTAATACGAGCATTCCTTCCATAAGACCCATATCTTCCCCCAGGGCATGAATTATATCGCCTGCCCTCGGGTGAAAGATTTTAAGCCGAACTGGCCAGGCATGACAAAAAACCAACAAAGAGAAAAATCTCAATGAAAAAAAAACAGCAAACGATACTACGGCCTGTGGAGAGAAAAGAAAAGACAAATGCATAACAACGCGGATATTTCGCCTGTATCACAAACAAGGTGTCTTCAGCGCGAAAGACAGAAGAAGAACAAGATAAAAAAACAAGTTAAAATTAAAAACCAATAAAACCACCACCAAAAAAAAAATATACAGTTGGTGCAAAACTGATCCACATAGGGAAAAGATGCTATTATAGAATTACTTTAGTGAGAACACCAGAGCACCCGAGGAAAAATAAAAAAAATGGAAATTACTTTAACTATTCTGTTAGCAATTCGTTTTGGTCTTGCAGGTAAAAGTGGAAAGTTCTTGTCTTGTAAGAAGTTCTATATTGGTAGGACTCACCAACAATTTGTTGAAAGGTTTATTGAACACCGAAATTCAATAGAAAACATCCTACAATTAAGCAAGCCACCAGAAAATTTTGTTCAGGTTTAGCTGAACATATTTGGTTTCAACCAGATCACTTTGTAAAATTTGATTAGGCCTTAGCTATTTCAAATGATAAGGTGTATACATAATGGGCGAGAGAAACCACTGAAACTAAAAAGCATATGTTTGCTAACCTTTCGATAAATAGGGACACAGGTAGTTTAAATATTGACCCAATTTATGATAATCTTCTAAAGAGTGAATCAACAGTCAATGAGGGAATTAAGATTATAAATAATCACCAGGGGACTGTTTTAACTGCTAGACCAAAACAAATTGATTCAATAATAGCCAATAAAAGGATTATTTTGCAACAGAATAGTTAAAGCAATTTCCATTTTTTTATTTTTCCTCAGTGCTCTGGGGTTCGCACTAAGTAACTCCATAATAGCATCTTTTCCCTACGTGGATCAGTTTGCGCCAATTTCTTTTTTTTGTGGTGGTTTTATTGGTTTTTTAATTTTAACTTTTTTTATCTTGTTCTTCTGTCTTTCGTGCTGAAAACGCCTTGTTTGTGATACAGGCGAAATATCCGCGTTTGTTTTGCATTTTCTTTTCTCTCCACTGGCCACAGTCTCGTTTGTTGTTGTTTTTTTTTTTTTTTTCATTGAGATTTTTCTCTTTGTCAGTTTTCTGCCGTCGGGCCCTGGTGGGTTGTGTCAACACCGGATATTTTTTTTATATAATATTTGAACTATTTTTACAAATAGATATCTTAAAATTTTTATTGGATTTATTTGGGAAAATAAGGTTTAGGAGGGGGGGGAGCTGGTTACCCTCCAATATCTTTTGACTCGAAAAAAACTTAACTAGAACTTTCAATTTCTATTTAAATGAGCCATCTCTGAATTTTTTACGAGCATCCCTCAATAAGAACCATATATTCCCCAGGGGCATAACTTACAACACCTCCCCTGGGGCCCTGTGTTTACCCCTGAGTTTTTCGTTATATGGTTTTTGAACTATTTAAAAAAAAAAAGCTATCTCAAAGTTCTTATCAGATGGGTTTGAGGAAAAAAGACGTGGAGGGGGGGGGGGGGGCTTGGTGCCCTCCAATCTCTTTTGATTCTTAAAAAGTGAACAGGAACTTTCAATTTCCAATCAAATGATAAATCTTTGAAGTTAATACGAGCATCCCTTCCATAAGACCCATATATTCCCCCAGGGCATGAATTATATCGCCTGCCCTCGGTGTGAAAGATTTTAAGCCGAACTGACCAGGCATGACAAAAACCAACAAAGAGAAAAATTTCAATGAAAAAAAACAGCAAACGAAACTACGGCCAGTGGAGAGAAAAGAAAAGACAAATGCATAACAACACGGATATTTCGCCTGTATCACAAACAAGGTGTCTTCAGCGCGAAAGACAGAAGAAGAACAAGATAAAAAAAAACAAGTTAAAACTAAAAAACCAATAAAACCACCACCAAAAAAAAAATTATACAATTGGTGCAAACTGATCCACATAGGGAAAAGATGCTATTATGGAATTACTTTGTCGGTTTTCTTTGTCGTTTTCTGCCGTCGGGCCCTGGTGGGTTATGTCAACACCGGATATTTTTTTATATAATATTTTAACTATTTTTAAAAATAGAGATCTTAAATTTTTATTGGATTTATTTGCGAAAATAAGGTTTAGGGGGGGGGGGAGCTGGTTACCCCTCCAATATCTTTTGACGCTTAAAAAGTGAACTAAAACTTTCAATTTCCAATCAAATGAGCCCTCTGAAGTCTATACCACAATGTTGTCTATGCATAACCTTAAATGCATCCAGGGCATAACTTACAACCCTTGCCCTTAGGGCTGTGGGGGAGTTGTCATCCTCAAAGACCTAATTTCCAGAAATTAAAACTACGTTCAATAAAATGGCTGTCGCAAAATGTTGACTATATTTGTTTGGGGTAAAGGTGGGCGTGAGAGGGGGTTTGTTTGCCCAAAAATCACTTTTGACTATTAAAAAAGGTACTAGCCCTTTGAATTTCCAATCTAATGAGTCTTTTTTGAAGTTTCTACGACACCGCCTTCTATGAAAACCTTATATTCCCCAGGGTATAACTTAAAACCCTTGCCTGGAGGGTTGTGGGGGAGTGTCCTCCTCAAAAACATATTTTCTAATCTGAAAATCAACTACGCTGAACAAAATGGCTATCTCAAAATTTTTATTGGACGTGTTTGGGGGAATGATGGGCGTGGGGGGCTAGTTGCCCTCCAATGACTTTCGACTATTAAAAAGGGCACTAGCCCTTTGAATTTCCAATTAAATGAGCCTTTTTTGAAGTTTCTACGACAACGCCTTCTATAAAAACCTTATATGCCTCCAGGGCATTGCTTAAAACCCTTACCCAGCGGGTTGTGGTGGAGTGTCCTCCTCAAAAACATATTTTCTATCAGGAAATCAACTACACTGAACAAAATGGCTATCTCAAAATTTTGATTGGATGTGATTGGGGAATTGATGGGCGTGGAGGGGGAGGGGGGTAGTTGTCTTCCAATCACTTTCGACTATTAGAAAGGGCACCAGCCCTTTGAATTTCCAATCGAATGAGCCCATTTTGAAGTTTCTACGACGCCTTCTATTGCCCCCAGGGCATAATTTAAAGCTCTTGCCCTGAGGGTTGTGGGAGAGTTTCCTCCTCGAAAATATGTTTTCTATATGGAAATCAACTACGCTTAACAAAATGGCTATCTCAAAATTTTGATTGGATGTGTTTGGGGGAAGATGGGTATGGGGGGGGGCTAGTTGCTTTCCAATCATTTTCGACTATCAAAAAGGGCACTAGAACTCTCGATTTCTAATCGAATGAGCCCCCTTTTAAATTTCTACGACGACCCCTTCCGTATGAAGTGCCTCTGGGAAAAAAATAAAACATTGGAGCCGTATAGTCTTTACTATAGGAAACGCTACAGCGTTACCTCTGAAAGATCGAAGATGGTATAATGTATTATTTCTTGTTGTTGTTGTTTTTTTTAGACCAAGGCACTTCGTATCGAAGGAGTTGTCGTGGTAACTTCGAAAAGGGGTCATTCGATTAAAAATAGACAGGGCTGATACCCTTATTAATAGTCGAAAGTTATTTGAAGGCAACTAATACCCCTTCCACTCCCATCCCCCCCATGCCAACCCTCCCATTTCTGCTCTTAAAATTTAACCAAATCAAAATAGCGTAAGTGTATTCAAGCTATCATTGGAAAGTAGACAGATTTTCTTGCGAATGGTATCAAGTTTTTCATTTCAGGTCAACTAGAGGAGGTATGAAACTAAATTAAACAGTAGCCTACTATTTGTGTCCAGATTTTTAAAAGGGTGTATGTTGTTAAACGTTGCTGAATTTTTTTCTCCCGCATACAAATAGCAGGCCAAACTATAAAGTCTTAAAAACCAGAAATATTTTAAGTATTGTTTTCTTTCTTCCTGAAAAGACTATGTCGATATAAAACGAACAGAAATTAATTTTAAAACTTTTTCCACAAAATAAGTTTTTCAAAGAAAAGTAAAGAACTCCATTAAACAAAAATGAGCAAAAATTAAATAAAATAATCTACCAAGCGTGAAACTACCACAAATTACAATAACTAAGCGAGTAAAACTCAAACGAGCAGAAATTAATATGAGTTAGGCGCAAAACCCCTATGCCTTCTCACGGCCAGAACAAAATTTGCACTTTACTGAAAAAATATACGAATCAATGTGCATCGTCAGTTTAATATACATGTACTGATATTTAGTAATCAAAATGTTAATATTATTTGATTTATTAAAGTTATAAAAGTAAAAACATTTATATTTTTTCAGTAAAGTACAAATTTTTTCTGGCCTTAGGAAGGCATAAGGGTTTTGCGCCCAACTTATGTTAATTTCTGCTCGTTTTGAGTTTGACTCGGTTCAATTATTTTAATTTCTGTTCATTTTGGGTTTCATTTATTTATTGATGCTGGTTTGTAGTAGTTCTACGCTTGGTTGATTGTTGGATTTTATTTTTGCTCATTTTTGTTTGATGGAGTACTTTACTTTTCTTTAAAAAACTTATTTTGTGGTAAAAGTTTTTAAGTTAATCACTAAAAACAGGAGTTCCGCCACTACCCCTTTCCGTCTCCCCTGACCGTAAAAGACAAAAGCCTATTGCGTTATTTACGTTTTAGTAAGAACCATATGTGTCTTGAACAGTCCTTGGTAAGAACTAAAAAAATTATACTTAATATTTGATATAAAATAGTACAAATTGCTGAGAGATCATCAATTCAAAATATGATTTCAATGTAAAAGTTTTTCAAGGATGTAACTATAAAAGAAAATATTCATAATATAATTCGTTTGGGGACCCTGTGGACATCCTTAGAGCCATAGTTGGTAGAGATTTTGACTGTTTTGAAAAAAATTAATTAAAAAAAACTTTCCGAAAAAGCAGTTTTTCAAAGAAAAGTAAATCCCATTTTAAACATAAGATCATCAAATACAAATAACTGTTTAAATTCAAACTCAAAACGACCAGAAATTACTATGACAGAATAAATGAAACCCAAAACGAACAGAAATTAAATACACAATTATAGCAAAAAAACATATAACAAGTAATAATATAAATGAATAAATAGATCCTTAAGCAAATAATGCTTGAATCGAGTATGCAAATAAGGCTTAAAACGAAAAAAAAATATTTTGCTATTAAAATATAAATGAACTCAAAACGAACAGAATTTAAATAAACAATCAATGCAAAGAAACATACAATAGACATTAATATAAATGAATAAATAAATCTTAAAACGAGTAAAAATTAAATTGAATATGCAAATCAAGCTTGAAACGAACAAAAAATCACTACAAAACAGAGCTGGGGTATCGCCTCCTTCTCTCACTGTAAAAGTCTAAAATCTACTCAGTCATTGGTGCTTTACTGAAAACGAGTTTCATTATAAATATTTTCTTTTGTACTTAATATTGAAAATAATCATTAAATTACAGTAAAATTTTGAACTGATGAACTTTCAGCAATTAATATCATTATACATCAAATATTCAGTTTAATTTATTAGTTCCTTCTAAAATTGTTCAAGGCGAATATAGTTTACAACAAACAAAAGTTTAGATACTGTTCCCTTCCTTAACTGAAAAAACCAAAAGCATACTGCGGCATCGGTGCTTCACCGAAAGCGTATTATATTACAAATATCTTCTTTCCCAGTTCTTACAGCATTGAAAATGAAAATAAAATTATATTAGAAGAAAATTTTGAACTGATGGATCTTTCAATACTTAATATCATTATTTAATTTTATTTACACTTTCCAAGACTGTTAAGACATATGGTTATTTTAAAACATCAAACCCTTTTTAAAAAAATATCGTAAGGGGTCATCCTCTCCAGATAATTTTATTTTCGAAGCAATAATATGTAAAGTTAATTTTATGAAGAACAAAACCCTTAGGAGGAAGGTCCCCTCCTTTTTAAGTGAGAAAAGCACAACAAAAAAAACTAAACAATGGGGTTACGATATTACATCAAAAGAAGTAATTTACTCCTAGCCCGCACCAATCTCTGCTATTTTACTGTTTTCATATATTTGATTGCAACCATATAGTATTCAAGCTAGGGAACACCACAAGTTAGTATAAATTGATGTTTTTTGGTGATTTCTGGTTTGTTTCATTAAAAGAAAAAATATCTTTTGTTCATATTCAGCCAAAATTGATGCAGAAGAGGACAAACGTGTTAGAGAAAATATGTTTCCTTCTTATTTACCTTATTTCTTATAACCGGATTTTATGTTCACATAGATATTATTTATAAACTTTTTGTAAGTTCATAAACTAATTGCAAATTTTACAACTTTGCTAAGAAAGAAATTAATGGATTACTGATTTTGCCCAGTCGTAAGTTGGACTTAAAGAACTTATTGTTCCGTAGGCTGGGATTTGACATTGCAGTTAGGTTTATAAGCTTCTTTGTTTCCACTGATAATTGTTAATCTTTGTTTTTGGAGACCGGTTTGTCTTTGTTCTGGTTGTTTTGGATACTGGTTCGATTTGGAAAACACCTCAAATCGACTAGCGTAACTCAGGGTCTGAACGCACTCGTTGTAAATGAAACGACACTTTGATTTGGCAATGGTTCAGCTTTCCAGTTCAAAGAAGAAAGAATTATACAAGATAGCTTAATTTGGTAGTGATTTATTGTAAAATGGGAAGACAGAATAAGTTTAACCCTTGGTTCACACAGATCCGTTTTTTTTTTCTCACGCAAAACGGCTCACGCATAACGGATGCAGCAATAACGCAGAACTGTCCATATCAAATCGGTCCAGTGTACCCGTTTTTAACGCAAATATGGGATTGAGCAAAAAGCAGAAAAAACTATTAGCTCTATATTTACTCAAGAAGAGAAGTCAAGTATTACTTTTTGGCATTGCTTTGAATTTTAACCTTGTGTATAAATCTCAAGGTAAAGTTGCAGATTAGTTACGCCAACAGTATAGGGTGTAGAGACAGTCTTTAGTAGAGACAAGATATAAAATAAACCACTCACTTTTTACTTATCCTGGTTCAGTTGGGCAGTACCTTTGCACACTATACTGCAGGAGCAGGTAACGTGCATCTTAGCCAATCTTAGAATTCTCTTTCAAAGTGGGTCTATCCAATTTTTTTATTTTTTTTTGTGGGGATGGAATCATTTTTATGCTACTCCATGTTCAAAAACTACATTTTAAAGATTATTTTCCGGTACTCTTAAAGGGAGGAATGTTATCTGAAGGTATTCATACTTTCTACCTTTCTATACTGCAGCTTAGAATTTTGATCTTGATTTTTTTTTTAATTTGTGATTATTTATTGACAACAAACACACATTTGCCAACAATATCAAAATGACAAATAAATATAAAAAAATGGCAAAACTCACAGCTAGCTCACCATTGAATCTTGTTTTTCCTCTAACTTATGAAAGAAGATCATTATTACTGAAACTATTAAAATACAATCTGATAGTTTCCACACTTTTCCTCAGGTTTCACGGTTAGTTCAACAATCTCAATTTGATGTTACTTGAAGGTAGTCATATTTTCTACCTGTCTATACTTCAGCTTAGAATTTTGATCTTGATTTTTTTTTTTTTGAATTTGTGATTTTTTATGGACAACAAACACACATTTGCCAACAATGTCAAAAATGACAAATAAACCTAAGAAATGGCAAAACTCACAGCTAGCTCACCATTGAATCTTGTTTTGCCTCTAACTTATGAAAGAAGATTATTATTACTGAAACTGCTAAAATAAAATCTGATAGTTTCCACACTTTTCCTCAGGTTCCATGGTTAGTTCAACAATCTCAATTTGATTTTACCTGAAGGTAGTCATACTTTCTACCTGTCTATACTTCAGCTTAAAATTTTGATCTTGATTTTTTTTTAATTTGTGCTTATTTCTTGACAACAAACACACATTTGCCAAAAATATCAAAAATGACAAATAAATATAAAAAATGGCAAAACTCACAGCTAGTTCACCATTAAATCTTGTTTTGCCTCAAACTTATGAAAGAAGATCATTCTTACTGAAACTGCTAAAATAAAATCTGATAGTTTCCACACTTTTCCTCAGGTTCCATAGTTAGTTCAACAATCTCAATTTGATGTTACCTGAAGGTAGTCATACTTTCTACCTGTCTATACTTCAGCTTAAAATTTTGATCTTGATTTTTTTTTATTTGTGCTTATTTATTGACAATAAACACACATTTGCCAAAATATCAAAAATGACAAATAAATATAAAAAATGGCAAAACTCACAGCTAGTTCACCATTAAATCTTGTTTTGCCTCAAACTTATGAAAGAAGATCATTATTACTGAAACTGCTAAAATAAAATCTTATAGTTTCCACACTTTTCCTCAGGTTCCATGGTTAGTTCAACAATCTCAATTTGATGTTACCTGAAGGTAGTCATACTTTCTACCTGTCTATACTTCAGCTTAAAATTTTGATCTTAATTTTTTTTAATTTGTGCTTATTTATTGACAACAAACACACATTTGCCAAAAATATCAAAAATGACAAATAAATATAATAAATGGCAAAACTCCCAGCTAGTTCACCATTAAATCTTGTTTTGCCTCAAACTTATGAAAGAAGATCATTATTACTTAAACTGCTAAAATACAATCTGATAGTTTCCACACTTTTCTTCAGGCTTCATGGTTAGTTCAACTATCTCAATTTGATGTCAAATTTGTCTTCAAATAAATAAATTGATTTAAACTTGACTTTTTTCATTTTTCTTTTTTAATTGACTTTTCATCCAACCAACAAAAATTCAACAAGTATTGCAGGCTACTTGAATGACAAATTAGTAGGAGTGATTGGAATCACCAGCATACCCTCTGTTGTTAAAGCCATTGTCTACCCCTTCTCCACCGCAAATTCGGTTGAACAGTGAATTTAGTATACAAAATTAAAATTGAATTGAATATCAATCTAGCAAAACCAATTTCAGAACCGTCCAATCAAAGTCACTGTTGTGCTTATGGAGTATTTAAAGATTTTGACAAGACCTTCTTTTTCAGGCATCTTCTATTGATCGAAGATTGTGGGTCCGTGACATTTTACGAAATAAAAATACTTGAGGAAGTTTAGCAAATCTACTGGCACTGCTAGAAAAAAAAGACCAAGAATGGTACTTTCAGTATATGAGGATGTCACCTTGCCAATTTCAAGAAATCCTGACCTTACTTTATGATAAAATTCAAAAGCAACTTACGAATTGGAGAGAACCCATCTTACCTCATGTTAGACTGGCGATTACACTAAGACACTTGGCAACAGGCTAGTCAAAAAGATCTTTGTCTTACCAATACCTAGTAGGCCGTTCGACCGTCACAAACATAATAGCTGAGACTACAAAAGCTATTTGAGACGTTTTGAAGGATAAATATATGAGGCACCTACACAAGAAGATTTTCAAACTGCTGCCAAAAAATTTAGAGTCACTGGAATTTGCCAAACTGTATTGGTGCGATAGACGGCAAGAATATTAGAATTCGATGCCCCAAGAATAGTAGCTCTCAGTACTACAACTGCAAAAAGTTCTACAGCATCGTTCTCATGGCTGTCGTGGATGCGGACTATAAATTTATGCTAATAGATGTTGGATCAGAAGGCAGCTCAGGAGATTCTGGTGTATTTACAAGATCAACTTTTGGAAGGTCAATTATAAATGAGACAATTGACACACCACATCCACAACCAATTGCCAATGGGATGGTGATGTCTTATGTTTTTGTAGCTGACGAGACTTTTCCTCTGAGAAAAAATATTATGAGACCCTATCCTGGTGGATTAAGCATAGCAGACAGGCAGAAGAGAGTTTACAACTATAGGTTATCCAGGGCAAGACTTGCGGTAGAAAATGCCTTTGGTATTCTGGCTGCTAGATGGCGGATTTCTTATATAGCAAATTGACAGCAAACTTGAAACGATTGACTCAATTATAAAGGCATGCTGCTGTTTGCACAATTTTTTAATGGCAAGAGGCTCGGATTATTGTCCCAGAATTTTCGGTGATACTACAAGCAGCAATGAAAGAATAATTGATGGGACATGGAGGCATGCAGTACAATCTACCTGGGGGCAAACACGCAATCACTAGGGTTCAAACAATTCTAGCAGTGCAGCAATTGTTATTCGCAATAATTTTTCCAAATTTTTTTATTCAAGTGAAGGTGCTTTACCTTGGCAAAACGAGTATTTATTCCAATAGTGTAACAGCTTTTCTTGTCTTTTACCTGAACTATTTAATGTAAGAAAGTTTTTATAAAAAAAATTCGAACAAAAAGTGAAAAGAAATAACGTTTTGAAATTTAATGAGATAAATTTCTAACTATCGTCTCTCATTTGGCCACTGGATACTAAATAAACCAATTGCTGAATCTTATGTTTGAGGAAAGTTTTAGTGGCCAGATTAAGCCTCTCCAGATCATCAACAAGACTTTCGCAAAATGCCTTGTCGCAATCAACATCTTCTCTGATTGCATTTATCAGTTCCTCCTCAAGCAGTGAAGTTTTATTGGATACTTTCCCTTTTTTTGAAGGAGGCTGTGAAGGCTCAGGACTTGATGCTGGTATTCGTACACGAGCTTGGAGGTCCAGTTGAGATTGGGGTTGAAGTTGAAGGCGAATTTGGTAAGTTGAAGTTCCCGATGAATCATCGAAACCAGCCAGGACGATTTCTTCGATCACATCTTGTGTTTCTATTTCAACCTAAATTATGTAAAAAATGTAATTTATATAATACATTTTGTAAGAGGCTTGCGCCAATATTTTTACATTTAATAATTATTATTATTATTATTATTCAAAAGTTTGATCTACCAAGGGATATTTCAGTATTTCATGAGAGCTACATAAAAAAATTTTCAAACAGTTCATGTTACAAACTGTAAGTAAGGAGTGACCCGGCTCAACGGTAACCAAACTGTAGAAAACGGAATTCTGATACCAATAGATACATCAAAAGAATCAGATTTTAATGCTGATTTAAAATATATAAGTTTCATCAAGTTTAGTGCTACCTGTCAAAAGTTACGCGCCTGATAAAATTTGGCTGATTTTCAGAAAAAGGGGGAAAGACCCCCTAAAAGCTATAGAACATTAATGAAAATCACACCATCATATTCAGCGTATCAGAGAACCCTACTACGGAGGTTTTAAGCTCCTATCTACAAAAATGTGGAATTGTGCATTTTCTGCTAGAAGAAAGATCATGGATGCATGTTTATTTGTTTGTATTTTTTCCCAGGGGTGATCGTATCGACCCAGTGGTTCTAGAATATCGTGGGAGGGCTCATTCGAACGGAAATTAAAAGTTCTAGTGCCCTTTTTAAGTGACCAAAAAATGGATGGCAACTAGGCCCCATTTTCATGCTCATTTTTTTCCCAAAGTCACCCGATCAAAATTTTGAGATAGCCGTTTTGTTCAGCATGGTCAAAAATATGATAACTATGTCTTTTAGGATGACTTAATCCCCCGAAGTCCCCGGGGGGAGGGCTGAAAGTTATGAACTTTACCCAATGTTAACATATAGTATTGATTATTGGGAAGTATACAGACGTTTTCAGAGGGGATTTTTGTGGTAGTGGGGGTGGGGGGGTGGTTCGGGGGTTATGTGGGAGGATCTTACCATGAAGGAAGTTTTCATGGGAGAAGGGACATTGCTATGAAGGGGGCGCCAAATTTCCCGGCATTATTTAAATAAAGATCAGCAATTATACATAAAAAAACAAGTATTTTAACTGAAAGTAAGGAGCAACATCAAAACTTAAAACGACAGAAAACATTACGCATATGATTGGGTTCATTCCCTAGTCAATACCTCGCTCTTTAAGCCAAAGATTATTTAGTACTTTCATAAGAGCTATTTATTCTAATTAACGGCATTTGTGATTAATGAGTCATTTTTAAAGAATTGGAACAAAATTCGAACTTTAGATTAAAGAGCAAGGTATTGACTAGGGGGCGACCCTCTCATATACGTATTAAAAATCTAAGAATAAAGAGGTTCGTTACGTAAGTTAATTCGTAAGTTACGTATATTTATTACTAATAAAAATGCTCGTAAATAAAATTAAACAGGTTTCGAGAAAGCCATTTAACCAAATAAAAGTAAAACTAATATTCAATTTTTTTTAATTATTCATGTACGGTGAGCCAAAATCAAAACCTGCATTAATTCAAAAACGTTCAAAAATTAAATTAGAAAAAAAAAAAAAAAAAAGGGGGTGGAGTAAGTTTTTTTTAACTGAAAGTAAGGAACGACGTTAAAACTTAAAACGAACAGAAATTATTCCGTATATGAAAGGGGCTGTCCCCTCCTCAACACCTCGCTCTTTACGCTAAAGTTTGACTTTCTCACAACTCTGTTTTTTTTAACAATGAAAAACTTTAGCGTGAAGAGCAAGGTGTTGAGGAGGGGACAGCCCCTTTCACTTGTTTTTTTTTTTAATTTAATCAATAGAAGGAATATGTTCTTATTGCAAAGCTTTGCTCCATAAACTAAAACTTTTTGGACTCCTTGACTAATAGGAAGGAAGACTCCCCACTATCTTTGAGTACAAGCATTAGTATGTGTGTGTGGCATGATTGACTGATGGAATATTAAACTTGCAACCTTTGCTAATTCAATATTTGACTAAGTATACTAAAATATTGCCCGGTCAATCAGCAATATGAGATACTTACATTTAGTACTTCTGCAAAATTTGACTGTCTGTCTATCTGCCATGTGATCTTCGAGGAACAGAAGGCTCTGAAACCACTTCCAAGGCTTCTCGTCTCTTCTTCCCTGAGACCCACTCTTGGACATTTGGGCCTTTTTCTCCCTTTTGAAGCCATCTCGAAGGGATCTCCACTGTTTTTGACAGTCTTCAACTGAAAGAAAACTGGATGAAAATTTGATTTGTATAATCTTTTCAGTCATAAAATATGGTTTTAGAAGACATGTGAACTTTATCAATATCACAGAACTAGGAAAATGTAGTTTATCCCAACTAGGGGTCATTTAATAAAATGATGAAATTATTTGGGTTATGTTGAACTTTTTGTTGAAGTCTTCTAACTTTAATTAAAACAGTTATTAAAACACCATTTTCCCCTCACACTAGTTTAATAGATTCAATCTTCTACATCATTTTTACATCATCAAATTTTATTCTGCAATTGGATGAGGAATCCCTACTATATGTCACTAGGGAAACTCTGCTTGTAAGCCTTACCCAGTCATTTTCTTTGTGATTTGCTCACTAACTAGATGATGAAAATACTCTATGAGGTAAAATATATTTTACATTTCAGCAAATAAGTGGCCAATAACATAGATCTGATCAAGAGAGAATACTCAGCGTGAATATAGAAGCCTGGAACCTAGGTGTGACTGCAACTTAACACAGGTCTTTGTGTGGATGCCAAGTACAAGAAGAAAAAATTAATATATACAAATTAATCCAAGAGATCTTAAAATAGATAGTTTGGCATGGGTACCAAAACAGATTCCTACTCCTCTTTTATGAGGGGGTTGGGCTCTGTTGTTTAGGATTATATCCTAATTTATTAAAAAAAAAAAATAAGCTAATGTGCTCAAAAGGACCTAAAGCTTTTGTTGGCTATGAGATGCTAATTCAATCATTGATACAGGGACAGATTAGGCACCCCTGCAGTATATGGTGTAGAGTTTATCACAATAAAATGGAATTTGATCTAAAAGGTAGCAAATTCCTTTATATTTACTCTCCGGCAACCACTGCATGGTGACATGATGGTGACAAGGAACAATGAAAAATTGATCAATTTGGAATACAGGACCATAATACAAACAACAAAAGTACGAAGAACAAAAGGGAAATCTTTTTGTAAGACAGTGGAGATAATTTGAATGAATATTTCGGCCCTATGTCCAAGGGCCGTCCTCAGCAAGACAAAAATATATATAAGAAAAAAAGACTCACAACAACATGGGACCAATAAAAACCAAAAAGTGGAAATTTTTTTTTCAAAACAGTCCAAGCATCATTACTTCAGCGAAGTTCAACCAGGACTGATAAAAAGTAAGGTAAAACAAGACGATTTCAATGAAGTGAAAGAAAAATAAATTAAAAACACGTTCTTATTGCTAATCCAGCTTTTTTGGCAGCTAACCTCAAAGGTCTTTTTTTGTGACCGGTTCTGTGTTATTGTTTATCGGTTTTTTAAAATATTTTGTAAGATCATTTTTAATTAAATTTGTGTAAAGAGCATTTAGTGTATATTCCCCCAGGTCCCTATTTAAGGAAATATTATTATTAATCTTAAGTCTGATTTCAATTGATTCTCGGACTACCTGCTTTATGCCCAGGTCATTGCTAATAAGGGCAGATTCATCAAAAAGTATATTGTGGGTAGGATTTTCAAAAATATGGCTGCCTAATGCAGAATCAGATGAAACAGTGGAAATATTAGAATTTAAGGCTTTGACAATATCATCTTTATGTTGTTGTATGCGCTTTTCTAAATTCTGGTGTGTTCTACCTATATAATATTTGCCACAATTGCCACAATTCAAACCACCCCCCCCCCCAAGTTAAAAGAGCAGTCGTAATATCCCTCGTCGATCGCGCCCTAAATATTTGTTCTGATTCCCACATAACAGCAGAATTAAACTTTATCAAGGACTTACTTTTTGGAAATGGGTATCCTATGACATTTATTAATAGTGTAATTAATTGTAGACTGAAAAGACATTCCCGTAAAATTAATGGTAGTTTACCAAGTGAGATGTCTGACAAGCCCTTAAATATAATCTACCTCCCCTATATCCCAAAAATCACTACAAATCTTAAAAAAGTTTGCACAAAAAAATAATCTGCATGTAGTATTCACAAATAATTTTAGAATCATAAATTTTCTAAATTCTAGTAAAGATAAAACCCCAGTTACTCGCCAAAGAGGGGTCTATCAAATACCATGCGATTGTGGCAAATATTATATAGGTAGAACACACCAGAATTTAGAAAAGCGCATACAACAACATAAAGCTGATATTGTCAAAGCCTTAAATTCTAATATTTTCCACTGTTTCATCTGATTCTGCATTAGGCAGCCATATTTTTGAAAATCCTACCCACAATATACTTTTTGATGAATCTGCCCTTATTAGCAATGACCTGGGCATAAAGCAGGTAGTCCAAGAATCAATTGAAATCAGACTTAAGATTAATAATAATATTTCCTTAAATAGGGACCTGGGGGAATATACACTAAATGCTCTTTACACAAATTTAATTAAAAATGATCTTACAAAATATTTTAAAAAACCGATAGACAATAACACAGAACCGGTCACAAAAAGACCTTTGAGGTTAGCTGCCAAAAAAGCTGGATTAGCAATAAGAACGTGTTTTTAATTTATTTTTCTTTCACTTCATTGAATCGTCTTGTTTTACCTTACTTTTTATCAGTCCTGGTTGAACTTCGCTGAAGTAATGATGCTTGGACTGTTTTGAAAAAAAATTTCCACTTTTTTGGTTTTTATTGGTCCCATGTTGTTGTGAGTCTTTTTCTTATATATATTTTTGTCTTGCTGAAGACGGCCCTTGGACATAGGGCCGAAATATTCATTCAAATTATCTCCACTGTCTTACAAAAAGATTTCCCTTTTGTTCTTCGTACTTTTGTTGTTTGTGATGGAAAGGCAGTGTGGTCTTCGTCGCTATTTTCGTCTTGCTTATGGGGAGCAATTGACCAATGATATCTTTTACTTAATTAATTTAGGCAAAAAACATGCTAATATCATTAACCAGCAAAATTCTTAGAATCTTGCAAAATTGAAAATCTTATTCCCAAGTCTTTAAGATTCAGATTACACTTAAATACCCGGAAAGAAGAGCAATTTGCTCACACACTACAATTTAAAACATTAACACACATCATTAAAGACAAAAAACAAAAAAGATATATTATTTCCTCTGAAAGGAAATCCTTAAAAAAAATTTTATTTGAAAATTTGTCCTCTGTTGATTTTAGCCAGGTTGCTAGGTTGGAAAGAAATTTGTTTAGCCATGATTTCCGCTTATCAAGGGAACGACTTATTAAGAAATTGGAAAACCTCAGATATGAATATTCGAGAAATAACCCTACTTACACTCCAAGATTCACTCCTGGACCGGCTGTTGTTAATCTATCCTCTAGAACGCTTGAACCAAAGGAAATTCAAATTCTCGAAAAAGGTCCAAAATTCTCTTTTCTTCCAAGACATGTCCCTGTGGCAGATTTAATTTCCTCTCTAGAATCCTCTGTACACAAATTTTATACATCTATACCCAACCCAGATGAAGTTAGGGCTAGTCTTATAGATACCCTTTACAATAATCAAAAAAAGATTAATTTTCCCGCCAATAAAAAACCAGATAATTTGTATGACCTAAAAATACTATCTAATCTCCGTAAAGATTCATCCATTATTATAAGTAAAGCAGATAAAAGCAATTCTCTGGTTGTCATGGATACGACAGATTACGATACAAAAATTTATTCTCATTTGAATGACGAGACAACATATAGAACTACAACCCACGATCATACTGATCAATTTGCAAACAAAATTATAAATGAATTAAAAAGTTTAAAACAAAATGGTAAAATTACTCCGCAGCTATACAATAAATTCTTCCCCCGTGGTAGCTTTTGCCCAAAGTTTTATGGTCTACCAAAATTACATAAGCAAGGCATTCCTTTAAGGCCCATAGTAGCTTGTACGAAAGCCCCCACATCCAATATTGGGAAATGGTTATATACAGCCTTTAAATCTTTGCTTTACTCTCAAAAATCATATATATGTAATTCGGTAGATTTAGTTGAAAAACTAAAAAACGTAAATATCTCAGAAAATACAATTATAAGTAGCTTTGACATTGTTTCAATGTATACAAATATTGACGTCACAGCATATGAACATTTATTAGAAAATAAAATCAAAGAAAATTATCACTTAATAGAAGCTTCAGCAGCAGGAATAGATTGTGATGTCTTAATGACCTTGGTTTAAACTCTGTAACAAATACTCAATGTATTTCCAATTCCGTAATTCTTTTTACCAGCAAATTAAGGGCTTAGCGATGGGCGCTCCCCTCTCCGGTTTACTGGCGAATATTTATGTGGAACATATTGAAAATTGGGCATTAGATTCGTATTTTTTGAAACATATTTTTTGGGGACGGTACATGGATGACGTAATTTCACTCTGGAACTATGGGGGAAATGAGCTTAAGGGTTTTTTAGATCACCTTAATACATACGATAGAAATTTACAGTTTACCTTAGAAATTGAAATCGCAAATAAAATCCCATTCCTAGATGTGTTAGTTATTCGTAGCTTTGATAAACTGAATTTTACTATTTATAGAAAAACCAACACAAAATAATAGATATTTACATTTTACTTCAAACCCCCCCCAAGTTAAAAGAGCAGTCGTAATATCCCTCGTCGATCGCGCCTTAAATATTTGTTCTGATTCCCACATCACAGCAGAATTAAACTTTATCAAGGACTTACTTTTGGAAAATGGGTATCCTATGACATTTATTAATAGTGTAATTAATTGTAGACTGAAAAGACATTCCCGTAAAATTAATGGTAGTTTACCAAGTGAGATGTCTGACAAGCCCTTAAATATAATCTATCTCCCCTATATCCCAAAAAATCACTACAAATCTTAAAAAAGTTTGCACAAAAAAATAATCTGCATGTAGTATTCACAAATAATTTTAGAATAATAATTTTTCTAAATTCTGGTAAAGATAAAACCCAAGTTACTCGCCAAAGAGGGGTCTATCAAATACCATGCGATTGTGGCAAATATTATATAGGTAGAACACACCAGAATTAGAAAAGCGCATACAACAACATAAAGATGATATTGTCAAAGCCTTAAATTCTAATATTTCCACTGTTTCATCTGATTCTGCATTAGGCAGCCATATTTTTGAAAATCCTACCCACAATATACTTTTTGATGAATCTCCCCTTATTAGCAATGACCTGGGCATAAAGCAGGAAGTCCGAGAATCAATTGAAATCAGACTTAAGATTAATAATAATATTTCCTTAAATAGGGACCTGGGGGAATATACACTAAATGCTCTTTACACAAATTTAATTAAAAATGATCTTACAAAATATTTTAAAAAACCGATAGACAATAACACAGAACCGGTCACAAAAAAGACCTTTGAGGTTAGCTGCCAAAAAAGCTGGATTAGCAATAAGAACGTGTTTTTAATTTATTTTTCTTTCACTTCATTGAATCGTCTTGTTTTACCTTACTTTTTATCAGTCCTGGTTGAACTTCGCTGAAGTAATGATGCTTGGACTGTTTTGAAAAAAAAATTTCCACTTTTTTGGTTTTATTGGTCCCATGTTGTTGTGAGTCTTTTTTCTTATATATATTTTTGTCTTGCTGAGGACGGCCCTTGGACATAGGGCCGAAATATTCATTCAAATTATCTCCACTGTCTTACAAAAAGATTTCCCTTTTGTTCTTCGTACTTTTGTTGTTTGTGATGGAAAGGCAGTGTGGTCTTCGTCGCTATTTTCGTCTTGCTTATGGGGAGCAATTGACCAATGATATCTTTTACTTTATTAATTTAGGCAAAAAACATGCTAATATCATTAACCAGCAAAAATTCTTAGAATCTTGCAAAATTGAAAATCTTATTCCCAAGTCTTTAAGATTCAGATTACACTTAAATACCCGGAAAGAAGAGCAATTTGCTCACACACTACAATTTAAAACATTAACACACATCATTAAAGACAAAAAACAAAAAAGATATATTATTTCCTCTGAAAGGAAATCCTTAAAAAAAATTTTATTTGAAAATTTGTCCTCTGTTGATTTTAGCCAGGTTGCTAGGTTGGAAAGAAATTTGTTTAGCCATGATTTCCGCTTATCAAGGGAACGACTTATTAAGAAATTGGAAAACCTCAGATATGAATTTTCGAGAAATAACCCTACTTACACTCCAAGATTCACTCCTGGACCGGCTGTTGTTAATCTATCCTCTAGAACGCTTGAACCAAAGGAAATTCAAATTCTCGAAAAAAGGTCCAAAATTCTCTTTTCTTCCAAGACATGTCCCTGTGGCAGATTTAATTTCCTCTCTAGAATCCTCTGTACACATATTTTATACATCTATACCCAACCCAGATGAAGTTAGGGCTAGTCTTATAGATACCCCTTTACAATAATCAAAAAAAAAGATTAATTTTCCCGCCATAAAAAACCAGATAATTTGTATGACCTAAAAATACTATCTAATCTCCGTAAAGATTCATCCATTATTATAAGTAAAGCAGATAAAAGCAATTCTCTGGTTGTCATGGATACGACAGATTACGATACAAAAATTTATTCTCATTTGAATGACGAGACAACATATAGAACTACAACCCACGATCATACTGATCAATTTGCAAACAAAATTATAAATGAATTAAAAAGTTTAAAACAAAATGGTAAAATTACTCCGCAGCTATACAATAAATTCTTCCCCCGTGGTAGCTTTTGCCCAAAGTTTTAATGTCTACCAAAATTACATAAGCAAGGCATTCCTTTAAGGCCCATAGTAGCTTGTACGAAAGCCCCCACATCCAATATTGGGAAATGGTTATGTACAGCCTTTAAACCTTTGCTTTACTCTCAAAATCATATATATTTAATTCGGTAGATTTAGTTGAAAAACTAAAAAACATAAATATCTCAGAAAATACAATTATAAGTAGCTTTGACATTGTTTCAATGTATACAAATATTGACGTCACAGCATCTGAACATTTATTAGAAAATAAAATCAAAGAAAATTATCACTTAATAGAAGCTTCAGCAGCAGGAATAGATTGTGATGTCTTAATGACCTTGGTTAAACTCTGTAACAAATACTCAATGTATTTCCAATTCCGTAATTCTTTTTACCAGCAAATTAAGGGCTTAGCGATGGGCGCTCCCTTCTCCGGGTTACTGGCGAATATTTATGTGGAACATATTGAAAATGGGGCATTAGATTCGTATTTTTTTGAAACATATTTTTTGGGACGGTACATGGATGACGTAATTTCACTCTGGAACTATGGGGAAAATGAGCTTAAGGGTTTTTTTAGATCACCTTAATACATACGATAGAAATTTACAGTTTACCTTAGAAATTGAAATCGCAAATAAAATCCCATTCCTAGATGTGTTAGTTATTCGTAGCTTTGATAAACTGAATTTTACTATTTATAGAAAACCAACACAAAATAATAGATATTTACATTTTACTTCAAACCACCCCCCCCCCCCCAAGTTAAAAGAGCAGTCGTAATATCCCTCGTCGATCGCGCCCTAAATATTTGTTCTGATTCCCACATCACAGCAGAATTAAACTTTATCAAGGACTTACTTTTTGGAAATGGGTATCCTATGACATTTATTAATAGTGTAATTAATTGTAGACTGAAAAGACATTCCCATAAAATTAATGGTAGTTTTACCAAGTGAGATGTCTGACAAGCCCTTAAATATAATCTACCTCCCCTATATCCCAAAAATCACTACAAATCTTAAAAAAGTTTGCACAAAAAATAATCTGCATGTAGTATTCACAAATAATTTTAGAATCATAAATTTTCTAAATTCTGGTAAAGATAAAACCCCAGTTACTCGCCAAAGAGGGGTCTATCAAATACCATGCGATTGTGGCAAATACTATATAGGTAGAACACGCCAGAATTTAGAAAAGCGCATACAACAACATAAAGATGATATTGTCAAAGCCTTAAATTCTAATATTTCCACTGTTTCATCTGATTCTGCATTAGGCAGCCATATTTTTGAAAATCCTACCCACAATATACTTTTTGATGAATCTCCCTTATTAGCAATGACCTGGGCATAAAGCAGGTAGTCCGAGAAATCAATTGAAATCAGACTTAAGATTAATAATAATATTTCCTTAAATAGGACCCTGGGGGAATATACACTAAATGCTCTTTACACAAATTTAATTAAAATTGATCTTACAAAATATTTTAAAAAAATAGACAATAACACAGAACCGGTCACAAAAAGACCTTTGAGGTTAGCTGCCAAAAAAGCTGGATTAGCAATAAGAACGTGTTTTTAATTTATTTTTCCTTCACTTCATTGAATCGTCTTGTTTTACCTTACTTTTTATCAGTCCTGGTTGAACTTCGCTGAAGTAATGATGCTTGGACTGTCTTGAAAAAAAAATTCCACTTTTTTGGTTTTTATTGGTCCCATGTTGTTGTGAGTCTTTTTTCTTATATAAATTTTTGTCTTGCTGAGGACGGCCCTTGGACATAGGGCCGAAATATTCATTCAAATTATTTCCACTGTCTTACAAAAAGATTTCCCTTTTGTTCTTCGTACTTTTGTTGTTTGTGATGGAAAGGCAGTGTGGTCTTCGTCGCTATTTTCGTCTTGCTTATGGGGAGCAATTGACCAATGATATCTTTTACTTTATCAATTTAGGCAAAAAACATGCTAATATCATTAACCAGCAAAAATTCTTAGAATCTTGCAAAATTAAAAATCTTATTCCCAAGTCTTTAAGATTCAGATTACACTTAAATACCCGGAAAGAAGAGCAATTTGCTCACACACTACAATTTAAAACATTAGCACACATCATTAAAGACAAAAAACAAAAAAGATATATTATTTCCTCTGAAAGGAAATCCTTAAAAAAAAATTTATTTGAAAATTTGTCCTCTGTTGATTTTAGCCAGGTTGCTAGGTTGGAAAGAAATTTGTTTAGCCATGATTTCCGCTTATCAAGGGAACGACTTATTAAGAAATTGGAAAACCTCAGATATGAATTTTCGAGAAATAACCCTACTTACACTCCAAGATTCACTCCTGGACCGGCTGTTGTTAATCTATCCTCTAGAACGCTTGAACCAAAGGAAATTCAAATTCTCGAAAAAGGTCCAAAATTCTCTTTTCTTCCAAGACATGTCCCTGTGGCAGATTTAATTTCCTCTCTAGAATCCTCTGTACACAAATTTTATACATCTATACCCAACCCAGATGAAGTTAGGGCTAGTCTTATAGATACCCTTTACAATAATCAAAAAAAGATTAATTTTCCCGCCAATAAAAAACCAGATAATTTGTATGACCTAAAAATACTATCTAATCTCCGTAAAGATTCATCCATTATTATAAGTAAAGCAGATAAAAGCAATTCTCTGGTTGTCATGGATACGAAAGATTACGATACAAAAATTTATTCTCATTTGAATGACGAGACAACATATAGAACTACAGCCCACGATCATACTGATCAATTTGCAAACAAAATTATAAATGAATTAAAAATTTTAAAACAAAATGGTAAAATTACTCCGCAGCTATACAATAAATTCTTCCCCCGTGGTAGCTTTTGCCCAAAGTTTTATGGTCTACCAAAATTACATAAGAAAGGCATTCCTTTAAGGCCCATAGTAGCTTGTACGAAAGCCCCCACATCCAATATTGGGAAATGGTTATGTACAGCCTTTAAACCTTTGCTTTACTCTCAAAAATCATATATATGTAATTCGGTAGATTTAGTTGAAAAACTAAAAAAAACGTAAATATCTCAGAAAATACAATTATAAGTAGCTTTGACATTGTTTCAATGTATACAAATATTGACGTCACAGCATCTGAACATTTATTAGAAAATAAAATCAAAGAAAATTATCACTTAATAGAAGCTTCAGCAGCAGGAATAGATTGTGATGTCTTAATGACCTTGGTTAAACTCTGTAACAAATACTCAATGTATTTCCAATTCCGTAATTCTTTTTACCAGCAAATTAAGGGCTTAGCGATGGGCGCTCCCCTCTCCGGGTTACTGGCGAATATTTATGTGGAACATATTGAAAATTGGGCATTAGATTCGTATTTTTTGAAATATATTTTTTGGGGACGGTACATGGATGACGTAATTTCACTCTGGAACTATGGGGAAAATGAGCTTAAGGGTTTTTTAGATCACCTTAATACATACGATAGAAATTTACAGTTTACCTTAGAAATTGAAATCGCAAATAAAATCCCATTCCTAGATGTGTTAGTTATTCGTAGCTTTGATAAACTGAATTTTACTATTTATAGAAAACCAACACAAAATAATAGATATTTACATTTTACTTCAAACCACCCCCCCAAGTTAAAAGAGCAGTCGTAATATCCCTCGTCGATCGCGCCCTAAATATTTGTTCTGATTCCCACATCACAGCAGAATTAAACTTTATCAAGGACTTACTTTTGGAAATGGGTATCCTATGACATTTATTAATAGTGTAATTAATTGTAGACTGAAAAGACATTCCCGTAAAATTAATGGTAGTTTACCAAGTGAGATGTCTGACAAGCCCTTAAATATAATCTACCTCCCCTATATCCCAAAAATCACTACAAATCTTAAAAAAGTTTGCACAAAAAATAATCTGCATGTAGTATTCACAAATAATTTTAGAATCATAAATTTTCTAAATTCTGGTAAAGATAAAACCCCAGTTACTCGCCAAAGAGGGTCTATCAAATACCATGCGATTGTGGCAAATATTATATAGGTAGAACACACCAGAATTTAGAAAAGCGCATACAACAACATAAAGATGATATTGTCAAAGCCTTAAATTCTAATATTTCCACTGTTTCATCTGATTCTGCATTAGGCAGCCATATTTTTGAAAAATCCTACCCACAATATACTTTTTGATGAATCTGCCCTTATTAGCAATGACCTGGGCATAAAGCAGCTAGTCCGAGAATCAATTGAAATCAGACTTAAGATTAATAATAATATTTCCTTAAATAGGGACCTGGGGGAATATACACTAAATGCTCTTTACACAAATTTAATTAAAAATGATCTTACAAAATATTTTAAAAAACCGATAGACAATAACACAGAACCGGTCACAAAAAGACCTTTGAGGTTAGCTGCCAAAAAAGCTGGATTAGCAATAAGAACGTGTTTTTTTAATTTTTTCTTTCACTTCATTTAATCGTCTTGTTTTACCTTACTTTTTATCAGTCCTGGTTGAACTTCGCTGAAGTAATGATGCTTGGACTGTTTTGAAAAAAAATTCCACTTTTTTGGTTTTTATTGGTCCCATGTTGTTGTGAGTCTTTTTTTCTTATATATATTTTTGTCTTGCTGAGGACGGCCCTTGGACATAGGGCCGAAATATTCATTCAAATTATCTCCACTGTCTTACAAAAAGATTTCCCTTTTGTTCTTCGTACTTTTGTTGTTTGTGATGGAAAGGCAGTGTGGTCTTCGTCACTATTTTTAGGACCATAATAAAATAGATAAGAAATAAATATACTGTTCAATTGAATATTTAATGCTCTGTCCAAATACAATAATCAATTACTCTGAATATTCATTCGTCTGATCCTATAAATCAAAATTTTCAAGGACACAAAACTGTAGTAGAGCTGCCCACTGTAAACAAAACACCTATTTTTTTACTAAATATTATTCATCCAGTTGAGCTGTAAAGTTGCACAGATACTGTCCAGTAGTAGCAGAATATAAACAAATCGGAGATGGTTTTTCTCACTGAGAATGAAAAAGCAGGATTTTTCCCACTTGAAAAACAGGATTTTTCTCACTTTTATGGATGTTTCTTGGACGGTTATGAGTGTTAGTCAATTTATTTGTTGTTTTTCATGGATGTCAACATCAATTTATGTCTATTTTTATGGTTTTTGTCAGTGAGAAAGAACAACAGAATTTTTCTCACTTTGATGGATGTTTCTTGGATGGTTATGAGTGTCGGTCAATTTATTTGTTGTTTTTAATGGATGTCAACATCAATTTATGTCTATTTTTATGGTTTTTGTCAGTGAGAATGAAAAAAACAGGATTTTTCTCACTTTAATGGATGTTTCTTGAATGGTTATGAGTGTCGGTCAATTTATTTGTTGTTTTTCATGGATGTCAACAGCAATTTATAGATGTTTTATGGTTTTTCTCACTGAGAATGGAAAAACAGGATTTTTCTCACTGATAGATGTTTCAAGGAGAATTGTCTCCCGGCGAAGTTTATTAATGTCTTTGGAGTTCGTCCAGGAGAATTGTTCCCGGGCGAAGTTTATTAATTCTGACAGGTGATGTCAAGGTTGATTGGTTTGTCACGAAAGGGGAATTAATTTGTTGTTTCTAAGGGGAATTATTGATTCACGAAAGGGGAATTAATTTGTTGTTTCTAAGGGGAATTATTGATTCAAGAAAGGGGAATTAATTTGTTTTTTCTAAGGGGAAGGTGGGGAAGAGATATATTGATCTAGGACTCGAAGGGAAAATAGATTTCCGAGAAATTGATTGCGGAACCTAACCTAACCTCATGAGCACGTGACGGAACTCGTGACGGAAAAAATTGATTGCGTAATTGAAGGGAGAGAATTCGCGAGAAATTGTTACATAATCGGTAGAACCCTATCAGGAGCTCGTGACAGGAATCCATTTATGGGCATAGAATGACGTAATCAACTAGGACAAATGGATTTCTGAGAAATTAATTACATAATCGGTAGAACCCTATCAGGAGGTCGTGATGGTGTTCCATATATGGACATAGAATGACGTAATCGACTAGGACAAATGGATTTATGAGAAATTGATTACATGATCGGTAGAACCGTATCAGGAGCTCATGACGGGAGTCCATATATGGGCATAGAATGACGTAATCGACTAGGACAGTTGGATTTCTGAGAAATTTATTACATAATCGATAGAACCCTATCAGGAGGTCATGACGGGGGTCCATGTATGGGCATAGAATGACGTAATCGACTAGGTTAGTTGGAATATTTCAGTAGTGTTTTGTCGTGGTTTACCATTTCACAGTTACATTATCGTGATTTTTCAAAGTTCATTTTGAATTTCTTTCATTGAAATGCAAGAGTTGGAATATTTCAGTACTGTTTTGTTGTGGTTTATCGTGTCACAGTTATATTCTCTTGATTTTCAACGTTCAATGCGGATTTTTTTCATTGAAATGCAAGAGTTGGATTATTTCAGTAGTGTTTTATCGTGGTTTACCTTGTCACAGCTACATTCTCTTGATTTTTTAAAGTTCATTTTGGATTTCTTTCGTTGAAATGCAAGAGTTGGAATAATTCAGTAGTGTTTTGTCGTGGTTTACCCTCTCACACTTTCATTCTCTTGATTTTTCAAAGTTCATTTGAATTTCTTTCTTTGAAATGCAAGAGTTGATTATTTCAGTAGTGTTTTTCGTAGTTAACCATTTTACAGTTACATTCTCTTGATTTTTCAAAGTTCATTTTGGATTTTTTTCGTTGAAATGCAAGAGTTGGAATATTTCAGTAGTGTTTTGTCATGATTTAGCTTGTCACAGTTACATTCTCTTATTTTTTTCAATGTTCTTTTTTGAATTTCTATCGTTGAAATGCATGAGTTGGAATATTTCAGTAGTGTTTTGTTCTGGTTTACCTTGTCACAGTTAAATTTTCTTGATTTTTCAAAGTTCATTTTGAATTTCTTTCATTGAAACGCAAGAATTGGATTATTTCAGTAGTGTTTTGTCATGGTTTACCTTGTCACAGTTAAATTTTCTAGATTTCAAAGTTCATTGTGGATTTCTTTAATTGAAATGCAAGAGTTGGCTAACCTAACAATTAGCTAACCTAACAAGAGTTGGAATATATCTTTCGTTTAAATGCAAGAGTTGGAATATTTCAGTAGTGTCTTGTCGTGGTTTACCTTGTCACAGTTACATTCTCTTGATTTTTCAAAGTTCATTTTGGATTTCTTTCATTAAAATGCAAGAGTTGGAATATTTCCGTGGTTTTTACATTCTCCTGATTTTTCAAAGTTCATTTTGGGTTTCTTTCGTTGAAATGCAAGAGTTGGAATATTTCAGTAGTATTTTTAACTTTACTTTCAGTAGTATTAATGTTAGGTTCAAACTAAGTTAGGTTAGGTTTGCTATTTTCACTAGTGTTTAGTCATGGTTTACCTTGTCACAGTTACATTCTCCTGATTTTTCAAAGTTCATTTTGAATTTCTTTCATTGAAATGCAAGAGTTGGAATATTTCAGCAGTATTTTTAACTTTACTTTCAGTAGTATTAATGTTAGGTTCCAACTAAGTTAGGTTAGGTTAGCTAGTAAACATTTCTCCATGTTTAAGTTAGTTTAGGTTAGATTAAGTTATGTTATGTTAGGTTAGCCTAAGTACGTGCGCGTACGTAGGCTAACCTAACCTAACTTAACCTAACCTAACATAACTTAATCTAACCTAACCTAACCTAACTTAAACATGGAGAAATGTTTACTAGCTAACCTAACCTAACTTAGTTAAACTAACCTAACCTAACCAAACACCAACCCAGATACAAAACACTAGTGAAACATTCAGACTCTTGCATTTCAACGAAAGACTTCCAAAATGAACTTTGCAAAATCAAGAGAATGTAACTGTGACATGGTAAACCACGACAAAACACTAGTGAAATATTCCAAATCTTGCATTTCAATGAAAGAAATCCAAAATGAACTTTGAAAAATCAAGAGAATGTAACTGTGACAAAGTAAACTATGACAAAAAAACTACTGAAATATTCCAACTCTTGCACTTCAACGAAAGAAATCCAAAATGAAATTTGAAAAATCAAGAGAATGTAACTGTGACAAGGTAAACCACAACAAAACACTACTGAAATATTCCAACTCTTCCATTTCAACGAAAGAAATTCAAAACGAACTTTAAAAAATCACGAGAATGTAACTGTGACAAGGTAAACCATGACGAAACACCACTGAAATATTCCAAACTCTTGAAAATCCGAAATGAAATTTGAAAAACCAAGAGAATGTAACTGTGACAAGGTAAACCAAAACAAAGCACTACTGAAATATTCCAACTCTTGCATTTAAACGAAAGAAATTAAAATGAACTTTGAAAAATCAGGAGAATGTAACAATGACATGGTAAACCACGACAAAACACTAATGAAAAATATTTCCAACTCTTACATTTCAACGAAAGAAATCTAAAATCAACTTTGAAAAATCAAGAGAATGTAACAGTGACAAGGTAAACCACAACAAAACACTACTGAAATATTCCAACTCTTGCATTTCAACGAAATAAATCCAAGATAAACTTTGAAAAAATCAAGAGAATGTAACTGTGACTAGGTAAACCATGAAAAACACTACTGAAATATTCAGACTTTCATTTCAACGAAAGAAATCCAAAATTAACTTTGCAAAATCAAGAGAATGTAACTGTGACATGGTAAACCGCGACAAAATACTACTGAAATATTCCAACTCATGCATTTCAATGAAAGAAATTCAAAATGAACTTTGAAAAGTCAAGAGAATGTAACTGTGACAAGGTAAATCATGACAAAATACTAGTGAAATATTCCAACTGTTGCATTTCAACTAAAGAAATCCAAATTGAACTTTGAAAAATTAAGTTAATATAACTGTGACAAGGTAAACCACGACAAGACACTACTGAAATATTCCAACTCATGCATTTCAACGAAAGAAATTAAAATGAACTTTGAAAAATCAAGAGAATGTAACAGTGACATGGTAAACCACGACAAAACACTATTGAAATATTTCCAACTCTTACATTTCAACGAAAGAAATCCAAAATCAACTTTGAAAAATCAAGAGAATGTAACAGTGACAAGGTAAACCACAACAAAACACTACTGAAATATTCCAACTCTTGCATTTCAATGAAAGAAATCAAATGAACTTTGAAAAAATCAAGAGAATGTAACTGTGACTGGGTAAACCACGACAAAACTCTACTGAAATATTCCAACTCTTGCATTTCAATGAAAGAAATCCAAAAAGAACTTTGAAAAATCAAGAGAATGTAACTGTGACAAGGTAAACCATGACAAAACACTACTGAAATATTCCAACTCTTGCACTTCAACAAAAGAAATCTAAACTGAAATTTGAAAAATCAAAAAGAATGTAACTGTGACAAGGTAAACCATGACAAAACACTACTGAAATATTCAAACACTTGCATTTCAATGAACGAAATCCAAAATTAACTTTGAAAAATCAAGAGAATTTAACTTTGACAAGGTAAACCACAACAAAACACTACTGAAATATTCCAACTCTTCCATTTCAACGAAAGAAATTCAAAACGAACTTTAAAAAATCACGAGAATGTAACTGTGACAAGGTAAACCATGACAAAACACCACTGAAATATTCCAACTCTTGCATTTCAATGAAAGAAATCCAAAAAGAACTTTGAAAAATCAAGAGAATGTAACTGTGACAAGGTAAACCATGACAAAACACTACTGAAATATTCCAACTCTTGCACTTCAACAAAAGAAATCTAAACTGAAATTTGAAAAATCAAAAAGAATGTAACTGTGACAAGGTAAACCATGACAAAACACTACTGAAATATTCAAACACTTGCATTCAATGAACGAAATCCAAAATTAACTTTGAAAAATCAAGAGAATTTAACTTTGACAAGGTAAACCACAACAAAACACTACTGAAATATTCCAACTCTTCCATTTCAACGAAAGAAATTCAAAACGAACTTTAAAAAATCACGAGAATGTAACTGTGACAAGGTAAACCATGACGAAACACCACTGAAATATTCCAAACTCTTGAAAATCCGAAATGAACTTTGAAAAACCAAGAGAATGTAACTGTGACAAGGTAAACCAAAACAAAGCACTACTGAAATATTCCAACTCTTGCATTTAAACGAAAGAAATTAAAATGAACTTTGAAAAATCAGGAGAATGTAACAATGACATGGTAAACCACGACAAAACACTAATGAAATATTTCCAACTCTTACATTTCAACGAAAGAAATCTAAAATCAACTTTGAAAAATCAAGAGAATGTAACAGTGACAAGGTAAACCACAACAAAACACTATCGAAATATTTCCAACTCTTACATTTCAACGAAAGAAATCCAAAATCAACTTTGAAAAATCAAGAGAATGTAACAGTGACAAGGTAAACCACAACAAAACACTACTGAAATATTCCAACTCTTACATTTCAACAAAATAAATCCAAAATAAACTTTGAAAAAATCAAGAGAATGTAACTGTGACTAGGTAAACAATGAAAAACACGGTAAACCACGACAAAACACTATCGAAATATTTCCAACTCTTGCATTTCAACGAAAGAAATCCAAAATGAACTTTGCAAAATCAAAGGAATGAAACTGTGACATGGTAAACCACCACAAAATACTACTGAAATATTCCAACTCATGCATTTCAATGAAAGAAATTCAAAATGAACTTTGAAAAGTCAAGAGAATGTAACTATGACAAGGTAAATCATGACAAAATACTAGTGAAATATTCCAACTGTTGCATTTCAACGAAAGAAATCCAAATTGAACTTTGAAAAATCAGGAGAATGTAACTGTGACAAGGTAAACCATAACAAAACACTACTGAAATATTCCAACTCTTGCATTTCAATGAAAGAAATCCAAAATGAACTTTGAAAAATCAAGATAATTTAACTGTGACAAGGTAAACCACGACAAGACACTACTGAAATATTCCAACTCTTGCATTTAAACGAAAGAAATATTCCAACTCTTGCATTTAAACGAAAGAAATATTCCAACTCTTGCATTTCAACAAAAGAAATCCAAAATGAACTTCGAAAAATTAAGTGAATATAACTGTGACAAGGTAAACCAAGACAAGACACTACTGAAATATTCAATCTCTTGCATTTCAACGAAAGAAATTCAAAATGAACTTTGAAAAAACAAGAGAATGTAACTGTGACATGGTAAACCATGACAAAACACTACTGAAATATTCCAACTCTTGCATTTAAACGAAAGAAATTAAAATGAACTTTGAAAAATCAAGCGAATGCAACAGTGACATGGTAAACCACGACAAAACACTATTGAAATATTTCCAACTCTTACATTTCAACGAAAGAAATCCAAAATCAACTTTGAAAAATCAAGAGAATGTAACAGTGACAAGGTGACAAGAAAGAAATTCAAAATGAACTTTGAAAAGTCAAGAGAATGTAACTATGACAAGGTAAAAATCATGACAAAATACTAGTGAAAGATTTCAACTGTTGCATTTCAACGAAAGAAATCCAAATTGAACTTTGAAAAATCAGGAGAATGTAACTGTGACAAGGTAAACCACAACAAAACACTACTGAAATATTCCAACTCTTGCATTTCAATGAAAGAAAATCCAAAATAAACTTTGAAAAAATGAAGAGAATGTAACTTTGACTAGGTAAACCATGACAAACACTACTGAAATATTGAGACTCTTGCATTTCAACGAAAGAAATCCAAAATGAACTTTGCAAAATGAAGAGAATGTAACTGTGACATGGTAAACCACGACAAAATACTACTGAATTATTCCAACTCATGCATTTCAAAGAAAGAAATTCAAAATGAACTTTGAAAAATCAGGAGAATGTAACTGTGACAAGGTAAACCATGACAAAATACTAGTGAAATATTCCAACTGTTGCATTTCAACGAAAGAAATCCAAAATGAACTTTGAAAAATCAAGAGAATTTAACTTTGACAAGGTAAACAACGACAAGAAACTAGTGAAATATTCCAACTCTTGCATTTCAACGAAAGAAATTCAAAATGAACTTTGAAAAAAACAAGAGAATGTAACTGTGACATTGTAAACCATGACAACACACTACTGAAATATTCCAACTCTTGCATTTCAATAAAATAAATCAAAAATGAATTTTGAAAAATCAAGAGAATGTAACTGCGACAAGGTAAGCCATGACAAAACACTACTGAAATATTCCAACTCTTGCATTTCAATGGAAGAAATTCAGAATGAACTTTGAAAATCAACAGAATGTAACTGTGACAAGGAAAACCACGACAAAAAAACTACTGAAATAATCCAACTCTTGCATTTCAATTAAGAAATTCAAAATGAACTTTGAAAAATCAAGAGAATGTAACTGTGACAAGGTAAAACCATGACAAAATACTAGTGAAATATTCTAACTGTTGCATTTCAACGAAAGAAATCCAAAATGAACTGTGAAAAATCAGGAGAATATAACTGTGACATACATGTAACTGTAAACCATGACAAAACACTACTGAAATATTCCAACTCTTGCATTTCAATGAAAGAAATCCAAAATGAACTTTGAAAAATTAAGAGAATGTAACTGCGACAAGGTAAGCCATGACAAAACACTACTGAAATATTCCAACTCTTGCATTTCAATGAAAGGAATTTACAATGAACTTTAAAAATCAAGAGAATGTAACTGTGACAGGGTAAACCACGACAAAACACTACTGAATTATTCCAACTCTTGCATTTCAACGAAAGAAGTCCAAAATGAACTTTGAAAAATCAAGAGAATGTAACTGTGACAAGTTAAACGACGACAAAACACTACTGAAATATTCCAACTCTTGCATTTCAATGAAATAAATTCAAAACGAACTTTTAAAAATCAAGAGAATGTAACTGTGACAAGGTAAACCACGACAAAACACTACTGAAATATTCCAACTCTTGCATTTCAATGAAAGAAATTCAAAATGAACTTTGAAAAATAAAGAGAATGTAACTGTGACAAGATAAACCACAACAAAACACTACTGAAATATTCCGACTCTTGCATTTCAAGGAATGAAATTCAATATGAACTTTGGAAAATCAAGAAAATGTAAATGCGGCAAGGAAAACTATAACAAAACACTACTGAAATTTTCCAACTCTTGCATTTCAATGAAAGAAATCCACAATGAACTTTGAAAATCAAGAGAATGTAACTGTGACAAGGTAAAACACAAAAAAACACTACTGAAATATTCCAACTCTTGCATTTCAAGGAATAAAATTCAATATGAACTTTGAAAAATCAAGAAAATGTAACTGCGACAAGGTAAACTATAACAAAAACACAACTGAAATATTCAAACTCTTGCATTTCAATGAAAGAAATCGACAATGAGCTTTGAAAATCAAGAGAATGTAACTGTGACAAGGTAAACCACGACAAAACACTACTGAAATATTCCAACTCTTGCATTTCAATGAAAGAAATTCAAAATGAACTTTGAAAAATCAAGAAAATGTAAGTGTGACAATGTAAACCACAACTAAACACTACTGAAATATTCCAACTCTTGCATTTCAACGATAGAAATTCAAAATGAACTTTGAAAAATTAAGAGAATGTAACTGTGACAAGGTAAATCATGACAAAACAATACTGAAATAATCAAACTCGTGCATTTCAACGAAAGAAATCGAAAATGAACTTTGAAAAATCAAGATAATGTAACTGTGAAATGGTAAATCATGACAAAACACTACTGAAATAATCCAACTCTTGCATTTCAATGGAAGAAATTCAAAAGAACTTTGAAAAATCGAGAGAATGTAACTGCATCATGATAAACCACGACAAAACACTACTGAAATATTCCAACTCTTGTTTTTCAACGAAAGAAATTAAAAATGAACTTTGAAAAATTAAGAGAATGTAACTGCAACATGGTAAACCACGACAATACACTACTGAAATAACCCAACTCTTGCATTTCAATGAAAGAAATTCAAATGAACTTTAAAAAAATCAAGAGAATGAAAGTGTGACAGGGTAAACCCCAACAAAACAGTACTGAATTATTCTTACTCTTTGATTTCAACGAAAGAAATCCAAAATGAACTTTGAAAAATCAAGAGAATGTAGCTGTGACAAGGTAAACCACGATAAAACACTATTGAAATGATCCAACTCTTGGATTTCAATGAAAAAAAATCAAAATGAACTTTGAAAAATCAAGAGAATGTAACTGTGACACGATAAACCACAACAAAACACTACTGAAATATTCCAACTCTTGCATTTCAAAGAAAGAAATTCAAAAAGACAATTCTAATATATGTTGTATTTTCTATAAATAAATAAAAAAAGTGTATTTATTAAAGTGTTTTTTCTATTGCCTATGTAAATGTTGTATTTTTTATTATAAATAAATTAAAAAAAGTGTATTTTTTCATGTTTAATGTGTTTTTTTTTCAATTTAGTTTTTTAAGTGTTGTTACTTTTTTATGTGTGCATAATAAAAGAAAATATGATTCTTTATTCGTCTTCTTCTCTTTATTCTTGAACGGAGTAGTAGTAGGGCAATTGTTTAGTCATTAGACAGCTAGAGTCTACAGTTAGTTGTCTAGGTGAACTATTGAAGGCAAAACAACACTCCTAACTAGAATAATTAAAAATTGCGATAAAATGTTTGTGGAATGACCAAAAAAAATCTACTATTGTTACAGTATTCGGCAGGAGTTATACGATGAAATAAAAGCAATTGCCACGACGGGATTGGTGCAGATACAATTCATACAGGGACTTGATGTTTTCAGCATTATTGAACCAAACTCTTGGCTGATTATTGACGATCTGGCTAAATCTATTGAACAATGGTCTCAGGAAATGGTACAACTGTTCACTGTTTGCTCTCATCAAAAACAGATTTCCGTTACTCTGATTCTACACAATCTCTTTCATTAGATCAAATGTATGCGAACACTTGCATTGAACTGCCCCTAATATATCATACACAGAGTTGTTCGTGATTCTAGATCACTAATAACTCTCAATAAACTGATATACCCCGGCGCCCCTAAATTTCTGATCTCAGCATACAATCAGGCAACTAATAAACCCTACGGCTATATCCTAATGGATCTTAATCAAAATACACCCGAGGATCTGCGTGTAGTCATAGATATTTTTGAAAATGAAATTACAGTATATATCCCCGTGAACAGTAATAAGACCTATAAGTTGCTATCATGACACTGAAGAAACTACATGAAAATAGACATTTATTTTCAGTTCTAAGCACATCAAAACCCTCGCTTAGGAAAGCTATACTCAAAAATGAATTGACAATGAATTCATTAATCTAATATCTGAACTTTGTTTAAATTTGACCGAGGGTAATGTTCAACCTCCCGAAGTAGTTAAGCAACAGGCAAAGCAACATTGTTCATTGTACGTACATTGGCCTCTAAAAAGAAAGGAAAGAATTTTAAAGAGAAACGTCTTCTTCAGGTGGGCGGTAGCTTTTTCACTTTTTTACTGCCAATAATTGCAGGACTTGTAAACAGTTTTTCTCTAGAGAATGGCAAAACCCTATAAATTGATTCCCACAGAACTCGTTCTTTCAACCGTGGATCATTTTGAGAACAATCTGAGTAAATTCATTGACAACGAGAATATTGAGGATGATAAAAAACTGCTTTTACTTCAAGATGCACTTCGCAGAGTGAATAAACATAAGCCATATCGTGCGAAGGTCAGTGGTATTGATCAGAAAAAAGAATCATCTCCTCAGGATTCTGCTGCTGATGGAACACAATTAAAGAAGGATGAATTGGATTCAATTGTATTGAAAATTGGAAATCTAATGCCCCACTCATATCGTGAACAAAGTAAACGACTCATAACATATCTCATGGAAAGTGGTCAAGATCATATTCAATTTGATAGCAATTGGAAAGAAATTATAATTCAGGGCAAGAGCTATAATCTACTTGATTTAATCTATGATATGGTTACAAATCGTAAAGGGCTATTATCATTTGAAGCCCATCTATACAACTTTCTAAATGCATTAAACTTCCCCAAAAGTCTTATTAGCAATAGACAAATTCTAAAAAAATAAATGAACATACATCATCAACAACAACAACAACACCATTAAAATATGAACATGAAGAAGAAGAAGAAGATTTTAAATCAATCTTGGAAAATACTAGCACACCTAGTGGAAGCTTGACAATGGTGACAAGGAGGAGCACGCCATTGATAGCTAGACAAAGGCGAAAAACGTATCATGTCACCATCACCCCAACACCAACCACAACTAGTATACAAAAGGGTAGCGGACGTTACACTACGTGGTTATGTTCAAAATGGTTGAAGTTCTGAAAGGTGTTTATGAAAATATTGGTGAGGCGGGTAGTTTAACTTCCCTCACCACTCTTTCCAAAGTCACTGGTGTGTTCACACTAAAAGGGTACAAGACTATCTACAAAATGAATCAAGTTACACTCTGCATAGCACACCAACCGAAACTGATCCAACCGGACAGCACACTGATGAAAAGTCGGACGCTGGTTTTTTTTATATGAATTCTCTTTACCCATCGGCAATGTCTCAATACTGTTTGGCGTGTGGCAATTATAAATGGCTTGACAATCTGTGCGCTTCGAATTTCTTCGACATTGCTACCGTTGAGGAGAAAGGGGCACAGGGATGGTTTTTTGAAATTGACGGTGAAATACCCATTTAAATCCATGACTCGGTAAAAGACTTTGTTTTTTTCGTGCATAAATAGACCGGTGGGTGGGGACTCTCTGATCCCCTACAATTTTTCTTTAGTAGAGGATGGGAGTATGCACTGGGTACCTTCAACTTAAAACCTAATTGCCGACTTCAACCCGATACAGAATATCGTCGTTTATCACACGATATTAAAATGGATGGTGTCAAATGGTTTCAAGGTCAAAGATTCATAGATCCCTTCAATTTGATCAAAAGCCTTACATGAAAACACTTAGTGACACCTTTGTCAGTAAGCATTCACAAGCGAAAACGAAAGTTGAAAAAGAAGTCTATAAACTCATTTTGAACTCAGCTTTCGGTAAAATGTGCGAAACCGTAAAAAAACAGGAGTCGATGTGACATTGTAACCAATCCCAAAGATTGTGCTCGAATCATTGCGAATCCAAACTTCACATCGTTCAAAATCATAGACTCTAATATGGTGCTCCTATATCGCAAATAAAGAAACATTGTTTTAAATAAAAATATTGCAGGTGGGAGTGCAATAACTGAAATATCTAAAAAACTCATGTTGTCATTTTATTATAATGTATGCAAGGTACAGTGGCCGATTGAGGGACAATTTCAAGTGTATTACAGGACACTGATTCACTCCTGTTAAAATTCAAAAACTGAATACCTATTGAATGATTTGGAAAATGGCGAGTACATTAGCTCACGAATGGACTACACTAATTGGGATGAATCCCTCTACCCAGAGCTATTGAAACGCCAGGCCCCAAATCAATTGTTAATACTGAAATCTGAAATGGGTAGCGATCTTATATCCAGTGGTGTGTTTTTCCTGGGCCGAAGGTATACTGTGTGGAAACGCTCAATAAGGATAACAAACAAGTTTGCAAGGGGGTACCTACACACATTTTAAAAAATAATTTCGACATGAGTGTGTATAGAAACTGTGTGGAATGTACTTTAGTCCCAAAAGCGAAAGTCATGGCGATTCGGTCTTTACAATTTAAAAACTACACAGTTAGAGTTGAGAAAAACGCCATGTCGGCCATATTGGACAAAGTCTATGTACTTGAGTATTGTACGAAGGTACTACCACACGGTCATTATTGAATTTCAGACCGAGTTGAATGTATAGAGTACAGAAAACAACTTGGTCTAGAAAAATTAACTTAAATTCATTAAAAAAAGTATAAATTGGGTGGGAGGGTTTTTTAGGAGGGGGGAGGGTAATTGGTGTTTTTAAATTCTTTTTCTTTCTATATCACAAACAATTTTCAATGTGTGCCTGTGCAAGGCCGATCAAATTCCACTATTGAATGCCAACCCACCCCCACCCCGCCAGAGTGGGCCCCGCTTCCCGGCCCGTGGCGCCTCCCGGCCGCCAAAACGGGCCCCCTGCTTCCCGGCCGCCGCAGCGGCCACCCCCTGGGGGACCCCATATCAAATGCTTTAAATAAAAGTGATATTATTATTTTAAGTGTGTATATTCTAATAAATGTTATATTTCCTATAAATAAATAAAAAAAGTGTATTTATTAAAGTGTTTTTTCTATTGCCTATATAAATGTTGTATTTTTTATTACAAATAAATTAAAAAAAGTGTATTTTTTCATGTTTAATGTGCTTTTTTCTAATGTAGTATTTTTTAAGTGTTGTTACTTTTTTATGTGTGTATAATAAAAGAAAATATGATTCTTTATTCGTCTTCTTCTCTTTATTCTTGAACGGAATAGTAGTAGGGAAATTATTTAGTCATTAGACAGCTAGAGTCTACAGTTAGTTGTCTAGGTGAAACTGTTGAAGGGAACATGTATCACTTTAAAACACTATTCAGATCGTTTCTGTGTGGGTCTTCAATGTCAGGTAAAACAACACTCCTAACTAAAATAATAAAAAATTGCGATAAAATTTTTGTGGAAAGGCCGAAAAAAATCTACTATTGTTACAGTATTTGGCAGAAGTCATACGATGAAATAAAATTGATTGTCAAGACGGGATTGGTGCAAATACAATTCATACAGGGACTTGATGTTTTCAGCATTATTGAACCAAACTCTTGGCTGATTATTGACGATCTGGCTGAATCTATTGAACAATGGTCTCAGGAAATGCTACAGCTGTTCACTGGTTGCTCTCATCATGAACATATTTCCGTTACTCTGGTTCTACACAATCTGATTCATTAGAGCAAATGTATGCGAACACTTGCATTGAACTGCACCTACTATATCATCTACAGAGTTGTTCGTGATTCTAGCTCGCTAATAACTCTCAATAAACATATATAACCTGGCGCCCCTAAATTTCTGCTCTGAGCATACAATCAGTCAACTAATAAACACTACGGCTGTATCCTATTGGATCTTAATCAAAATACACCCGAGGATTTGCGTGTAGTCAAAGATATTTTTGACAATGAAATTACAGTATATCTCCCCGTGAACAGTAAAAAGACCTATTAGTTGCTATCATGACACTAAATAAACTACATGAAAATAGACATTTATTTTCAGTTCTAAGCACTTCAAAACCCTCGCTTAGGAAAGCCATACTCAAACATGGTATTGACAATTATTTCATTAATCTAAAATCTGAACTTTTTTTAAATTTGACTGAGGGTAATGTTCAACTGCCAGAAGTAGTTGAGCAACAGGCAAAGCAACATCGTTCAATAGTGCGTACATTGGCCTCTAAAAAGAAAGGAAAGAATTTTAAAAAGAAACGTCTTCTTCAGATGGGCGGTAGCTTTTTCACACTTTTACTGCCAATAATTGCAGGACTTATAAACAGTTTTCTCTAGAGAATGGCAAAACCCTTTAAATTGACTCCCATAGAACTCGTTCTCTCACCCGTGGAACATTTTGAGAACAATCTGAGTAAATTCATTGACAACAAGAGTATTGAGGATGATAAAAAACTGCTTTTACTTCAAGATGCACTTCGCCGAGTGGACGAACATAAGCCCTATCGTGCAAAGGCCAGTGGTATTGATCAAAAAAAGAATCATCTCCTCACGATTCTGCTGCTGAAGGAACACAATTAAAGAAGGAGGAATTGGATTCAATTGTATTGAAGATTGCAAATCTAATGCCCCACTCATATCATGAACAAAGTAAACGACTAATAATATATCTCATGGATCGTATTCAAGTTGACAGCAATTGGAAAGAGATTATAATTCAGGGCAAGAGCTATAATCTACTTGATTTAATCTATGATATGGTTACAAATCGTAAATAGCTATTATCATTTGACGCCCATCTATACAACTTTCTAAATGCATTAAACTTCCCCAAAAGTCTTATTAGCAATAGACAAATTCTAAAAAAATTAAATGAACATGCATCAACAACAACAACAACAACAACATTAAAATATGAACATGAAGAAGAATAAGAAGAAGATTTTAAATCAATCTTGGATATTACTAGCACACCTAGTGGAAACTTGACAAAGGTGGTGAGGAGGAGCACGCCATTGATAGCTAGACAAAGGTGAAAACGTATCATCTCACCATCACCCCCATCACCAAGCACAACTAGTATACAACAGGGTAGCGGACGTTGCACTACGTGTTTACGTTCAAAATGGTTGAAGTTCTGAAAGGTGTCTATGAAAATATTGGTGAGGCGGGGAGTCTAAGTTCCCCCACCACTCTTTCCAAAGTCACTGGTGTTCACACTAAAGGTGTACAAGACTATCTACAAAATGAATCAAGTTACACTCTGCATAGAAATCATAGACATAGTGCTAATCAATATCGAAAGACTATGGGCTTTTTCCTATTGCATATAATGCAAGCAGATCTCCTAACTCTAAATAAGATTCAACACGTCACAATACACCGTTAAGGTACATTCTACTTGCAATCAGTGTTTATAGTCGTTATGCATATGCAATTCCATTACGATAAAAGAGAGGCTTTGAAGTTGCTCAGGCTATAGGAAGTATTCTCAAACAGGATTCGTATAAAAAAATTCAAACGGATCGTGGTAGTGAATTTTTAAATCTCCATGTTGCAAAAGTTCTAGTGAAATATAATACACTGCTCTACCATAGTCATAGTCCTATAATGGCTGTATTGGCCGAACGATTGATAAGAACTATTTTGCTTTTAATTTCAAGATATTGTATATTGAAAAATACACTTGCTTTAATTGATAATTCAGATAAAATCATGTTGATTTATAATCTATGACCTCATCGATCATTGTCCAACTCAACCCCAACGGAAGTTCATCATTCTGATCATGATACAATTGACACCTTTCTTAAACAGTATTCCAATGAAACGATTGTCAAGAAAAAAAAAATAAATTTAATTGTTTTGATACTGTTCGAATTAATAGAACAGCTAATATTTTAAAAAAAGGGAATTAAATGTGGTCCACAGAACTTTTTAAAGTGGCAAAAATCCTAGACACTAAACCCATAACTTATCGTTTGCACGATACCAAAGATGAAGAGATTCTCGGTGGCTTTTATGACTATAAACTACAAAAGGTGAAAAATAATAGTGAAATCTATCAAATTAAAAAGATATTAAAGACTCCTACTCGCAGGGGTAGGAAACTGTTACTTGTTCGGTGGCTAGGATACAACTCTGATTTTGATTCTTGGATTGGTGTTGAAGATATTGACAATGCCCAATGATTTCTATGTAACATTTATGTCCAACGTTTCTGATCCTCTCTACAACGCCTTAAATAAAACAAGTGATTTTTGGACAAAACTCTCCCCCGCCATCAAATTTGACGGTGCATATGAAGTGGCTCTTGTCGACTGTATTCTCAAAAATACCTATGACATCCTGAGAAAGGATCGTGTGTATGATAAATAAGTTATACCATTCGATTGGTCACTCTTTGTCGACTATGAATGGGTTGAATCACTTAAATCTAGCGAATATCCACATGTTAAATTGATATATATTGAATACGATAATATGACAGATTTGTGTCGTAAAATCAATAGAAAAATCTCGTATCGTAGGAATGGTATATTCCATTTTAATTATTCATTGGAACACGACAGGATTTACATTACCTCGCCTGTTGACACTGAAATAATTATTCTCAATGATAATCTGAGAGACATTCTTGGCTTTAAACAGAATATAATCAATGGGAAAAATTCTGGCACCGTTTAAGGGATGGATCAAGTTATTTTTGCTGATTATCCACCTGGTTTTGCTCGGACTCTTGCATCTTTCTCTACGCATCCTTTGTGGAAACATCGAGGTGCGTCAAATGTCCCCCTCCTACGTGTTCTTGAACAAAAAACAACTCATGAACTTGTTCATCACTATGATATAAAGCATCTTCAGTATGTTCCTATAAACACTTCGTATTTGGAACTCAGTCAGTTAAAACTAAGAAGTGAATTGGGTGATCCTCTAGCAATAGCAAAAGGCTTGGCAGTGATTACATTTCATTTTCGACCCATTTTCGGCGACAGCACAATCACCTAAAACTAACAATAGAAGAATTCCATTTGTCTGTCCTGATAAAGATTGCTATGTTGGTGCTCTGAGTCCACGTCGAATAGGTAATGGATTGGACTACTACAAGGGGCGTACTACAATGTCTGGCTATGGTCTTGGTAGCTGGTTTGCTAGGCTATTTTGTTCTGCACTACCCCTTGCCAGAAAATATCTTGTACCTGCTGCATCAAATTTTGCTCCCTCAACACTACAGGACTGGGGGTCGGGCAAGAATTTCAAGGAGAGTGTTAAGGAAAATATTAGATCTTCAGCAAGAGCCGTTGGTAAGCAATTAAAATCTCAGCAAAATGTGGAGGGATTGAAAAGGATGCGTGTGCGTCATTCACTCATCAGTCTCCGCCCAGGAGGGAAGTGAAGGATATCAACAAGGACTTTGAGGAATAAAACAAGGAAGACCAATAAGCAAAAGAAGAAAAAGAAAAAAGACTGTTAGATCAAAGAAGGATTTATTCTCTTAAGATTACTTATCTCTGCCACAAGGAATCATATCTATCAATCAGTTCCTCATTGAATCTATTCAATGCTGAAAATGTTGATGTCAGTGTCAAGTATGGCTACTATAAACAATTTCACCCCAACAGCCTCTCTCGGAAAATATAAACTTTCAAATATTCTCCAATGAAGACTACTTCATTGATTTGTCATCAACATTTATTGACTTAAATGTTGCGGTGAAGAAAAAGTCAGATAATACAACTCCAACTGTTGCCGATGGTCTCTCCAACGAAAACTGTATTTTACAACATCAGTTCAAACAAATTAATGTATTTATTAATGGAACATTGGTGAGCACCAGCAATAATTTATCCAACTATGCAAGCTAAATACAATTTATGGTGATGACATATAGGCATACAAGGAGTTGAGAGGACATTCATTGGGCTATGAATATCGATCAGGTGTTGATAATGACGGCGAGTTGACTACTGCAGTGAGCCAGGAGTATCATCTGGTTGGAAAATTAAATCATGAGATATTCAATATACCTCAATGGCTACCCCCTATTGTCAAGATTGACATAAAGTTGCAACTGGCCCTATTGAATTTCATTTTGAGAAAAACACTTCCTGCATCACCCGATGCAAATGTCATTATCACATCGGCAATTCTCCACATCCGAAAACAACAGATTTATGAGCTCTGTTGCATTGGCAGTGGAAAAGCTAACACCCAATGGCAACAACATTAAAGTTCTTGTCCCCCTTTCGATCACCAGCCAACGTCACATTGCCACCGGCTCTCGTAGCTATCGCGATTCATCATTTATCAATGGAGAAATCCCATCAAAATTGGCTTTGGTCTTTGTGAAGAGTGGCAGTGCTGTTGGATCCTGGACTGAATCCCCCCATGATTTTACTTTTTTTGGTCTATCTAGTCTTGTGTGCAAAGTGAATGGTATTCCACTGTACACTCTATCATTTGACAAAAAATCCTATAGAACTCTGTACGAGTTGACCATGCAATCCCTAGATCATGACTATCAACTATTTTAAAATGGAATAACCGATTCAATGTTTTCAAAAAAATCATGGAGTAATTGTTTTGGACTTGTCAGGGACTCAGGATATGAGCATAGTACGAACATGGAATGTACGTTTAGTCTACATTTGCCGATGCTTTGACTGAGAGTATCACGCTAATATCACTGAGTAAATTTGAAACTTATTGGGAGATCACACCCGACGGCAGGGTTCTACTAGACCTAGCACCATGAACAAAAACAAAATAATCAACGTATTTATTATGGATCCATGTCCCAGTACAAGTCCTATTGTATACCATCGGACTTCATTGAAAAAATTCAAAGTGTCAACAATACCCTAATCATTGTTAATAGCAGTCCATTGACTTTGAAGACCGCCATTGGCTATGCATCTTTCAAACAGTGAAGAATATTTAATTTTTGGATCCTCTTGGCTTATCGTATAAATTCTACACTCCATACATCAGCAACTTTATTGAAAGCAGTGGGGAAACTATTATTCAAAATCAACGAAGAGTGCAGGATTTAACGACTAAGACATGTGGCTTTCATGCACTACTCTTTTTCATGTTTAGATGTCGTGGCTATACCTACAATCAGTTTCTCGACAGTTACCTTGACTTACCTCTATTGAATGACTTTCTAGTGGAAAATATACTTACGAGCGTATTTAATATTGATTTTAGTGCCTTACGAATAAAATGTTCTAAAAATGTATGTGAAATTGTTTATTAATAAATGAAAAAGTACATGATAAAAAACGACTTTTCTACTCTTTAGATTTCATCTTCTACTAGGTATAGGTATTTGTCGACAACAACTAATGCACGTAGATTATCTGAATTCACAGTATACTGATTCTGATGTACTGCAATGTCAGGGTCACATTTTCTAAAGTAGAGTGTAACTACACTCTTGTCATATCTCTTTGTATAGTCAATGATACTATTCTCATTCATTCTATAGAATTTCACATGTTTCAATTTGCTTATTTGAAGCAATTTCAAAAACAGTGTCCTCAAGTGTCGAATCACATTCCGTCACAGCCAAATAAAATAAGTGGGCTTATAATCATAACACCCATTGTCTTTACAACGATGACGTAGAAACCATATTCTTTTGTTGTTCCAACAATTAAATCACTGACCCGGCTCCTACTCCCAGAACAATCTAAAACCAAGACGATACCAATCTCTTAGTAATAAACTAAAATCACGCTTAGGAATCTTTCCAATCATACCGGGATATGTATTCTCCCACTGATTACATTTATTATAGCGGCAATTGGAACATAGATGCCCTCTAGGATGAAAGTAACACACCTGTTCAAGACAGGAATTACAACCTTTAATTTGTACAGCATATCCTTTATGCAATTTACACGGGTTGCATAATCTACACTTTCATCATACTCATCTATCATTATGCAATTCTCACATGATGACCAACTGCCCAGTGCGTACATACATAGTGAGCAAGTATGGAACATTTTTTCATGTGTTGACACTCTCACTTCCACAATGAAACTGAGCTATCAACAACAAAAAATTGTCTGGGATAGAGAGAGAGAGAGAGAGAGAGAGAGGAGTAAATCATCCTTGAACACCATCTTTCTCATAAAAAAAGTCCTAAATTTCTAAAATAGTGTTTAAAAGCATATCCACAATATCATTTTGCCGTTTTGTGATCGATACATCAGTAAATTGTTTAAATTCATTTGGACCAAGAGATAGAAGCTTCATACAATAGTCTAATGATGGAGAATCAGTTTTCTTTATATCGACAAGCATTCCCTGAGAAAATATCTTCCTTTGAATAGACAGCTCTAGAAAATCATCATCTAGAATCAAATGTTTTTCCATAAGCACTAGATTCCCCATGATTCGCTCTTTCTCAAATCTATCATTTTTTAGAGTCCTAACACTCCAAAAACCAACTTCAGACTAACCAGAATTTTTTCTACTCTAAGAAAAATACGCTAGTGTGCTGTAGAAAGAAAAATACCTTTGATTTAGAAACAATTTTATTGAGCATAATTACAACAATAATATACACTGATGCATTTTGTTCTCATCAATATATTTCACTAGCACATCTAATGCTGCCCAAGTGTATTTATATGAACAATATTCAGTTTCGCAGCAAAACATAGTTGCTCCTTCATTTTAAATTTGCTTAATGATATCACGTATCTAGCGGACATTTCGTCCCATTCAAGGAATAGACTACAGCCTCCGGTTCTTTCCAAAGCCACATTTGGTATTCGTATATCGTTGCTGCTGCCAGCTCCACCAACAATCTCCAATAATGTAAATGCACCACTCATTTTCTCTACTAATATCCTCTCAAATAAACTATTCTCTGAATTCAATTTTCTTACTAATCTGAATTGCAATGAAAATCCTTTTATTTGAATCCAATCACCAATCAAGTTATCGTATATAGAATAACCCCCATTGTCTCTGATTGGCTCTAAGAAATGGTGTTACCTCAAAAATCCGTCGGATTGTCTTAAACAACCTTGAATATAATTTAAAAACATGCTTGAAAGCTTTTTTGCAATATCCTCGTGAAACCACACTGTATATTCATGTGTATTTCTATGTATTTTTTCATGTATTTTTAGAATCTATTATATGCTCACTACCTAAGTCATCATAAAGGACATATTTATAATATTTTCAACCATTCTGAACATAATGGCTGTCTCAAAATTTTGATCAGGAGACTTTGGGAAAAAATGAGCGTAGGAGGGGGCCTAGTTGCCCTCCATTTTTTGGTCACTTAAAAACGGCACTAGAAGTTCTAATTTTCGATCCAATGAGTCCTCCCAAGATATTCTAGGACCACTGGGTTGATACGATCACCCCTGGAAAAAAAAAACAAAAGAAAAAAAAACAAATAAACACGCATCCGTGATCTTTCTTCTGGCAAAAAATGCAAAATTCCACAGTTTTGTAGATATGAGCTTGAAACCTCTACAGTAGGGTTCTCTGATACGCTGAATATGATGGTGTGATTTTCATTAAGGTTCTATAGCGTTTAGGGGGTCTTTCTCTCTTTTTTCGAAAGTCAGCCAAATTTTCTCAGGCGCTTAACTTTTGATGGGTAAGACTTAACTTGATGAAAGTTATATATTTGAAATCAATATTGAAATCTGATTCTTTTAAAGTTTCTATTGGTATGAAAAACCTGTTTTTCAGAGTTTCGGTTACCATTGAGCCGGGTCGCTCCTTACTTACAGTTCGTTACCACGAACTATTTGAAATGCGTATAATCGAAGATGTAACAATAGATGTTGTGATGTGTGCGAACTAAGAGAAAAGTAAAAGTAACCTATTAAGAGAGGAAAAAAGGGATTATTCTATGGAAGGGATTTTAAACATCCAAAATTGTCCTGGAAGAACTCCAATATGTCATTTTACGACAAATCTTATTATTAATATACTTAATTAATTTTTGTACTATATTCGTATAATAAATCAATTTTTTCATAATAATTTTGTTTTACATCTTTGATGATCTAGAGTAAACCTAGGTAAAGGATACCTAGAGTAAACCTAGGTTAAAAATACCTAGAGTAAGCCTACAGTAACGATACAGTAAGAATAAATTATACTTATATGGATGCCCTAGGAAAACATTTCTATGGATGCTCTACACCTTTTCAAAGAGAGTGAGCATCCCTCACACCTGTTTCATTTCTTTGAAGTATGTGCTATCAGACTGGTTTCTGATTTTTTGGATAATGCCTTAACTCGAGAGTACTTTGTTATTAATGTGCCATTGCTAATTAAAAAATTGGATGCTACACTCAGAATTAGTTGATTGACATATGCTGTTGAAAAATTTTGCGTAAAAACTAACTATATTTTCAAAATGGGATAAGAAATTCGCGAATTGGACTGTTGAACGATCTTATTTCATAATAGGGAAAAAACAGTGCTAGACAACATTGCGAAATGGATCATATGAAGCTGGAGAAAAAAGGGTTAAACCGATTAACAGTTAAGGTAACCTCGAAGAGCATGTTAACTCATAGCTTATTTATTATAAATTTGAAACAATATCAATCAATAAAAATGGTTAACGTAGATAAAATGGTCTTATGACTTGACCTAGCTTTTCTTCTTCGATGTGTTCTGTATAGTACACAAGTGGGGTTTGAACAGTGTTGTCAATTAGAGATGTAGATGGCAATAAAAAAATTTTAATAATGAAATTCAGAACAAACCTTAGAAATCCTTGTAAATAGAGTAGTAAGGTGTATGTGAGTACGAACCATCAAGGAGCATAAGCACCAATGACCCTAACCACCAGAGACCTTAACCCCCCAAAGGCCCCTATCCCCAAACTAGAAGGGCACCCCCTTCCTCCAACTTTTTGGCCCCCTCCCCCTTTTTTTGGAAGTTTGTTTTAACTTTTTTATTTTTTTTAACATGATATATTTTTTTCAACTTTTTCTTACATGTCTTCGAATGAGATGATACATACTTAAAACAAAAAAAATCACATTTAATATTTTCCAAACTCAAAATGAGAATGGTATAGACATGTTAGTCATGACCCTTACTATTAGAAAAATAATGTTTGTAGTAGCACATTTTTTTATTGGACTAAATTTTTTTATTGGACTTTTCAAATGACACAAAATATGCTTAAGGCTCTAACAATTGTACCCTATGCTTGCTCAGAGGCAAGATGCAGATTTAGCACTGGCACTTTATGGCGGGTTATAAACACTACCTAGTTTATTGCATGCCTTAAATCAGTATTTTCTACGCAGTGGAACGATAAACACATAAGTCACACCTTTAAAAAAAGTGATGATGGAGCATTTTAATAAAGTCTGTTCACATGACAATGTTATTGTAGAATTGAATGCCAATAAGGAGAAGTATTTAAACCATGAAACAAGTACAAGTGGTATCACCATTCGAAATGTATGCATGCATTGTCATGACAGTAAGGAATTAAGTTTCTTTGGAGTACCGAAAAAATTCAACTCTTATGTTGGTGGATATGCAAGATTGAGATCTCCGGAGATGATTGCACTCAAAGTGAATGCCAACATAAAATTAATCGTTGATGATAGAAGACAACTACTTACTACTGTTGCAGGTAACACATTACCTACTGATACATCCTATCGTCAGCTTTCCGGTATTAGCATTCAACGCAAGATAAAAAAAAGAAAGCCCTACTCTTTTACTAATGTCATAAACCATGTCTTGTCTACGTGTCGAAACTGTTACCTGTGTAAAAATAATGTGATAATGGACAGTAAAATTGCCAGAAAAAATAAAAAGGGCATTGGTAGAAAATATTCCTATGGAATATAAAGATAAATTGATGAAACACAATCAGCAAACGTTACTGCCAATTGATCAAACAGTCAATGAACCAAATAATACCAGAGACGAAAATCATATTGAGACTGAGGATGGCACACCAGTAAAAATTGTGTATGACTCAAAATGGAATAATGATTATTCTACTGATAACAAACTAAGAGAAGAGAATAACTACAATATCAAGAGATAACATGGTGAACTATTTTATTGAACGGATTCGAAATGTCCAAAGTTGATCATTGATATTAATAATGTATCATAATATATTTTTGTATTAATTTTCTACATAGCTTTATTTCATTAGAATATATTATGCATTACATTGTTATGTGTTAATTATTTTTAGAGTAAGATAGCATATCAAACGTTTAGAATGTCTTTTAAAATATCGGAGATGTAAGAAAGAAAAATTGCATACATCTATTGTCAGACACATGGGATAACATTGACAAAATCTAGGTATCAGAATGAATGAATTCTGTATTAACATCAGTTGTTGGATATGTCATTATGACAAAACTGTAAGTAAGTAAGTAACAAACTCTTTCTTGAATTCACCTCTTGGATACACAATAAAGAAATTTAATTCAGGAAATTATGAAAAATTGAACAAATTCTTATTAACATTCTTTATCGATTGAATTCGCTTCCATCAACATCTTTTATCAGATACAACGAATAAAATTGACAAAATCATATCGTCAGGGTGAATAAATGCTTTATCAGCATCCTTTGTTGATTCGTCGGATGAAATTGACAAAATCTAGGTGTACAGTGAATTTTTTTAGTGAATATCAGAGTTGGCTGTGAAGTTCGCTTAGTTATGAGACTTTTAGGTTGAAACTTTTAGTGCATAATTAGAAGAACGTTCAACTGATAAAAAGGCAATACTTACCTAAAACTACACTAAAAAAATGTTTGAGATTCGACAAAATTTTTTGTTATGTTTATCAACAAAAATCACACAAGAGTTCTCGGTATTAGTTAGAAAATTATTGGATTTAGAGGGTAAAATATGTTGGTAGTTGGTATTTTTAATAATAGGGTAGCAGCTTCACAAAATTTCTAGTTAAGGGAAATCACAAAACAAATGTACTACGAAAAAAAAAAATCGCCTATAAAGGTTTTATGCAAATATAATATTTGTAGACGAATTTTTGTGTAAGCACTTTCTAGACGTGTAAATTAACTTTTTTCACCTCATATCAACCCAAATTTAATACTCTCTTTGTTACTCAAAAAGACAATTAGCTTCTTTTTTCTGTCGTAATTCCAACCTTTGATTCAAATTACTATATATCATACTAATTTAAATTTTACCTTAATCAAATTCAATATGATATTCTAAAAAAATTTGATCTAACATGCAAAACCAAACAATATGGATTAATAAATGCTTTATCAGCATCGAATCTAGGTGGTAGAGTGAATTTTATTATCAACATCTTCTCTCGGATACATCGGAAAAATTGACAAAATCTAATTATCAGAGTAATTAAATTCTATATCAACATCCCTTTCTCGGATACATGGAATAAAATTGATAAAATCTAAGTATCAGAGTAAATAAATGCTTTATCAACATCCTCTAAATGCATTATCAACATCAGTTGCCGGGTATATAGGATAATTGACAAAATCTAAGTATCAGATTGATTAAATTCTATATCAACAACCCTTTCTCGAATACATGGGATGAAATTGACAAAATCTAAGTGTCAGAGTGAATAAATTTTTATTTAACAACACCTATTGACAGATACATCGAATATAGTTGACAAATGCTTTGTCAGTATCCTTTGTCAAATATATCGGAAAAAATTGACAAAATCTAAGTACCAGAGTGAATAAATGCCTCATCAACAGCAGTTGTCGGATATATTGGATACAATAGACAAAATCTAAGTATCAGAGTGATTAAATTCTATATCAACATCCTCTGTCAGATATGTCGGATAAAAGTGAGAAAATCTAAGTATCAGAGTGATTAAATTCTATATCAACATGCCTTTCTCGGATACATGGGGTAAAATTGACAAAATCGAAGTTTCAGAGTGAATAAATTTTTTTCCATCCACATCTTTTATCAGATACATCGAATATAATTCACAAAATCTAAATATCAGAGTGAATTCGCGGCACGAATTCACTCTTTTTCGCGGCACCAAAAAACAATAGCCGTGACTACCTCAGATGGTTTTGTGGTGCAGTGAGTTGTTACTAGTAGTAGTATTTTTGTGTTTTTTTGCAAGCCATTCGTACTATACCTTAAACTCATTCAGATATTTCCTTGATAAAAAAATTTTGTCCGACATATCCGACAAATAATGTTGATAAAGCATTTATTCAGTTTTATACTTAGATTTTGTCAATTTTATCGGATGTATCTGACAGAGGATGTTGATAAAAAAATTGTTCACTCTAAAACTTAGATTTTGTTAATTATATTCGATGTATCTGACAAAATATGTTGATAAAAAATTATTCACACTGACACGCAGATTTTGTCAATTTTATCTGACATGTCAATTTTATCTGACATATCCGACAAATGATGCGTGAAAAAAAAATTTGCAGTGACAACCTCAGATGGTTTTGTGTGGTGCAGTGATTTGTCACTAGTAGTAGGATTCTCGTGTTTTTACAAGCCATTCGTACTATACCTTAAACGCATTCAGATATTTCCTTGATAAAAAATTTTTGTCCAACATTCCGACAAATGATGTTGATAAAGCATTTATTCAGTCTGATACTTAAATTTGTCAATTTTATCTGATGTATCTGACAGAGAATGTTGATAAACAAAATATTCACTCTAACACTTAGATTTTGTCAATTATATTCGATTTATCTGTCAAAATATGTTGATAAAAAATGTATTCACTGTGACACTTAGATTTTATCAATTTTATCCGACATGTCAATTTTATCTGACATATCCAAAAAATGATGTTGATAATGCATTTATTTACTCTGGTACTTAGATTTTGTCAATTTTATCCGATATATTAGACAAAGGCTGCTGATAAAGCATTTATTCACTCTGATACTTAGAATTTGTGAATTATATTCGATTTATATGACAAAAGATGTTGATAAAAGAAAATTTATTTACTCTGACACTTAGATTTTGCCACTTTTATCCAATATATTCGACAAAGGATGCTGATAAAGCATTTATTCACTCTGATACTTAGATTTTGTCAATTATATTTGATGTATCTGACAATAGATGTTGATATAAAATAAATTATTCTCTTTGACGCTTAGACTTTTTCAATTTTATCCCATGTATTCGAGAAAGGGTTGTTGATATAGAATTTAATCAATCCGATACTTAGATTATGTCAATTGTATCCAATATTCCCGACAAATGATGTTGATAATGCATTTAGAGGATGTTGATAAAGCATTTATTGACTCTGATGCTTAGATTTTATGAATTTTATCCCATGTATCCGAAAAAAGGACGTTGATATAGAATTTAATCACTCTGATACTTAGATTTTGTCAATTTTATCTGACATATCCGACAAAGGATGTTGATATAGAATTTAATCACTCTTATACTTAGATTTCGACCATTTATTTGATATATCCGAAAAATAATGTTGATAAGACATTTATTCACTTTGGTACTTAGTTTTTGTCAATTTTATCCGATATATTCGACAAAGGATGCTGACAAAAGCATGTTCATATAGAATTTAATCAATTTGATACTTAGATTTTGTCAATTTTATCCGATATACCCAACAAATGATGTTGATAATGCATTTATTCACTCTGATGCTTAGATTTTGTCAATTATATTTGAAGTTTCTGACAAAAAGTGTTGGTAAAAAAATTTATTCACTCTGACACTTAGACTGTGTTAATTTTATCCAACATATCCAACGAAAGGATGCTGATATAGCATTTATTCACTCTGATACTTAGATTTTGTCAACTATATTCGATCTATCTGACAATAGTTGTTGATAAAAAAATTTATTCACTCTGACACTTAGATTTTGTCAATTTCATCCCATGTATCCGAGAAAGGGATGTTGATATAGAATTTAATTACTCTGATTCTTAGATTTGTCAATTTTATCCGAAATGTCAGACAAAGGATATTGATAATGAATTTATTCATTCTGGTACTTAAATTTTGTCAATTTTATCCGTAATATCCGATAAATGATGTTGATAAAGCATTTATTCAATCTGACTCATAGATTTTGTCAATTTTATCCGATGTATCCGAGAGAAGATGTTGATAAAAAAATTCACTCTACCACCTAGATTTTGTCAATTTATCCGACAGAATCAACAAAGGATGCTGATAAAGCATTTATTAATCCATATTGTTTGAATTTGTATGCTAGATCAAATTTTTTAGAATGTCATATTGAATTTGATTAAGGTAACATTTAAATTAGTATGATAAATAGTAATACAAATCAAAGGTTGGAATTACGACAGAAAAAAGAAGCCAATTGTCTTTTTGAGTAAAAAAGAGAGTATAAAATTTGGATTGATATGACGTGAAAAAGTTTTAATTTACACGTCTAGAAAGTTCTTACAAAAAATTTGTCTAAAAATATTATATTTGCATAAAACTTTTATAGGCGATTTTGTTTCGTAGTACATTTGTTTTGTGAATTTCCTTAACTAGAAAATTTGTGAAGCTCCTACCCTATCTTAAAAATACCAATTACCAACATATTTTACCCACTAAATCCAATGATTATCTAACTAAAACCGAGAACCCTTGTGTGATTTTTGCTGATTAACGTAACAAAAAATTTTTGTCAAATATCAAACATTTTTTTTAAAGTGTAGTTGTATGTAAGTATTGCCTTTTTATCAGTTGAACGTCCCCCTCATCTTCCCTGAAAGTTTCAACCTAAAAGCCTCCTAACTAAGCGAACTTCACAGCCAGCTCTGATATTCAATAAAAAAAAATCACTCTACCACCGAGAGTTTGTCAATTTTATCTGACAGAAATTGACAAAGGATGCTGATAAAGCATTTATTCACCCTGACGATTCAATTTTGTCAATTATATTCGTTGTATATGATTAAAGATGTTGTTTGAAAAAAATTTATTCACTCTGACACTTCGATTTTGTCAATTTTATCCGACATATCCGACAATGTATTATGATAATGAATGTATTCACTCTGATAGTTAGACTTGTCAATTTTATCTGACTTAACCAACAAAGGATGATGATAAGGGATTTATTCATTCTAATTCACAGATTTTGTAGAATGTTAATAAAGAATTTGTTCATTTTTTTCATAATTACCTGAATTAAATTTCTGTATTGTATAGCCAAGAGGTGAATTCAAGAAAGAGTTTGTTACTTACTTACTTACAATTTTTCATAAAATTTAGATTTTGTGAATTATATTTGCTTTAACTGATAAAAAGATGTTGATAAGAAAATAATCACTCTGATACTTAGATTTTGTCAATTTTATCCCATGTATCCGAGAAAGGGATGTTGATATAGAATTTAATCACTTACATACTTAGATTTTATCTGAGATATCCGACAAAGGATGCTGATAAAGCATTTAATCACTGTGATACTTAGATTTTGTCAATTATATTTGATGTATTTCACAAAAGATGTTGATAAAAACATTTATTCACTCTGACACTTAGCTTTTGTTAATTTTATCCAGCATATCCGACAAAGGATGCTGATATAAAATTTCATCAATATGATATTTAGACTTTGTCAATTATATTCGTTGTATCTGACAAAAGATGTTGATAAAAAAATTATTCACTCTGATGCTTCGATTTGGTCAATTTTATCCCATGTATCCGAGAAAGGAATGCTGATATAGAATATAAACACTCTGATACTTAGATTTTATCCGAGATATCCGAGAAAGGATGCTGATAAAGCATTTAATCACTCTGATACTTAGATTTTGTCATTTAGATTTGATGTATTTGATGTATCCAGCATATCCGACAAAGGATGCTGATATAGAATTTAATCAATCTGCTATTAAGATTTTGTCAATTATATTCGTTGTATCTGACAAAAATATTGATAAAAAAAATTATTCACTCTGACACTTAGCTTTTGTCCATTTTATCCCATGTATTCGAGAAATGGATGTTGATATAAAATTTAATCAATCTGATACTTAGTTTTGGTCAATTTTATCCGATATACCCAACAAATGATGTTGATAATGCATTTATTCACTCTGATGCTTAGATTTTGTCAATTATATTTGAAGTATCTGACAAAAGGTGTTATAAAAAATTTTATTCACTCTGACACTTAGACTTTGTCAATTTTTATCCAACATATCCAACGAAAGGATACTGATGTAGCATTTATTCACTCTGATACTTAGATTTTGTCAACTATATTCGCTGTATCTGACAAAAGATGTTAATAAAAAGAAATTATTCACTCTGACGCTTAGCTTTTGTCAATTCTTCCCATGTATTCGAAAAATGGATGTTGATATATACGAGTAATTTAATTAATCTGATACTTAGATTTTGTCAATTTTATCTGATATACCCGACAAATGATGTTGACAAAGCATTTATTAACTCTGATACTTAGATTTAGTAAATTTTATGCCATGTATCTGAGAAAGGGATGTTGATATGGAATTTAATCACTCGGATACTTTTACTGGTGTTGTCATCGATTGTCATCAATTTTTTACTGGTGTGTCATCGACAGACTAAATATGCTTTTCGTCTTTGGTATTATTTGGTTCATTGACTGTTTGATCAACGGCAGTAACGTTTGCTAGTACTTTGTTTTTCATCGATTCATCTTTATATTCCATAGTTATATCTTCTACCAATGCCCTTTTAATTTTTCTGGCAATTTCACTGTTTATTATCCAATTATATTTACACAGGTAACAGTTTCGAGACGTAGACAAGATATGGTTTATGATATTAGTAGAACAGTAGGCCTTTATTCCTTAGATCTTCAGTTGAATGCTAATACCCGAAAGCTGACGATAGGATGGATCAGTAGGTAATGTGTTACCTGCAACAGTAGCAAGGAGTTGTCCTCTATCATCAACGATTATTTTTATGTTGGCATTCTCTTTGAGTGCAATCATCTCTGGAGATCTCAATCTTGCACATCCACCAACATAAGAGTTGAATTTTTTCGGTACTCCAAAGAAATTTAATTCCTTACTGTCATGACAATGCATGCATGAATTTCCAATAGGGATACCACTTTTACCTTTTTCATAGTTTAAATACTTCTCCTTGTCGGCATTCAATGCTACAATAACATTGTCATGTGAAATCACTTTATTAAAATGCTCCATCATAATTTTTTTAAAGATATGACTTAGGTGTTTATCGTTCCACTGCGTAAAAAATACTGATTTAATACATGCAATAAACTAGATAGTGTTGATAATCCGCCATAAAGTACCAGTGGGAAAGCCACATTGTGTCTCTGATAAAGCAGAGAGTACAATTGTTAGAGCCACAAGCATATTTTATGTCATTTTAAGATACATAAGAAAAGTCGAATAATTTCGAAGTCAAAAAAAAAAATTTAGTCCAATAAAAAAAAAGTGCTACTACAAACATTATTTTTCTAATAGTAAAGGTCATGACTAACATGTCTATACCATTCTCATTTTTGAGTTTGGACAATATTAAATGTAATTTTTTTTGTTTTAAATATGTATCATCTCATTCGAAGACATGTAAAAAAAAGTTGAAGAAAATATATCATGTTAAAAAAAATAAAAGAAGTTAAAAAAAACTTCAAAAAAAAATAAAAAAAAAGAGGGGGGCTAGGGAGAGGGGGCTCCCTTCGAGTTTGGGGATAGGTGACCTTTGGGAAGTTGAGGTCTCTGGTGGTTAGGGTCGTTGATGCTTATGATCCTTGATGGTTCGTACTCACACACACCTTACTACTTGATTTGCAGGGATTTCTAAGGTTTGTTCTGTATTTCATTATTGAAATTCTTTTCTTGCCACCTACATCTCTCTTAATATCAACTTTTTAGTATAATATAACGTTAAACTCTATTTTAAATTGACAACACTGTTCAAACACCACTTGTGTATTATACAGAACACATCGAAGAAGTAAAGCTAGGTCAAGTCATACGACCAGTTTATCATCGTTAACCATTTCCAAAGATTGATATTGTTCCAAATTTATAATAAAAGCTATGAATTAACATGCTCTTTGAGGTTACCTTAACTGATAATCGGTTTAACCCTTTTTTCTCAACCTTCATATGGTCCAATTCACAAATGTTCTTTAGCTCTGTTTTTCCCTATTATTCAAATAAGATCGTTCGTACAGTCCAATTTGCGAATCCCTTATCCCTTTTTGCAAATATAGTTACCTTTTACGCAAAATGTTTCAACAGCATATTTCAATCAAACAATTCTGAGTGTAAAATCCAATTTTTTAATTAGCAACGGAGCATTAATAACAAACTACTCTCGAGTTAAGGCAATTGTCCAAAAAATTGGAAACCAGTCTGATAGCACATACTTCAAAGAAATAGAACAGGTGGTAGAGGATACTCACTCTCTTTGAAATGGTGTAGAGCATCCATATAAATGTTATCCTAGGGCATCCATGGAAGTATAAGTTAGCACTCTACTACTATAACCTTTCAAATATACCAGCAAACACATATTTCCCAATATTTCATTTTTTTTCATATTATTGTCATTTTCTTGGTTTAAAGTGGGCGTGGCTTTTCCACCCCATTTCAGGTTAGCCTGAAATTTTTTCCTTCTTACCTTTAATAATTCTTGAGATCTAGGCTTTTCTAGAGATTGGCAACTAAATACACTATAAGAGTATTTTTGACAAAGAGCCTACTAGAGTAATGGGATCAATCTTCAAAAACCCCAAAATTTTCCAATTAAAGTTACCCCAGTAAAGTAACATCACCCAAAAATATGAATCTGAAAATTCAAGTAACTTACAGATCGAACAAATCTCAAGCGTTCAATTTAAAATAGTGAAACAAATTTATTTAATCAAACAATACAATGTAAGAATCTTTCCCACAGAAAATGTAATAAATAAATCCGACTCCACGTCGCCAAAGTATGCAATAAATATTAGTCTGACCAAATCTTATATGAAAGGCGACTAACAATGTAATTTAATCTTAAGAGTTTGAAATTCCAAACTATCAAGAGATGGTAGAATTTATTATGCAAAAAAATAGTCACTCGAGATACAAAATATTTTCATTGCATTGTTCCGAAAACTAAGTTTAGGACTTTGTATCTCAATGTAATTAAATCGTATTGTCCTTTAACAACTTTCACAGAAATAAATTACAAGTCTTCTGGAAATTAAGTGACACCCGCTAGCAAGAATTACAACGTAAAACTTTGCTTTGTTCGGAAAAATTCCAAAGTAATATCTTAAAAGTTATAAATCGTAATTAAAGTTACAATCTAAAACTCTGTTTTGTTATGAAAAATTCCAAAGTGATATCTTAAATGTTATAAACTGTAGTTAAACTCAAGCAATCCATTGGCGTATCACCACCCAATAGTAATATAGGACATACAGTGGAACCAATAGAATAAGTGTAAAGTATTTTTTAGTAACGCCTAAACGTAACCTCCGGCGGAATTGCAGAGAGTAGATAGTTGAGACTTAGCAATTTTTGCGCTAGTCTTTTTCCAGTCCTTATGGAGTCGTTTCCCAGTCTTTTTCAGTCATAGAAGAGTCTTATGCCAGTTTTATTACAGACTTATTGTCAGTCTATTATGTGAATTTATGCAAACCTAATAACAGTTCTATTGAACGTTACTTGTATTGTCCAAGTGAACCATTTTGCCTAAGTGTATTTTACTGTAAAGTGTCTTTGATATTACCACCAATCTCTGTGACGATTATGTGAGTAAAAATAAACACATTACTTTCTTATTTAATTATCTCTATGTTAGTATTTCTCAAGATAGTTAGTCCTTGTGGCTCCACTCGCTCTCAAGGGAACCTGAAACTTTTCAATCTGATTTCGACTCAGTATGGCCGTTAATCTAAACTCCCTACTTGAACCGCTAGTATAAGCTCCCCACCAAAGAAGTCCCGTCTTCACTCAGGTATGCCACACGCAAACAGTTCACTAAGAGTTTAGCTAAAATTTATTCACAGAAATATTTGACTGAAAGATTCATATACAAAGAGATAACTTAAAGTTCAAGAACAAAAAAAACTCTGATTATTGATCACTACATATAACAATTGAAACCCCCCCCCCCGTTAAAATTGCTCAGCCTGTTTAAAGGAGCAAAAACACAAGGACAAAATTTTCTACAAAGAAAAGATTTGAGAAATATTATACATAGGGAAAGTGCAATATTTTATGCATGCTTTGAAGTGCAATACTTTGTGCATGCTTTACAGTGCAATATTTTATTAGGCCTAACAAAATATTGCCTAAGTCCCCTTAAAACAGTAACAAAAATACAATTTAGATGCGTCAAATTTGAGTTATATAAAAAAAAATAAAACCAGTGCCGAATTTTAATTTACTTTGGAAAATAACAACAAAATGTCGTTATATCAAAACGAACAATGGTTAAAGCAAAAACTCATTGCTAAAACAATGGAAATTTCAAAATCCCTTCCCTCGTATAACGGTGATTCAGATGAAGATGAATTCATTATCCAATTAAACCAATTCGTAAAAGTAACTCAAACGGACTTAAAATCATTAGTAGGCATGTTGTTAATGAGAATTAAGGGGCAAGCACTAACATTCTTAAAACAAATAGAAAATACAATAGGGGAAGACAACAACCTTCCAATAAACTCGATAGAAAAATTGCTAAAAGCGTTCCAAGAAAGATTTGTTGAAACTAGTTCAACATACAAACTAAAGCACGGAACTGTGTGTTTTGATGAAACTCAAAATGTTAGAGAATAGTTGCACAAAGTAATGGTATCTATTGAAGCTAAATACGGAAAAGAATCTGGTCCTTTAAACGATAAAATTGAACTAAATGCTTTCATGCAAGGACTAAACTCCAAACTATACCGAATGTTAATATAAAAAAATATTCAAACATTAGAGCTAGCAGTTCAGGAAATGGAGAGAATGATTGAAATTGACTCGATTGTGGCAAATCATAATAAGTCAAGAATAAATAATGTAGAATATTCAACTCCGGGATGATCACGAGGGATTTCCCCAGGATTTTTTTCGAGAGATAATTCACCCAAACCGAACCAAAATAGATCTCCAACCCCTACGAGGCAAAGAATGGTACGTTTTGTACCTAAAAATACGACAAACTACGTACAGAACCCCCCAATTACATGTTATGCATTCAATAAACAAGGACATATTGCCAGGGAATGCCGTACTAGAAACAACTTTACAACAGCAACCACCAGTTTTTAATAACCGTTTGTTCGGGAGAACAAACTTAAATGCCAATGGGTCAGGAAGCTATAGAAATAACCCCCCACGTCTCCCATTGTTCAGCCACCCCTACCAACAAGGGTTTGGAAACGCAAATCCTTCCCAAAATACGCATCCAAACCCTATTCAAATCCTTCCCCCAACTGACAAAATAATTATCGGTTCCCCAACGCAAATACGCAACAAAACATATACCAATTTAATTCACGAACGGTGTATCCATCTAGGTTTAACAGGAATACGAGCAATAACAGAGGATATTTTTTCCCGACGGGAAATGAAAGAAATTTTCCGGGAAACGAAACAAATTTTTCGTCAATACAAAATGAACAAATGCCGCGAACCGTCAGCACAAGAAATCCTATCCCACGCAACAACACGTGGCAACCAAGACAATCAACTGTCAATCAACTTGCAAGTGGAGTTCCCACCGAACCCCAATGTCAAACCCTAACTTATTAAATAAGCGCACATGGAAACGAATTAGGCCCCCAAGAAAATTAACCGGGACCCTGGAGGCCAGCATTCTTTATAGGTCCCTTCCAGTAGTTGTACCTTCGTTAAGTGATAATAATGAAATATTAACCATATTAAATGATTTTAGTGTTGCGAGTGTTAGTTTCAAAGCGTTAATAGATTTCGGCGCATTGGTTAACATAATAAACTCGAATGTATTTAATAGACTACTAGCATATATTAAGCGACGGAAAAATTTTAATATTCCCAATTTAACTAGTGTCACTGGACATAGGCTGGAAGCAATAGAATCCATAGGCCTAGATTTGACAAAAGATAATAGAATTTTCCCTACAAATTTCATAATATGCAAGAATTTCCCATATGAGGCTATAATCGGTGCTAATTTTTTAAAATCTAATAAGTTGTTATTAGATATAGTAAATAACAGACTCGTGTATTCATACGATCCTATTCTCCAACGCGTGGAGAGAAGGGAAGCGACAGTGAATAGAATTTAATCTTTTGTACCCTATCTCTCGTCCTGTGGGAGAGAATCAAGCAGCAAATGAATCGAGTCAATAAAAGCAAAAATAGGGAAAATGCAGGAGTATAGACAAACAGAAATAAAGAAAATAGCTGAATTATGGAATGAAATAATAAATCCAAGTACTATTTTAAGGGGACAGGACTTGGATTTACCCTTACAACCAACCCCACAAGCGGAACACTTGACGCAACCAAGCGCCAATCTTAACATAATAGAAAATGAGTCGGAAGAAAAATACTATGGATTCGCGGTACGTAAAACAAAAATCCCCCCAAATACTATGCAAAGAGTTCAAATCTCACAAATGATCACCCCCGTAAACGACAATTTCGAAATTTGGTTTGCATCCCCGTGTAAAGAAATCCCAGAAAATCTGTTTTGTGAAGAACAGATCATTTCATATGAAAAAGGAGAAGGTTTTATTTGGTTGACTAACACACATGAAAACGATACGATTACATTAAAAAAGGGAACATGCCTCGTTGAAATACAAGTGATTTCGGAGCAAGAGCTAAACAAATGGAAAAACTCCAAGAAAACATTAGTTAATAGTATTGATGTCAGTAACCCAAAGGACAGGTACCCACTAACAAGATCCCAATTTTTGGAAAAATTTAAATTAAACCATATCCAAAATACACAATTAAACAACAAATTATAAGAATTGCTCCGGAATTTTAGAGATATTTTTTCTACATGTGAGGAAGATATTGGATTGATACCGTTCTATTAACATTCTATCCAAACCACAGGGTTGCCTGTAGCTAAACAACCCTATCGCATCCCTCATCCCTACAAAGGCTGGTTAAAAAATAAAGTCTGCGAGTTAGAAAGAAACAATATAATACAGCCAAGTATAAGCCCTTATTCAGCCCCCGTTATACTAGTGCCAAAAAAGAACAAGGACCTTAGGCTTGTTGTAGACTATAGATCCTTAAATAAGCAGGTAATTAGTGACAAATTTCCCCTGCCCCGAATCGATGTAATCCTAGACTCCATTTCAACCAAAAATAAAATTTTTACACAATTTGACCTCACACAAGGTTATCAACAGGTTAAGATAGCAGATAACGACGTCTATAAAACGGCTTTTTTGACAACGGAATGCGGTTCTTATGAATGTTTGAGAGTACCCTTCGGACTCAAAACTAGTTCAAGTGCATTATGTAGACCTCTGTTACACTTATTACAAGGTATAGAAAATATTATCCATTTTGTAGATGATGTAATATATGTGGGAGAAGCACCAGAGTGACCATTTAAAAACATTAGCCAAAGTTTTTGAAAAATTCAGAGAGGGTAATTTAAAATGTAGACCTGAAGAAGTAAATTTACTCCAATCTGAAATAAAATTTTCAGGAATGATAGAGACCCGAGGACAAATATGACCAAACCACGAAAAAATAAAATGCGTAGAAAACCTCAAACCGCCAAAAACTATGAAACAACTAAGAGGCATTATGGGTTTAACAAGTTATTTTAGAAAATTCATACGCAACTACGCCCAAATTGCAAAACCCTTAGTGGATCTGAGTAAAAGGGAAAGCAAAACTATCACCTGGTCAAATGAAGCTCAAACTTCATTAGATACTCTCAAGAAAGCTCTTACGTCTGAACCAATTTTGTTGCTGCCGGACTTTGAAAAGGGACAATTTCTGGTTACCAGTGATGCTTCAACTCTAGGCATCGGTGCAATCCTTTCCCAATTAATCCCCGTGGAAAACTACCCCAAACCCCTACAGGAACCCCCCTCAGAATATAGAGAAAGTCATATGCTATTCAAGCAGAACTCTAACCAAAGGCGAAAGAAGCTATTCAGCAACGAATTTGGAGTTATTATCTATAATTTACCATTTAGACAAACTTATACATTATTTAATAGGCCAAAAATTTAAATTGCGCTCGGACCATAAAAGTTTACAGTACCTAAGTACATTTAAAAATCCAATTGGAAAATTAACGAGATGGATAATGAAAATCCAAGATCTGGATTACGAATTTGAACATGTGACCGGTAAACAGAATGCCCCTTGCGAATACCTGAGTAGATACCCTGAGAATGACTCTTCAAACAATGAAACTAAACGAATAAATGCCATTAATCCCAGTAAACGAAAACACGAGAAGAATAAACTAAAAATCCTAACAGAAGACAACAATTTGACTCGTAACCCCTTATCCCTAGCTAACATTAAAAGAAACCAAGTTAAAGGTGAAATGTGTTTTTGACTCTCATTAACTATTTTTTGAATTCTGATAATCTCCCTGATAAGTTCAAAGCCCTGAGACGGGAACTAGACAATTTTTATTACGACTTGGACGAAGAAATCCTTTGCAGGATAGTAACAGGCGAAACAAATAGAAATCAAACCCTAATAGTCCCAGTACTACCTCAAAGCGTAATAATATCTGCCTTTGAATATTTCCATTCTGATATAGGTGGACATTTAGGTATAGCTAAAACCTTTCACAAGTTAAAACAATATTTTTTGTTCCGTCGGCATTGACAAAAATTAAGGATTTTATAAATACATGTCAAGCGTGTAATTTTAGGAAAAAATCCCCAAAGTATCCTAATCCCCCCATGGGAAGAGTGCCAGTAGCAAGGTTCCCTTTCGATATCGTTTCATTTGATCTATATGGGACGAGTGGAGGATTACCTGTTTCAAATAGAGGTCATACTTGCGTTCTCTCAGTAATAGACCATTTTACCGGCTTCACGTTTGCCAAAGCATTGAAAAATCAAGGCACATATGCCACAAGTAAAGCGTTAGCAAAAATATTTTTAAAATTTGGTGTACCTCACCAGGTTATTAGTGATAACGGAACTTACTTTGTTTTCTAAAGTAACAAAAGATTTAATGAGTTTCCTTAAAATAGAAAAACTATTAACCTCCCCCTACCATCCCCAAGCTAATGGAAAAATTGAAAATGGGCACAAAAATATTTTCCAATGTTTTGAGTATCTATACAAAGATAATCGAAACGATTGGGATCTGTATCTACCTTACTTAACCAATGTAATTAATACCGCTTATTCAGAAACGACTACAGAAAGTCAATTTTTTCTTTTATTCGGACGCAATTTTAAAAATACCTTATCAAGGAATTATAGAGTCCAGAGAATATTACAACAATACCGAGGACTATAAAAAAGATTTTATAAATAGGATGAGAAAAACCTATAAAATAGTTAGACAAGAATTAGAAAAATGTAAGATGAACCAAGAGTTGAGAAACGAGTCCAAAATCAAAGGAAATATAAATTTTAAAGTGGGAGATTGTGTGTATCTAAAAAATAAGGTAAAGCTAGAAGGTAAAAAAACTTTCCAATAAATATTCGGGACTCTACAGAATAATAAAAAATTTTACAATGATTTTACTTTTAAAATGATAAACCCAAAAAACACGAAAACATACAAGGCACATGTTAGCCGTATAAAAGGAGCCAAGTTCCTAAGTCAAACGAATTTCCTAAGTCAAGGCTAGCCGAATTAAAAACCCTTTAATTTCAAACAAAACCACTTTGAGAACCATAGCAAAGAGGAAGATTTTGAAGAATTTTTGGCCATGAAAAACCTAGTCATCCCTAAAAGAAAATCCTTAATACCTGTACCAATAAGAACACCAAAAAGCCCAAGGAGTTCATCTTCAGAAAGTTCGGAGGAATTTGATTATACGCTGTCCCCAAAAACCCAATTTTTCCCTGATAGAATTTCAACCCCATGTCCCCCCAAAAGATTCCCTGATGACATGGTATCCCCAGCAACCCCGATGGAAAGACCCCTATCGTTACGCGATGAATTAAACAGAGCAATGGAAACACCGGGTGCAAAAATAAGGAAGACTCCACCCAGGGATACAAACAAAGGAAGTACGAAAAGTTTGAGAGAAGCCATGGACACTATTAATTACCCTATAAAAACAAGGCAAAGCACCTTGCCTTGGACCCAGGAACACCCCAAAGATGAAAATCTAAGACAATACCATCACATAACGGTATCCAAAGTAAAACCCAAGGAATCTCATTCCTGGAAACAGACCATGCTACGAAATATACCTCACCCCCGAAGATATGGCATTCAAGCAATGGAGACACTCCCCAAAAGTATTTGACTCCTCCCAGAGCTCCCAAGAATCTTTTAAACTCCCCCGAAACAGGACATCAGCATGAGCAAATGGAAAATAAACCCTCTACTTCAAAAGGAGATAAAATATATGAAGGAAAGGCAGGTAACACTCCGAAATTACAAAGAACCACCCCAGAAAGCCCTAATGATGAATCCTCAGGAACTAGTTCTGCTGAATCTGACGATGAGCCCCAAGACACACAAAAAAAACAACTTCGGCTACCGCGCAAGCAAAAAAAGCTATAGCAAGAGGTCAAAAATTTCTATTAAAACAGTACAAGAAATTTGACCTAATCTCTATGGGAAAGTCAAAAAAGAATAAAACGCCAGAAACTGAACAGGAAGTTACCACGAAATCCTGCAGAATAAGTAAGAAACCAGATAAATGAAAATACGTCTAGGGATCAGATACCCCCAAAAAAACTCATAAAATAATATTAAATTGAAACGAGCAGTTTGAAAAAAAAACCTTTAAAAACAAGAATATGTGAATAAGGCATTACAATGAAAGTCACCCATTAAAAGGTCAAAATAAGTTAATAGTTAATTTTTCCAGATAAACTGAATTCCGGCTTTAAAAAAAAAACCGAAGATAGAAGAAGAACAAGAATTGTTCAACCCCTCTTCCAAACAGAAAAATAACTAGTGCAAAATAACTAGTAGTAACCGTTACAGACAGAGCAAATATGGATCAACTATTTCAAATACGATCGAAACTCCTAGAAGCCTCGGCCAGATTGATAACAGAAAAATTAAAAATTGAGAATATGATAGAAACCATACTTAAATCCCTTAGTGAAGTTAAGGCATCCCAGGAAAAAATGAACAAAAAACATAAATGACATCTTAGTAACTAAATAAATAGATAAATTAATTGAGGCCCAGTTCATGGAAGTGAAAGAACAAACCGCCAAAATCCAGAATGAAATGGAATCGATAAGCGACGCCACGCTTGTTGAGGGATATAATTATCCCGACCATATCCTAAAATTACAAGTATTATACGATAAAATGCAGGAGATTGGTAAAAAAAGTACAAGATTATAGAAATAGTACTGCTCTATCCGCGACAATGGCAATACAAGAATTCCTGGCACCCAAAGAGCAAAGATCCTAGACTTGCAGCATAAATACGACCATTTAAAAGCACAAAAAGAAATAATTAAGCTGCCACAGGACAGCTTAGAGAAACAGCTAAAGGAGAACCATGCCGAAATTACCAGAGAACTACAAAAACAAAGAGATTTCTGCTCTAACTTAGAGAAGATGGTTGCAACATATTTTACTGTTGAAATTGATCTACCCTTCAGTCCCCATTTGGAAAATCTTCTTGCTAGTGATTACAACGAAGGACCGTCACAACCCGTATATTTTGTAATCCCAAACCAAGGCCGCCATAACATAAAACCCCAAGTGGAAGCTATTCAATAGGATCCTCCAACCGATAATCACATTATTATGAGGACCTAATACCCTGACAACCCGTATATTTTGTAATAAAAATAGCGACGAAGACCACACTGCCTTTCCATCACAAACAACAAAATATTCATTCAAATTATCTCCACTGTCTTACAAAAAGATTTCCCTTTTGTTCTTCGTACTTTTGTTGTTTGTGATATTTTGTAATCCCAAACCAAGGCCACCATAACATAAAACCGCAAGTGGAAGCTATTCAATAGGATCCTCCAACCGATAATCACATAATTATGAGGACCCAATACCTTGACGCCCAAGAGAATTATACTACGGGTCAAGATTCCTCAGAAGTCTCTGCACCACAAGGAACACCCAAAACACAGTCATTACCAGAAGAAACGGAAAATTAAGGAACATCAAACATGGGAATTAATTGAACTCAAAGAAAGAGGTAAAAATCCCTATCTCGTTAAAAAAAATTATTTGATATACAGTAAAGTGGTTACATTTTGTAGAACATAATGTTTAGCGATAAAATATAGTGAATAACCTAATAATCGAGCGGAAACTCGTTAAACTAAATAACTATATTTCTGCTAGCCAGAAGTATTTTCCTAATAGAAAAAAATATACGTATTACAAATTTAGTCGGAAAAGAGAAAGTATGGTAGCAAGCATTTATATGTATATATAAATAAGGGCAGTAGCAATGCGAGGCATGATTTACCTACACATGGGAAAATAATAATTAACCGAATCATAAATATAGGGTTTCTGTCAATCTAAATAACAGAAGCAGGCCTGACTAATCTTTCAAACATTGTCCATGTGAGCCCACTAAAAGAAAAAAAATCTATTCCAAAACATTCAGGTCAATATATGAACTAATAATTTTGGCAAAAATTAACCTATTTGGCAAAAACTAACCAGTTATAAGTACAATGGCGACATTTTCTGGATGACTTAGTGAATATTTATCCGCATGTAAGGAATGTAATGATGAAAATATTGAATTATCAAAAGAAAACCATCCTTTATCAGCGAATAAAAAGGTTCTTATGAAGCTCTAAATAAATTCAATTAGCTAAGGAAACCCCCCTGCAAGTCACTAAGAAAACATAAATTTTCTTTTCGCAATTTTTGCTAGTACCACTTCGATTAATGTCAAAATTACTTATGCAATCCAAGTAACCCTATGTAAAACGTTAATACGAAAATAAATTAACACCTATAATTCCAAACGTAATTGAAACCACTAAAATTTATCTTAGTATAGTCAGATCACCTAAGCATAATGTCCTCGAGTTAAGCTACTTTCACTTCACATCCTTTTATTAACAAAAAAAAATATAGTTGACCCGTGTACCGTTGTGAACTCTGAGCTAATTACATACCTGTGATTAATAGTCCTTTTGCCCAAAAGTATGGTTTGATCTCAAAAGTTAATACTTTTGATGTATTCTTAACCATATGTTTGATCATATATTGATTACAGATTGGTCTTTTATGAGCCAAAATAAATAAAATAATATACAATTCCGTTCCGAAACCTAATTGAACAAAGGAAATTAATTGCTAAGGAATTAATGCAAAAAAAATTTTAGTAAAAAGGTAAAAATAAGCTAAAATTGTAGAATTTAAAACGCCGGTCTTGGCTATAAATTTTGACCTATAAAAATGCGATATAAACCTTAATAGGAAGTATATCCGCAGATACAAACAAAACATCATGGGCAACGTAATTCTGAAGTCATAAAAGTAGGCCCCATAAACACGAAAAAAAAAATACAAAAACCTAAAAAAAATAAAAAAAAATTAATAAAAAGAGAAAATTTTTATAGCCTAGCCTATTAACAAATTAATCTACTTGAGTTTCTTTTGTGGCATAGTTGAATGCTAGTTAACATATGCTTATGTCAAATGTGACAAGCACCATAAAGAAATTATTTCGACAAACTACCCCTGTAATATAGAAATTAATCACGTATCATTCGTGCAGATTAAACAGTTTGAAAGACAAGGTAAACCTTCTTTAAATAAAAAAAATACGTATAATCAGTTAATAAAATTATAAGATATCGTACCTGTGAAACGCAAATAAGACAAACTAAAGCAAGAAAAAGGACAGATATTGATTAATTTTTTTTTACTTTCAATGGCCCTCTATCGAGAAAGTAGTTCGCTATCAAAATCGTGGTACCGTAAACTAAATTTTCAACCAATGCCTAAACTAATTAAACCAGTAATTGTATAATCACTAGCAAAAATAACGGAACGTGTACAGCCGCTAAGTAGAGGGTAAAATAAGCGTCAAAAAACCTGGCAATTGTATTAATAATTTTAACTGAAAATACCTTAAAAGGAACGGTAGTGATGAAAAGTAGAATTGCATAACTAGAATAGCAAAAAGTGGCGAGTCTTGCATCTGACTACCATAAGAAAATACAAATAAAAAAAACTCTCTCGACCAGAAGTTTACCTAATTTCCAAGGTAATTACAAACCTAAAGTCGAAAGCAAGATTCACATCAATTAAGACGATTTGCCTACAATCCAGGAATCAGTTATACGTTATATATATATATATATATATATATATATATGTGTAAAATACGCTCTCTGCTGAAATGAATTTCCAAAAAAAAAGGCCAAAAGCATAAAACCAATTATTCGATTCCCAAAATATCGTAATTTGCGGAGGAAGAAAATGAACACAATATTTAAAGAAAATAAAAAGTGGCAATGTGCAGTTAGGTTAATGTCTGTTTTAGCCTAACTCTCGAGAATTGCAAGAGATAGCATTCTTTTGCAAAAGTGAAAGAAGATAGGACTAATATAATCTACCAAAGTTCGGACCGATAACCAAAATTATTCACAGACCAATTAATGCAACAATTAACCAATTAAGGTAAAAAGAAGAAAATTCTTCCAAAGATTATCGCAAGTCATAAATGCACCTACAACCAAACAGTATTAAATCATTATTACTAACCTTATAGACCAGTACCGACATCAGGTCCCAGATAATCCTTAATCCCCCTAATAAGAAATATAGCATAGTAAACCACATGTTATTCATAAGAAATCAGTGCTTTGCGAAAGCACGGTATTCAAGAGTTAAAAAAATACGCATTCATACGCATTCAATAATGAGCAAATGTGCTTAACTGAAACTAATAAAATAAAAACGAACATTTATACGAAGTATAAGTGACTCAAGGATAATTTCTAATGTAATCAAGCGAAAGTAGAAGCCATAACTTATTAACAAGTGAATAGGTCCCTGCACCTGCAAAGTTCTTTTGCTCTTTGTGCAGAAACATGTTTCAAAAATCTTAAATTGGTAGAGAGAGAATAAAAGCTAAATTTCTGAACTTTCTCTTCAAATCAAGCTCCTATAGAAGGCTAACCTAGTAAGGAATATCACGGTAGAATCCCAAAGAAGAAGAATTACAATTACTATAGGTAATATTTAAATCAAATTTATGAGCCCCCTCCCCCTTTTCGCTTATTTTGAGGCAAAAAACCGGGCCAATCCTCCGATTTCTAATTATTCGCCCCCAGAATAGGGATAACGTGCCCTACAACAACCCAGTAGGGTTTTGATTGAAAATACTTTATTTTAGGATAAACAAGACCGTCATTTAAGACAATTCCTTGCACGTAATGATTTTGCTTTCAGAAAAACTTAAATCAAACAAGTTTTAGACAACGCGTGTCGATTTGATTCCCATATTTTTCAATCACATTTCCAACGGCTTTAAAACAAAAGAATTGTATCTTGTGGTGAATTATTACGCCCAAATTAGATTAAATTGGTTTCTACCAACAATGAGTTCACTATAAAACATAATATATTTTAATTTGCATTTGGGAAATACAAAGGAATTAAATTTATATGTATTATGACAAACCACAAAACTTTTAGGTAATACCACACTTGGTAATAAGTACCTCTGCCACGTGGCGTTAACTCCGCCACGGGAGAAGAATAAGTTGACACCTTAAAAGTAAATGAGCTTTTTCTTTTAGCTCATTTGAATGGGAATACTTAATCTCGACTAACAAGCCCTAGTATTCCACCTATTTACAATAAATTCAGAATACGCTGAAATAAAGAATTTAAACATCAATACACAACTCTTCATTTGATTCGATTTAACAATATCTATCAGAATAAGGAATTAAGGAAGAGTCACCTTCAATATAAAATAAATCAACTCCCTTTAATCAATCATGTACAAACAGGAAGAACATACATAGACAGGTATTTTGATCGTAGTAGTTAAAACTAAACAAAATATAAGGATAAATGAAAACGCATAACAGTTTGATAGCTTGATTTTTGGAAGCCTTAAAAATAAGCCTATATTTCAAAATATACCCTTAATAATAACTCGTTAAAACCATGAATACTTTAAAAGGATCGGGTGAAAAGAAAAAATGTTAGCCAATAATATAATAAAACCCTTTCTTTAACTACTTAAACTCAAAAGCCCACTCGAAACCATGTGAAAGATACTTTTAGCTAAAAATCAGTATTAGCACCCCTCACATTTCGGACAGTAATAAAAAAAAAGAGTGAAATTATTTTTTATTTTAAAACTTCTCGAAAAACCCACTTAAACAAGGCGAAACATCCTTTTAACTAAAAATTTAGTAGTGGTACCCCTCACACTTCGAAAGTAACAACAAATTTTTTTTCCTCTCGACAATTAATAAGAGCTCAGTATACATGGCAATTCTAATTCATAAAAGATAAATAAAATAATAGTCAGTGAACAACCCCATGAAATACTCTGAGAATGGAATAAGAGCAATAATTCAAATGTCTATACGATACACAATAATGAAGACGGATAAACCCCCAAGCATAGGAGGTTAGAGACATGTATGGACTTGGTGAATATTATCCCACAATGCAAACACTTGACCCTCACCCTTTACTAAGAAATTATTCCACAAGTTAATGAATGAGGGAAATACCAGGCGTTGTAAAAGCTGTTGCTGACTTGACTTATAACGTCTGCAGCAGATTTTGCTGCAGGGTAAATCGCTCGACAAACTACGTCGTGAGGAGCCCTGTACAATCCGGTGGAGGTGGTACATGTTATCCCTATTCCACCTCTATGATCGCAAGCTACCTATGAAAAACTACTACCCAACTAGGAAGTGAACGATGAATAATAAGGAGCTATAAATTAGAGCTAAATTAAAAGACCCTACAACATGAGGACCCGCTGGTCAGATAGCGGGACAAGTGGTGCATATATCCCTTCTATCATAATTGTTTGACCGGTAAGCTCTTATGAGGAAATCAAAATACCTCCCTGTAAAAAGTTATCCGCAAGAATTACCCTACCTGGGCCCCACCATTAGAAGAAAGATGTGATAACACAAGTGACCATATAAAAATATGGAATAAAAATGGACAAAAATTCCGGTACGAAGGGAATACGTTGGCAGGGTGCTGGGACACGAGTGGTTTGATTTTGTGTTCAGGCCCCGTGCCGAGGTATTTCTTACGAAGATCAACTCAAACAGGAAAAGGAACCCAAAGATCTCAATGGAGGTTAAATACCATAAATTAGAAAAGCCAACTAAAACAGCTTTAAACAATAACAAATATCATCAAATTGAGAACACCTGACTATTCCATTATTATACCTTAAATTACTATAACCATTTTGAAAACATATTACTATTAAGTAATCATTTATTTCATAATTACTGATAAACATTATATAAGAACACATTTGCAGATACGGTGCGTAAGTAACCTTCAACCACTGGTTAAAGGAAACACCGAAACACGCAACCATACGGTATGTGCTTATATTAACCCAAAATCTAGTAAAAAAAAGGTAAACATGATACGAAACCCAAGCCATCAACAATTTAATAATCGTAGACCAGAAAATGTAATCTCATGGAATCTTAAGAAAAGACATAGTGTAGACAACATTAATGATCCATTAAGAGAATGGGGACATGTTGATAATTTAATGAAAGAAGAGGAGCTTATCAGAACAGTAGAAAATCTCGACTGCCCATAACTATATTATCTTCTGAAATCTCGAAGGACGATCTTAGAACTAAGAATGATCCTAAGATTAACGGCAAGCTTAGTTCATTATAACTTTAGTGCGGGTGCAATGACAAGAACACTCGAACACACCAGACAAAGTGCCAACTTGGCTTTCCGAATTTAAATACAAAGTGTCCCAGAAACAAAATATAGCTTATTGTCTGATTATATCGCCGACAAAATTTAGTACGATCAGGATGATAACAATATAACTACAATTTGGCCCATTAAATTTCTCTCCATACTAATAGACCAAGGACATATGTTAAAAGGCGAAAACTTCCTTAAAGCCTTGTACGTTAACTGTGTAAGTAACACGTATCTAAATCCAATAAACCCTTCAACTGGATCCGCAATTTTTCAAGTTACCCCAAAGGACTATAAAGACATAAAGAAAATAACAATAAATATCTTCCAAGAAGACGAAAATTTTGGAAGAAAAATATTTCCTGGGTTAAACGTAATCGTGCGTGAGAAACTATGCTGCTGTCAATCACACGTAAACTTAAGTTTTTCCATAGTGAAAATAATAAATGACCAATTATCCTTATCTCAGCAATGCCGGAAAGTCATTCGACAAAATATGCGAAGGAATGACATAATGGCCACACTGGAAGGCCTGCACCTCCCAAACCAGTTATTAGTGTATTTAATGTACTTAAATATACATGAAAGTGGAAAAAATAATGTAATATTTGAACTCAAATTTCTCAGCTCAAATGTTTCATCATGGGAAAATTATCGACTTCTCGATATGCTTACATCTCCAAGTTCAAAGGCGGCACTGCCTGATGATGCACCCATATTGAAATCAAAACCCAATAGTAGTGGAAGAAATTGTATATATAGATAACTTCGTTGAAATGAATCATAAAAGAACCTCCCAATATTACCTAAAATATTATGTTTATGTAAATTGATTATTATTGTTATTCAAAAAAAGTGCATTATATAAATAAACTAATGAAGTATTAATATTTATAAAACTATGAGTTAGTGTGAATATCACGGGATCTAAACACATTGTTAATATATTGACAAAAAAAGGTAGTTTCTCGAAAGTCTCTATACCTTTAAGTCGACCGCAAAGTCGTGAAACTAGATTACAGTACTTTAGGGATCGAATTACGTTCGAATACAGCCAGGTGCAAGGTGGCACCGGTGAAAAAGTAGTTCAACTTCGACCTGAAGTTACTTTGTTTTCCATTCAGCGTATATATTCATGATTAGTTAATATGGAGCTTTAGACGACTCGAATTATGTTGAACGAATAAGTACCCGATGTACTGAGGAAATGCCGGTGAAAAGGTAGTTTGACTTCGACCTAGAGTGTACCATGATTGTAACTAATTTGAAAAAAAAATAACTAGACAAAGACCAATAGAAAGTAACTTTCATTTCAGACAATGGCCAAAGCAATTATCGATACGGAGTTCATAACTATAAAGTAAGCAAAAGAAAACGTCATATACTCAGCGGCAATGATCATTATGAATAAATCAAGGGAAGAAGTCTTCGCGAAAAAAAAAATGAAACGTCAAATACGATTTAAGATAATATGACGAAAAATCGTATAGTTTCGGAATACTATTGGCAAATAAACCCAAATATCGATCCGTAGCAGGAAAATTGGGATTAAAATACAATGCAAGAAAGGATTAGTACCTTCAATATATGTAGAAGCCATGTAGCTAACGATGTTAGCTGTTCGCGTAATAATGCAATCTATATTCAAAACCCTAAAGAATAAAATAAAAAAAATTAGGAATAGATTACATTGCAAGATTAATTAACACATATTATTTTAGAATTAGACAGGAAGGTGCGATTAACAGATGCCATCATAATTTTCATTGCTCATGCAGTGCCCAAGACGTCATAAAGCAGGAAATCATACCTAAGTATGGGAACTACCCCCAAAATAGTCATAATGCATCAAAAATGTGAATTCTCCTATTCACAAGGAGACCGAAGATTAACACATACGTGAAACCGATGTGGAGCGTCTTCAGCTCCTTCTAAAGCAATATTTAGTCATTAACAAGATTGAAGCTCATTAATTCCCCTAACCATGAGGATCTTGTTGATCCAATTTATGGAAAAATTATGAGACCACGGAGACAGGACCCAAAGAAAGATCACATTGAGCCAAATGAGATGCAAAACCTAAACCTGGAACTCCCTGATAACCCTTAAGCAAAAAAGTAAGGGAGGACAGGATCGAGCGAATGAGAGTAGAGGTCCTCATTCGTGCCATGTCCAGTCCTAAATTTCCACTTATTTTTTGTGCAAACCCATGCAGCTGCAAAGGTATATTTCCTAAGCGGCATGGACGCGCATAAACAGTAAAGATTTGAAAATTTATAGTAAATCGAGACCTCTCATGAAAACCATGTAACCTACCTCGCAAGTAGTCTTATAATAGAAAATTAAATGCTAAAGTAGAAGGGTGTTGAATAACATTTAAAAATGTATTGAATATTGAACATGTGCCAAATGCACATATATACATGTATATATATAATCACCAAATATTGAAAATCTTATATAGTGTTATTTTTCGTAAACATAATCATTCTTCTTATTTCCCTGAGGGCTCTGAGGGGGTTATCATCCTCAAAGACCTTATTCCGAAAAGTTTCAACTGTGTTGAATAAAATAGATATCTCAAAATTTTGATTGTATGTGTTTGGGAAAATGGTGGGCGTTACAGCGGGGTTTGTTGCCCTCCAATCACTTTCAACTATTAAAAAGGGCACTAGCCAATTCAATTTGCAATTGAATGAGCCTTTTTGAAGTTTTGACGACAAAGCTTTCTATAAAATATCTTATATGCCCCAAAGGCATAACTTACAACCTTAACCCTGAGGGCTATGAGGGGGTT